>CM074723.1:420768632-421148632 GCA_037306005.1 Rhinophrynus dorsalis
TCCTCCGAGTCTAATGAAGGTGCAGTGGCGGCGGGACACAGAGTCCGGGTGCAACTGCACCATCTCAAGTTCCATTCCAGCTGGTGAGAAGCACAATGCTTGGCCAGGCCAGCGCCCCCCCCCCCCCCAAATTGCCAGGCCCTAGGCAGACACCTAGGTCACCTTGCCCATGATCCGGCTCTGCCGTCCAGAGCTAAGTCGTCATTCATTGCAAGTTAAATTATCATGCATGAGTTCAGAGTACCTGGTCAGAAGTCCTGATTCTCACATCAGCGTTATTGCGTCTGTGCCCTCTAGGCTAGTCTGACTCAGTCACATTACTGCATGCTATGTCAGTCACTCACTCCGCTGCTTCAGAGTAGAACTCATGAGGGCAAGATTTGATTACAGCATACATGCACTGTGCGGAGCTCATGCACGCTCTAATATATTTCGGTGCCTCACCGCCTCTTGAGCAGTACGGTTGAGGGAATGTGTCATTTTGGTTTATAATGCTGAAGATAGCCTGGTAGCAGCCTGGGAAGAAGGACATTCCATTTATGGTGAAAGACAGTGGGATTGGCAGCTATGATACAGGGCTTCAATTTCCACTCGCCCTCACTCAATTTCTCCTCGCCAAATGCGAGGAGGCAAATGGAAATTTTGAGCCATGATTTAGCTATCCGAGACAATTTGCAAATTATAATTTTTTCGCTTACTTTTCCTGTCACTTAATGTTTTATATATTTACATTACGAATAGGTTATACCAGTTGTAAAAACACCTTTTTTTAGTGTAATTAGGGAACTTTTCATACGTACACTGCAACACTATTCTTATTTAACACAGTAACACAGTAAATTAGGTTGAAAAAAGACACAAGTCCATCAAGTTCAACCTTCGCCTCATACCTCAGTAACTGAGAATTTTATAGCTTTCCTGCTACCAATTAAATTAGTCTTTATCAGACCTTCCTGATCAGCCTACTGATAAACAGTATAACTCTGTATGTTCCCTTTTGAAAGAAATGTATCTAATCTTCTCTTAAATGTATCCATTGTATCTGCCATAACTACCTCCCTGGGCAATGAATTCCACAATTTGACAGACCTTACCGTAAAAAAACCCTTCCTCTGCTGAAGTTTAAACCTCCTTTCCTCTAATCTCAAGGGGTGTCCCCTGGTCACCTGATCAGGCCTTGGACCATTTGAACCATATCAATTTTTTCTCCACTTTTCAAAAAAGTCAACTGACTGGCATTAGTATTTCACGGAAATATGATTACACATATCTTTATGTCACTTTGTGTCAAGGTTACAGACATTTTCCTTATTACTCCAGTTTTATACACCCACCCCAAGCTCCCTGAACCTGTTCCCAGAGTAACAATTGGTATACTTTTTGAATAAAACAACTGAAGGCAGTGAAAAGCCTTATAACATATAGGTTTTCATAAAAATTTATATTTCCTTTAAGACTAAATTATTATGCTGAAATTTATCAGAAACACACTATCAGATAAATTTAGAGTAGGTGGGGTTATAGATAAATCTTACAAAAGAAAAAAAATGTACTATTTGAAATGTTTCAGACTTACACAAGTCCACTGGTAGTCTCAGAACCACATATATACACTATCTGTCACTCCAGTCTTGTTCCCTTGTCTTTCATTACTAAAATGTATTCCATGGAACATTGAGTCCTGGGGTTTCCACAGAACATAGTTTGAGAACCACAATGATCCTATCCAATGTTAGTTTGTTGTGTCTATGCACTAAGATCTCTCCAACTTGAGATACTGTAGGGCATAGACTCCATAGAATACCAGAGGAACAAAAGAGTTTATCATATTTGAAAGTTTATCTCACTTTATCACACCCTTTTCTCACCTTAGTGCATCTCCCTCCAGGACTTTAAAGGATCAATATAAAAACCCTTTTAATCTACAGGTAGTGTCCTAAAAGCTATGAGAACCAGGTTCCCAAAATAGAAACGTAACTGTTCTCTCACCATTGTGACTGCAGATCTCCATGATCTGCAGGGCTGGATGACATAAATTCTTCATACGGCACTTATAGGAGAGGAAGCAACATTGCTAGCCTGTCCCTAGAAGTACTGTGCCAACAAATCTGTCTTCATTGGAAGTCCACAGAGATAATGAAGCACTAATGTCTCCAAGCCTCGTAGAACATGGAGAGGGTAATGGAGGGTAATGGAGAGGGAATGGGTGAGTTATATGGGAAATTGGTCCCATAGTCGTAAGAACACTAACTATTGATTCTGTAATGCACATTTGTTTAGTTTGGAGCTATGGTTAAGATTTTTTTCTCAATTTCATAGTAGAGAAACTGGCAAAAAGGATGGGACAATTGGTTCTTACCTGCTGTTAAATTCTATGGGAGAGATGTATAAAACTGGAGTTACAAAGAAAGTGTCTGTAAAAGTGTCTCAAAGCAACATAAGTATATGTATAAACATCTAGCGACATTTTGCCAAGTGCTAACTCCAGGTAGTTGACTTTTTTGAAAAGTGGAGTAGAAATGGTCTTGGCCAAATAAGAATTGTGTCCCAGTGTATTTATAAAGAATTCGCTAATTGAGCCAAAAATAAAGCCAGTCTTAAGGATTAAATGATAATACCAGGTAAAACCTGTTCTTATTGGAAGTATATAATACCGCTATGTGCGTGAATATATATTCACAGGTGCGAATACTCTCAGAATATTCTCAGACATATTTATAAACGTGACTTTATTTCTTTATAAATATGACCGGGTGTTGTGAATTTTAGTGACAATTCTTAAGAATACACTAAAAGAAGGATTTTTATACATCACTCCCTGTGTTCCGATGAGCGGGTGCAACACATTGATCTCAATCAGATGCATACCACTCTGACATGTAGAGAGGCAAAGGTTTATACAGTAAACCAGGAAAATGTAAGAATATGAAAAACAAATTTCTTTTTCCACAAGACACATAAACACGGAGGCTGATGTACTGAAGAAAAGTGGTGAAATTCTTTAGCAAGTCAACTGAATCAGTGGGGGACAAACATACATTCACAAACTTCCTATTGATTTAAATGGGTCTTTCAATCCCTTGAATTGCTTTGCAATGTGTTGGTGACCTCTCTAGCATTCAAGGGGTTAAAAAGTCCTATTTGGATCAATGGGAACTAGGTCCCTATGGTGCAGTTGGTTTGCCCCAGAATTGCTCCACTTTGCACAGTACATAGGTCTCACTGGTTCCAAGCACTTATAAACATAGACTTAACTGTTTGAGTGCCAGAGGGGTATGCAACACATTGCTCTGTGATGTGTTGTGTACCCCTCTGGCACTCAAAGGGTTAAATGTCTCCTGTATTGTGTGTAGGTTAATAAGGATCAGAGCAGATCACCTCTTAGGTTTGGGGTCTGGGATGGTCACAGCAACCTCATCCTTTCCGTTCAGTTCACTGGTCTTCAGATCTGTTGCCATGTTTAGGATCTCTATCAAATAATAAAAATACAAATCATTAAAGCTTCAAGTCTCATGAACTAGTCCCTAAAATTACATCGTTACAGGTTTATAAGTGGGATTTAAACAATGACAATTAAGAATTATATGTATATCTATCCTAGCATCATCTGTTTATTTCCATAATACAACTATTACTACTACTACTACTACTACTAATTATAATAATAATTATTAAAAATCATTAAAGGATTATCCATTGAATTGCTTAATTAAGCAGTCCACATCCACCAGCTTCACCTTATCCATCTCATTAAGCACTTTCTATTTCTAAATTGCTTACAGACATAACATCAGTTCCCATTAACAAAATACTGTCTAGCTTTCCAGCCACATACTTAAAGATGGCGCTACAATATAAGCACAATAAGCAGCTGCTTAGGGCCTCCACATAGTCAGAGGGCCCCACAGCCCTTATTCAGTACCACTGCCATATGTAAACAAAATCACCTGGTAATGTCTTATTAGAAACTAGTGTAAAAGCCCGTGTACATGGGCCAAGGTCTGGGTAATGTTAACCCTTTGAGTGCCAGAAGGGTACGCAACGCATTGCTTCGCAATGCGTTGCGTACCCCTCTGGCACTCAAGGGGTTAAGCGGCCGCTTCATGCGCAGTAGAGACTGCCCAGATGCATGCAGTCTCTGCTGAGCATGAAGGCTTCTGACAAACATCGCTAGTGTTCCATTATATAGGATAACAACACAGAAGTAAAGGGGGTCCCATATGACTTTTTTTTGCTTAGGGCACCAAAAACCTAGAACAGCCCCGTATGTACTTCCATGAACTGCCCTATCCCCTGTTATATATATCTTAATTCCTGACAACTCAACTTTACCTAAAATAATAGGCCTCGGTCAAACCCACTACTGCCAAAAGTGCAGACCCACCAATGCGGATACACAGGTTCTACTAGTGCCCTGCATATCCACTAACTGGAGGAGATTCCACACTTCTTCCTCATACATTTATATATTTCTCTCTAAATGCCCAATGTTCCTGTCACTCTGGGCATCCATGATTTGGACAACCCTATACCCAAAACACAAATTCCACTTCTAAGATATTAATGTAATGTTAGCCCTTAAAATGTATTCTCACTATGCGGATTGATCTGTGCCCAACCACACTGAAACTTCTTAGGGAAAAATGCCTCATTTCACTAAAATTCATTGGAATTTTTCTTTACGAAATTAGTGACTCGAAGGTGAACAATGTATCGCACTGTGGGAACAATTTATCAAAACCGTAACAGGACTTTTTCGCAGATTCAAAATATACTGATTAGATGACAACAAGGGAACTCAAGACGCACTCCAATGACCAGTAGATTTTCACAGTGATGCTAAAGGAGCAAGACGTTATTTTGGTTCATAAATCTTAATATGAAAAGCTTTCTGCTTATTTTTTTCTCGTTCCATCTTTTTCATCCAATCACCATCTGGTGAAGTTACCACTTGAGACTTGTTCTAATTCACTCTCTCTTTTCTATTCTGCTTTATTGCTTAATGATAGCTACTCTGATATGAATGTAATGATCTCCTACTTCCATTAATACTATGGTTCTCACTGGAATGTCATATTACCTATGATCTGCAATTAATGATGCACATTGTGACATCTTCTGCATGGCTTAGGGAACTAGTATATCTTTCTTAACTAGCATGTGCTGTATACAAATTCTATTACCCGCGCTAAAACCGGCGTTACAAGAAAAAGAAGTAGCGTGAATTTTGCAAATGTGTTACATCGCTATTGTATTGCAGAACCACGGTAAAACAAAACTGGCGTAGACAGGACTTTTCAGAGTAGTAACAAAACTGGCGCTGTCTGCTTTTATTCGATTACCGCCTCCAAAAAAGCGCAAAATGTCAAAATCCAAGGAAACAGGCGTACATTTGACGACAGAAAGATCAAGTTCAGTGTTAGATATGTTCCCCACATGACAAAATCTGACAGAGTGCCCCCTTTCGACATATTAACCCCCGTTTTAAAAGTCGACTTGCAGTGCTTTCTTTCACCACTTTAATTCGACTAATATTGTTCACATTCAACATTTTAACCCCTCCCCCTTTAAAATTCAACTACTGTGCTCCCATGACTTTCTTTCACCTTTTTTATCTGATGTCAGATAAAAAAGGTGAAAGAAAGTAATGGGAGCACTGTAGTTGAATTTTGAAGGCGGAGGGGTTAAAATGTTGAATGTGAACAATATTAGTCGAATTAAAGTAGTGAAAGAAAGCACTGCAAGTCGACTTTTAAAAGGGGGGTTAATATGTCGAAGGGGGGCACTCTATGTCGGATTTCTATGCTGTATACTGTATTATACACTGCTTTTGTTCGAACAACGATGTTTTTGAAACTGTCATTATGGCTTCTACGCCTCAGCCTCTGAGGCGCAGAATTTCCGACTTAAATGTAACCACGAAACAGGCGGTAATACTGAGCGTGAGTAATAGGATACTAATTGCACGTTGTTTTTAGTTGTTTCCTATGGGCTTTTTTTAGACTGGCGGTAAGTATAATTACCGCTGAGTTTGTTTTCACAAGTCGGGTAATAGGATAGCAAAAACTGACTTAAAAAAACATAGCACCTGTTTTATTTTTAGCGCTGGTAATAGAATCGAGCCCCCTAGTCTCCAAAACTAGAACGTTGCATGTTTATAGAAGAGATTTAAACAATGGAAAGGAACAGAACTATATACATCCTGGAATACTGCATCTGTTTCGTGTCATGGTACTACTAATACAACTAATAATAATAATAATATAAATAATAATAAATCATTAAAGGGTCAATTCTGCTGAACCTTCGCCAAAACTAGAAAGTTACAAGTTTATAGAGTTTATATGTGTATTGTCATTGTGCTACTGCTACTATTAATATTATTAATATTAATAGTTAAAAATCATTAACTATTCATCAGAAGTAGAAAGTTGCTGGTTTACAGAGGAGATGTAAAGCTTTGAGTGACACACAGGTTTCCAACGCACACCCTTCTGGCACTCAAAGGATTAAAGAATCACACATATATCCTGGAAAACTCTCTATGTTTATGGTCATTATATTACTACTACTACTATTAATAATAATAATAAAATGCATTTAAAAAATATTTCTGTTGTAAAGAAAAGGTACATTTAAATTGTTAAACTCTTCTTATTCTTAAGAAAAAGTTAAGTGCTGTTTCTTTAACGTAGCACTGTAGTGTTACAGCCAACATATATAATCACATTAAACCCTTGGGTACAATGCGTTTGAGACCTATTTAGTATCCAAGGAGTTAAAGGCTATGCTGTCATTGTTATGTCAAAGGGAAAATATTTCTAAAAATAAATAAACACTAACTCTAGCGCAAACCAACTGCAACTAGGAGAAGCAACCATCCCTAACCCTTTCAATGCCAGAGGGGTACGTTGTTTACCCCTCTGGCACTCAAATGGTTACATTCCCATTAATTTACAAGCGGATTTTAACCCCTTGAATACGAGGTATCCCATGCATGACTTTGCAGAAACACATTTAGCTCGGCGCACATGTCCTGCCATTCCCTTTTCCTAAGAAATTAAACATATTACGATCATCTTACCGTTTATTTCTTTATAATACCAATAGGGGCTGAATCTGTACTTTCTTTGATGAAAAATTTAGGTTGATATTTAATGGTCCGATTAGATCCTATTGTTGCTGCGGATTGAGGATCGCTGGGCTGAGGACAGAAACCTGATGCACAGATAACTACACTTCGCTCCTCCTACTCTATAAACTAAGAATCATTTGACAGCTTTTATATTCCACGGATGACAGCCATTGGACCTGGCTGTTCATTGAGATCATTACAGAAAGCTCCTCCTTGTCCAATCAAGAAGGTCATCTGGGTAATATTCTATGTACAACTAAATTAGGGTATGAATTATGTGAATCAGTCAGCCCCACCCTGTTCATACAGAACCAGGACAAATTACATCATGTGTAGTAGCTCTGCTTCCTGCCCTTCATCTTTCCTCCTTTGACTTGATTACTACTGAATGACATCACTACTAATGTACATTAATTACTAATTGATCTCATACAGCACGCGGCAGAAGTGGTCGTCTGGAGGTGATTGAGGCTGATGTACTAATAAACTGGGGAAATTCTGGGACAAAACAAATACTCCATAGGGGATAAACACAAACCATTGATGTAAATGGGAATTTAACCCCTTGAATACCAGAGAAGTATCTAAATCGTTGGTAACCCTTCTAGCACTCAGCAGGTTACATGACTCATTAAAATCAGTGGGAATATGGGGAATTTTGATTGATCGGCTGTGGTGCAGTTGGTATACCACTGAATTTCCCCAGGTCTTATTAGTACATACACCTCACTAATGGGATGTACTAATGTGATTCAACAATAAACTAGGAGCTGGAACCAATTCCTTAGGACCAACCATGCCTAAGATCAATGTATTAACTTACTATGGTGGGGGGAATGAGGCAAAATAAATATTATCCATTAAAAAGAAAGGTTTCCCTCGTCTCTATGCCCCACCACACAAGCAGTACAGTTACCATCTCCAAACAGCTTTTCTTAGTATTTCAGCCCTTTGTGTTCTATCTTCCAGCCAATACCATTCAAAGAATGTTGAAATGACAACTGAACCAAGGGGAGGTCAACCTGCGGCTCTCCAGGAGTTGATGGACTACAACTCCCATCATCATCATCATCCAGTCCATGGGTCAACCAATTTGATAGAAGCTGCAGCTAATTGACAGGTTGTCCATACTTTTTGTAGATTAAGACTACAACGATAGGAGCCAATATGCTCAAAGAAAACAAGAAGCATACCAACTGCATCATAAGACACATATAAAATTCCAATTGATTTAAATGCGGAATTTTAACCCCTTGAATGTTAGAGAGGTCTCCAAAGTATTGTGGGTTAAAACCCCATTTAAAGCGGAACTTTCATCTGCTGTAAAGCCCCCTTGCTATAATTAAGCAGGTAGCGACTAGCTTCTGAATATATAGTTTACTTATCACAAGTAGCCCCGTCTGAAGAAATCCATCATTGAAGGAGACCGGAACCCAGTCTACAGCGCAGACATCTTGTCTGCACGCCTGCGCCGTCAGTCCCGGTCTCCATTGTGTAGACTGCAGTGCACTATATGGTTACAGGAAGGGACTGACAGCGCAGGTGTGCAGACTGCGCTAACCCGGCCGTCAGTCTCCTTCAGTTATGGATTTCTTCAGATCGGGCTACTTGTGAAAGGTAAACTATATATTCAGAAGCTAGTCGCTACCTGCTTAATTATAGCAGGGCGACTTTACAGTGGATGAAAGCTACGCTTTAAATGATTGGACATTAGGAGAATGCATATTTGTCTTCTGTAGTGCAATTGGTTTACTCCAGAGTTGCTCCCCAATTTCACTGTGCTCTGGCAACATTGGACATGTTGATATATTTCTTGCAGTAATTTAAATGTGAAGCAATGCTTTGTTACATCATTCATTGTCTAAAGTAGCTACTTAGATGATTGCTCTGTATTGCACCATTACATTATCATTGTAGTAGGAGCTGGAGAACATCTTCTGGATTGTACTGTCTACTAAATCTTGGGCTCTTTTTGAAGAAAGTGATAAACTGTACTGTTCCAGAGGAGGTTATATACAAAAGAGTTGTGAGAAGCATGCATGCATTTATTCTTAGGGATGTGCCCCCTTAGGTGCTGCTCAGTCACATTTTTCACTCCCATGTGCCATTGCAGAGAAGACATTTCCATAAGCATATGGTCCGGCCTGAAAATGTCAGGCACATTTTACCTGCAAGAGAGAAACATCAAAAGCCCCGATGTACATTTCGGCCTTTAGTGGGCTTCATTAGTGAGGTGCTGCTGAATCCCTGTAGTCATAGGAAAAGCATGAGCTCATGCCTGCAACAAAAAGAGGTGCGAGAAAAGCATTCTGAGAATGAATATAATTCAGTGATTTATTTCTGGGGATGGTACCCCCTCAGGTGCTGCTCAGTCATTTTTTTCACTCACATATGCCATTGTAGAAAAATTAAATATTTATATCAATTTGGCCCCACCCTCAAATGGTCCAGTGTCGAGCTGTCTGGCAAATCATTTCTACAAGAGGAAACAGAAAAAGTAGTGTAGTTGGTTTGCTCCAGAATTTCTCCTTAAAGGGATAGTAATACTTAAGTATTACAAATCCCTATATTAAAGCCCTAGTAAAAAAAAGTATTGCCCCCAGTGTCATCTCTCAAACCTTTATGGTTTGAGAGATGATCGCTTCTAAAGTTGCCCCCCCCCCTTCCCCGTAGTCAGCATTCTAGCTGACTCAGGGAAATCCGGTCATAGATCATCAGGCGGCTCTGCAGCAGAGCCGCGATCGCGTTAACTAAAAAAAAAAACTTTCACTAAAACGGTCTTCTACGTGTGCTTGCAAACCAAGCACACGTAGAAGACCATTTCAGTAAAAGTTTTATTTTTTAGTTAACGTGATCAGGCTGTGCTGGAGAGCCGCCTGAAAGTCGTACGACTCTGTTCCCTGCAGTCAGCCAGGCACGTGCGCACATAGACACCAAGGGGGGCTTGAGCACCTGCCCTTTTTGTCCAAAGTGCCCTCGCGCCCTTTTTTTAAAAATATATTTTGTATAAATAATTATGAGAAGTGCCCTTTTTTTCATTTGAGCCCCTGCCACCCAAAATGTCTGTGCACGTCCCTACAGTCAGCTAAAATGCTGACTACGGGGAAGGGGGAGGGAGAGGGCAACTTTAGAAGCGTTCATCTCTCAAACCATAAAGGTTTGAGAGAAGACACTGGGGGCAATACGTTTTTTACTAGGGCTTTAATATAGGGATTTGTAATACTTAAGTATTACTATCCCTTTAAGTCAATGATTCTCAACCAGGGTGCCGTGGCACTTTGGTGTGCCACGGACATCAATGTAGGGTGCCCCGTGTTTTCTATAAAGACTAACAAAAATAGACCTCTAAATAAAGATTTTTAGAAATGAATATGTACAATATGTTTAGTTTTGTTATTATGATTATAAGACATAATAATAACTGTATATTTGTCTATTGTTCCCTTCATTATGCCCTTGATAAATTACATTAAATATGTTAGGGGTGCCCCGAATGTTCAAGATTATGTGTTAGGGGTGCCCCGAGCAAAAAAGGTTGAGAACCACTGCTTTAAGTCCTTGTTTTCATTTTGCATCTAGTGGCAGCATTAGGCATGTGAAGACATGTTTCCTGCAATATTGTAATGTAAGTGTGAAATAATACTTTATTACATCTTACATTGTCTAAATAAGCTAATTAGATGATTGCTCTCTATTTCCCCATTACAGCGTCATTGTGGTAGGAGCTGGAGAACATCTTCTGGTTGCGGTTCCCTTGATAAACCAAGGTCAGTCTAGGTGTACATGGATTTTTTTGTGTACAGAATCTTGGCCTCTGAAGCATGCAGTAAGCTGGACTTTTCCAGTGGGCAACACAGTAATTTCTTTTTATATACCTTAAATTAGTTTTTACTTCATAGGTAATTGTTTCAAAACAGGGCCAACTTAGGACACTGCTGTTGTCTGGGCAATGTATCAAGCTGTGGCCTCTTAATCTCTGGATACTGAGACCTCTCTGTCATCCAAGATAAATAATAATAATTTGACCTATTTTCCCTCTAGATAATTCTGAGTATTCAAATTTATAGTAGCTTAAAATGTACTGTATCAGCTTATATTTAGCTTAGCACATTTACAGTAGCTTGACAAAATATTAACTTTTCACACTCATCTTCACACAATGTAGAGTTTTCTTTTTCTCATTTCTTATTTACAATATCATCAGATACTTACCACATTTTTATAGTCAAGGTAACCAGATATTTATCACAGTCTGGTTCTCAATAGTACCAGATATTTATCAGTCTGATTCTCTATACCACCAGATAATTAATACAGGGTCACACTCATCAAGACAAACTACAAACAACTCTGGAGAAAGCAAACAGCTTCACATTTAACAACAAAAACATCCCAATTAAAGTAATAGGAGTTTAATTTGATAAATATGGTGCACTGGTTTTTCTCCAAAATTGCCCCACTTTCAGTTTGATAAATATGTCCCATGACATCATTCTTTGTTTATGAGAAGAAAAACATTTAGGATGAGCAACGTGACAGAACCCTCACAGAAATCCACCCTTTAAAGGGATTGTAATGTTGTAAAAAAAATAACTTGCCAAGCTTTCTTTATAATATAAGAAACCCGTTGAGCTATTTCAAACCACTTGTTTGTAGTTCAAAAGTCACGAAGTGGAGAAGAATCCACTGCCCGCCACTTCTGACCGCCTTCCACTGGATGTCTAATGGTATTGTGCGACCTGACGGACGTAATGAGGGACAAACTTCAGTAAGTATAAGGAAAGCCCTGCCCCCATTGATGAAGGAGGGAGGGATTTTCCTTTGCACACTGACGTTTGTCCCTCGCCACATCCGTCTGGACCAGAGAGAGAGCTGCTGAGTGAGGAAACCAGAAGAGGAGGGCGGGGGATCCTTCTCCACTTCATAACTTCTGAACTACAAACAAGTAAGTGGTTTGAAATAGCACAATGGGTTTCTTATATTATAAAGGAATTGTATTTTCAACATTACAATTCCTTTAAGAACAGATGATGGTCGTCGCGTGTCCAGGGTTAATGATCACAACAGGCCTCAGGTTGTGCTGATATCATTGTGGAGATGCTGTTACCGACCCAGGACAGGACATTCAGTTCCAGTCATTCCCAGTGGCAGGTGTGATCTCTGCTACATCGAGCCACATGTGTCTGAGAAGCCACATGATTAAGGCAAAGTAGATAAACGTTTCCTTTGTCACTGTTCTCTGCCTCTCTCTTCCTTACTGTGATCATGAGGAAGAGAGTAGCAGAGAACAGAGCTCCCATTGCCTCAAATGGTCACACATGAGGCATTTTTGATGTACTGGGAGCAGGACTGGTGCTGGAACTTTATAAAAAAAAAGACACATTGACCCCTCATTGTGTAACGTAATAACTGATTTAGTGAAAGACATAAGTATTTTATTTAAAAGACTAATTTAAAAACACATATACTGAAGTTTAAATAAACATTAATGTGAGTTTTATTGCTCTGCGGAAATGTGAATCATTTGTATACCACATATACACCACATAGCCTGATCTCCTAAAACAGGGACACCAGGGTGGGACATAGGGATTTTTGTCTCAGAGAGACAACATCCCCTTAAAAGCAGAAACTTGAGAGTTATGATTGATCGTGCATACCTTTTATCCAATTCCTGCTAAAATGATCTAAAAAGCCCTTCTTATGCGTAAAACAAATGGTAAATGATTTGTGAGGGTGTACTAAAGGATTTAGAGGAAAATATGGTTGAAAAAATGCATACTAAAAAGGCAAAAAATTGTTCTTGTCCATTGTATAAAAAAACTCTCATCACTAAGGTGTTAAATAACCTGTATAAATGCTTCTTCTCTTGAAATTAACAGCATCTTGTTATATAGTTTGTGAAAACTACACATTAATACAAATACAAGAGAGCTGTGTGTTTTTTTACACACTGCTTAGGACTAGCTGCAGTGAACTATCACACTCCCTATAATGTAACTTTCCCCCTTAGCTCCTCCCCCT
Source organism: Rhinophrynus dorsalis (assembly GCA_037306005.1). NCBI lineage: Eukaryota > Metazoa > Chordata > Amphibia > Anura > Rhinophrynidae > Rhinophrynus > Rhinophrynus dorsalis. The sequence goes on from CM074723.1 coordinate 420,781,792, forward strand.
TTTTCTGCCTTACCCATACATGTTTACATGTAAAGCTGATCTTATATTTATACATGAAATGGAACAGATGCATGGAATAGAAATTTAACAGGGTTAAACTTGCACAGACTGGGTTAGGCTGCTAACTTTAGAACAACTGAAGGAAACAAAAGTATCCAAAATGATGAGGTTGTGCAATGAGGCCAGCAGATAGTGAATACTATAACATCTTGCATAACATAGCTGCACTTTTTTTTTTTTTTTTGGGAGGGGGTAGGAAACACTCTTCTGTGGCAGTTCCAATATTAAATAATTCTTCATTAGATTATCATTTAATAATTCTCCAAAATTGTAAGGATGTGCTCAAGGACAGAAATCTTATTAGGGAGAGTGAGTGTTCTCCTAGGTCAGGGGCAAATCCATGATTGTCAGAAAAAAGTATTGAATACAGATACGAATAATTGGGTTTGTGCTGTTCTGTATCCAGAACCCTTTGCAGTTTCCCTTGCATAGAACAGGAGTAGGCACCTTGTGTGCACCCAGCTGTTGTTGGACTACAGCTCTCAGATGGAGAGAAACAGGAGGCTCCTCAGGTATAGTCATATACCCAACAAGAGTAAACAATGTTAAAGTCTGATATCACTTTGATCTCATGGGGAAATTAGTGTTGAGAGCGGTGCCATCTGAAAGAGTGTTCTTGTTGCAGTTAGCGCCAGAAGATAAAGTTGTTCGATAGCAAGGTTGAATGTCCAACCATAGTTGAGCTGGGCCACACCAGGATGAATATACTTTCTGGCTCAGATGCAGCAGAGACATCTGAACCAACAAACTGGGTCAGATGCAGCAGAGACATCTGAACCAACAAACTCAAGAAGCATCACAACTAAGTCAGCAACTGAAAGTCGAAGCAGGCGGAGTACAATCATAGACAGGTAACAAACCAGAAGTTGGGGCAAGTGGAGTTCAATCAAAGTCAAACAGAAAGCCAAAAGTCAGGAACCAGGGTATTAATACAGAATGATAATGACCAGGTTCTCAGCACAGAGCCTGTCAACTAACTGCCTAAATGAGCACACCCAAGTTTTTAAGTACCATAAATCAGAAAGTCATATGAGGCATGCGGCTGCACCTGCACAAACACTGTGATAGTAACTGACCATGTGCACCAAACCCACAGATACTCAAGTGCATATAAAAGAAGAATCATCAGTGCACATAAGCAGATGGGGTGAATGTGTGGACCCACTCATGAGAATGTTGGTCTCCGGGTAGGTCACGATAGTGTGTGTGCTGATATATGTGTACGTATGTATGCTGTTTATGTGTGTATGCAGGGCCGGTGCAAGGATTTCTGTCTACACAGGCGAATGTGCATTTTGATGCCCCACCCCCCACCCCCGAAACCCAAAAAATAATTTAGCAGCTCTCCCTGTTTCGGCGCCCCTCCACTGCGGCGACCTAAGGCGGCTGCCTAAACAGCCTTATGCTAGCACCGGCCCTGTGTGTATGTGTGTGTCTGTGTGTGTATTTTATTAATGTCACATCCCTAAAATATAACCCTATACATGTATTTTAACCCATGCAAACTGTCCTATACATAGTGCATTTATTTACTTTTGTTTGTGCTGCTTGTAATTAGAAATAAGAGCTAAAGCCAGTAAATGTATTTTTATTATTGTCACCTGCTCTTGTATGCAGAAAGACTGTTATGTTATTTCAGCCCATTTGCACACAGTCCAGGACAATCACCTCCAGATTGTGGTACTGGGAGTCCTGGAAAAGGCAGGAATTCTGCTACCTTAGAGCATATATAAGGCTACATTTTAGGCCTCAGAAAAGAAATAGTGTTATAAAGAGGCTGCAGGAAGTATACAGGGTTTAAGTCAATATAAACCCAGTGTTGGTGTTAGTGTTCCTTTAATAGTCTATAGAATGTAGATTCTAGGAGATGTGTTGCTGCTTGCTGTAATCCAGAGGTTCTCCTATCAGTCCTCAGTGAACCTTTAATTTGCAACACTGGTGACACAGAGGTTTTGCCTCTTTTAAATTGTATACCCCCAGAATTTTGGGGATTCCTATATCCATTGTGCATAACCCCCATTCCTGGATTATTTCGACATTTCATTTATTAGTTTAACTAGTTGAAGAGCCCATGTACACGGGCCACAGTGCCACCCAGCAACGACCACTGTGCAGTCATGCACAGTAGAGACTGCCTGTGCCGCTGCTGATGTGGAGCGGGCGCTCCAAATTCTGACTGTAGTCCTCTCTGCTCACTGACTACAGTCTGAATTCGGAGCCCTGCTCCGTTATCAGCTGCAGCGAGGGCAGTCTGTAGTGTGCATGACTGCAGCTCACGGAGCAGTCTCTACTGACAAACACACACTTGGCAAATTATTAAATAGGATTATTACTGCAGTGTTAAGTTTTGATAATATGGCCAGTTTATTTAACCTCCCTGGTTGCCACAGAGGTCTCCAATGAGTTGGAGACAAGATTCTAAGGAGTTAAGAGTGTTTTTTGCTTTTGTATTCTGTAAGATATGAATGTTTTCTGTGCCTGGCAACAGTGGTTGGAACTTGATTGATATATAGAGAGGAGTTTGGGCGTGGCCATGAGAGGGCATAGGAACACATAGGATGCCTTGCCTAGGGGTACCTGAGATATAAATTAGGCCATAGATACTCTTATGAATCCCTTCTCTCCTAGTACACTACCTGGCAAATATCCTGAAAAACTGAAAATCCTCCCACTACTTCCTTATTGAGCAAGACAAAACAGAAGCATCTCATGATTACTTAAAATATGGAGTAGAAAAGCAAAACACATTTTAATGCACCTTACTTCTGTGTGTTTCACAAAATGGAATCCTCTGAGTGTTAGATCAGTGTGCAGTGCATTGCATTGATCACTTCCTTCGAACTCCAAGGATTAGCAGCCATGGACCTTCTAATACGATCAAAGGTGAGGAACCCAGCACTGGAAGAATTCAAAAAGTAACTAAGCAGGGCTACATAGTGCATCTATTACTCCAATGCATCCCTTCATAAACAGTCCTTTTTAAAGTGGCTCTTTCCCCTTAAGTGTTAAAGAAATGTCCCAAAGGTGGAGCGCTCCTAAATTAAAACAACGAGGATCTTGATAAGAAAACAAAAGTCTATACTATAGACAAGGAAACAAAATTAAATATACAATGTTGAAACTAAAAAAAGCAACAGTAAAAGAGATAATGAACATAAAATCTAAAATGATATATTAGATTCACCAGCAAATGACCTACAATAAGAGTCCAAAAATGACAAGAGTTCAGCAATATTAATAATATAAATAATAGGATCAAGTGTACCCAAAGATGAAATGAGATGAGATGGGTGAGAGGATCGGATAATGAGTTCAGTGAGTAGATGTATAAATGAACGTGATAGTCTCTTAGGCAGTGCAGCAGGGTGAGGTATAGTGGCATTGTAGACTGACAGAGAGCGGCCCTCACACTGTATCCATCATGATACAGAGGTTTGATATCAATTTTCTTTCAGACGAATCACGGCCTGCAATTTAAGCTACAATTGGCCTATACATGAACCTGGCATATTTCTGTCCTGAAACTATATTTCTCTCTCGATGAGATCCCAGCTACAGGTGGAAGGGGAGGATGCAGCTTCCAGACCCTAGGGAGCAGGCAGTGCTTCTGGTTATCCAGGACAGATTTTGATGGACAGTGAGACATTGTATCAAAAACCCAATATAGGCTTTTCACTATTTTCCCCTCAACCGGATTCGGAGGAAGTTGGAGATAATATATATTACTGTCATGGTCACTAGAGCAAATAATCACGCGAAACAGTATAAGTGAATTTAAACCAGTTTATTGAGTAAAATAATAATAATCATAGCGAACACTTCCTCAGTCAAAGGGGAGACAGACGTGAGGACAGTGTCTAGTCCACTACCCAGGAGCTGACACTGAACCACCACAGGTCTCAGAGTCTCAGAACAAACTCGCCTGACCACGGATAGGAATCAGAATGCTTAAGACTAGCACATGAGCATAGCCGTACAGTCCTACAGAAAGGAATGTCAGGTAAAGGATTTCGGTAGCCCAAATATGAGTAATACCCTGCGGAGGCACAGAGCGTAGGATAACCAGCAGATACCAGGACAGTATACTGATAGCACCACTTGAGGCAGCAGAGTGAGTACCTGGATAGAGGCAGTCAGATAGAAGTGCACAGAACTGAGACAAAGGAGTGAGGTAAGCTGCAAACTACCGACCAGAAGGCAACTGTGAAGCACAGAGAGTAGGGAGTACCGCAAGTGCTTAAGCAAGGCAGCTGGTAGGTAGTACACCGAGCAAGAGAAATGGAGAGAGACTGAGCTGCACTACTGCCCCGAGAGTAATTGGAATGCACTGCGCGAAGGCAACCTGCAAAGCTACCAGCTTGGTAGCTGGTACACCCTTAGACTGGCCCAGTGGTAGTCAGACAGGAGCGAGGGACAACACGGAGCGTCTGTCAGACAGGCCACAGTCAGGAGCCAGATTGGGTAGTCAGCCACAGCTAGGGTCAGCACGGAGCGGGTAGTCTGACAAGCCAGAGTCATACACGGATCAGGAAGTCAGCCACAGCCAAGGTCACAACCAGAGCGAGTAGTCAGACAAGCCAAGGATTGAACACCAGGAGGCAAAGTAAGCCACGCAAATGTCAGAGGAACAAACTGGATGTGCACAGGAACACCACGAAAGGGCAACTAAGCCCAGTTCGCGCCCAGCATATAAGGCCATCGTCCGAAGGCGGCGCATGATCAGCCAACTAACAGGAAGCGAGGGTGACGTCAGAGACGTGTGCCCGCAGACAGCTCTGGCAAGCAGCATGTAGCACACTCAGGTCACTGGACTAACACAAAAGGCAAGTAATCACAGCACCGTGATAATTACATCTACCTAGATTTGGGACAGTTTATCCTGGGATTGTGATTAACATCATCCGTGGTCCTGACAGAGGAAAGTCGGAGGAGCAGTTCGTTGGGTAACAAGGGGGAAGACCCACTTGATATGCTTGAGCTAATGTATGACGGAACAGTGCGGCATCAATGACATTTCCATGTGCTAATTAATCTAATCAATTATATTTCATATGCTAATGAAGCCTTTTCAGTGGCAGTGTCATAGACTAATTAAGATTTCAATGACGTTTCATACGCTAATGACTCTTTGCGCAGTACCAGGAAGTGTTTACTTTCACATTCCCCAGAAATAAAATATCTCCTTTATTATACATTTGATGGACGTTTAGTTAACACAACATATAGGCAGTTTTTAATGCAGTTTTCAGATATGCAAACTTGAATTAAGGTGAAAGTTCCTCTTTAACTCTTTTTCATGCTAGTTTACTCACCCATCTCATCTTAACCCCTTAAGGACCCATGACGTGCCAGAACTGTCATGGGTGAACTTGCCATAAGGATCCATGATGGTCCTGGTACATCATGGAATTCAGCCCTGAATCGATTCCTGCAAAAAAAATGCCCAGTGGTCCTTTAATGCTGTCCACGCCACCGCGTGGCCAGTCCATAAGAGGTTAAAGGAAATTGGTTAACAGCGCAAACAATGTTTTAACCCTCTGAGTGCAAGAGGGGTACCCAACGAATTGCTTAACAGTGCATTGGATACCACTCTGGTGCTCAAAGGGTTAATGGTGATTTTACTTTAAGTAGGTTTGATGCCCCCCACCCCACACATACAGTTTTAACAATATAATACTTCTGTTTATTTTGTTCAAAATACCTTCATGATGCAAAAGATTGTAAACATCCATAATTTATGCAACGGTTAATTAAGACTGGTTAAACTAGCTGTCTCTTCTCTACGCAAGTATTGTTTTCCATATATACACTGGGGTGTGTGTCTAACATACTGTCACGCTACCACACTAAATATTTCTCCGTGTCTTCTTAAAGTTCCACATTCCAAAAAGGAACTTTTTTGTCTGCTGCAGTTTTCTGAAATGATAGTGTAAATATGTCTAATGTATAATATGTTTCTACTTTTAGTATTTAGATTGTGGTGGATAGATGGATGGACGACCAATAGTAAACTGTAAAGTTGTCATGAACAAGTGTTGAAATTACAGCTGGGAGAAAATACATGCAATTCTGATGTTTAAAGGGATGGTAATAGATCACTTCCAATGCAGCTAAGTTTGCTCATCATAAGGAATAGTACTGCTGGCTGATTCTCTTATTGTTCACAACTGTACAGTTATTTTATTCTAAATTTGATCCATCCCGCCTCTTTTTCCCTTTTTGATGCCGCCTCCCCTTAGATCTGAAGTCCAGTCGCTTGACCGGGCAGATCACAATGAGGGACAAACTTCCCTCAGTCAGTATAAGGAAAAACCTTCCATGCTTGTCCAAGGAGGACAGGTTTTTTCTACCACTAACTGAAGATTGTCCCTCTTTGTGACCTGCTATAGATCACACCTATACGAGTGACCATCTTATTCCCATATTCTAAAGTTATCCAAACATTCTCTGTATTCTCCTCCATACCCTGTATAAGATTAACCTTTAAGCTATTTTTTACATAAACGGCAACCCCTTCTCCTTTTCTGCCTTTCCTGTCTTTTCTAAATAGAGAGTACCCTGGTATTTCCGCATCCCAGTAATTTTTTTCATTGTACCAGGTCTCAGTAATCCCCACTAAGTCCACATCTTCACTAGTTATTATTGCAATTAGTTCAAGGATCTTATTTCCTAAACTGCAGGCATTTGTACACATTGCTCGAAGTCTACTGGTTTTTGACCTATGTGCCACAGATATACCTTGATCAAATTCCTCTGTACAATGCTCTGGAGGGAAACTGGTTTTATCCTGTATCATTCCATTGCCCCCCCTCTACTAGTTTAAATACCTCTTAACGAAACTTATGAATTGCTTGCTGAGAACCTCTGTTCCTTTTTGAGAAAGATACAAGCCACCCTTTTTGTACAATTCCTTGTGACACCAAATAGGATTGATGTGAGAAACAAAGCCAAATCCGTGTTTTTGGCCCCACTTCCCTAGCCATGAATTAAAATCTCTAATTTGCTGCATCCTACCATCATCTTCCTTATACACTGGCAGAACCTCTGAAACAGATACAGTTGAAGCAGCTTGCTGCAGATCCCTACATAGCTTCTTAAAAACATCTTTTACCACACTCACCTCATTAGAAGCCAAATCATTTGTCCCTAAATGGACTATGACATCCAGCTCTCCATTCTGTCTTGCTTCCTTAACAATTTTTAAAATCATTGTGAGCTGTAGCACAAGGAAGACATCTGACTTCTTTGCCAGCACCATGACTATGCTCCAGAGTCACGCCTCTTAATATGGAATCCTCCAATAATAGTTGCTTCCTCTCAAAGCAGTTTTCACTTCTTACCTTTGTCAATTTGTCAGTGGTTGCAGTTTGATTTACCTGTGGATTACAGACTGGTAAACCAGTACTCTCTGCTTCCATATTTGTTCCAATATTACATGGAGTGGATAGTCAGCCAGAGCCACAGGTCAGCACCAGAGTGGGTAGTCAGACTTAGCCAAAGGTCATACACGGAGCAGATAGTCAGACAGAGCCACAGGTCTGCATCAGAGTGGGTAGTCAGACTTAGCCAGGGGTTAGAAACTAGAGAGCACGGAAGCCAAGCAAAGGTCAAAGAAACTGATACTGGACACAAGGAGCTACTGCACTGGAACACCATGTAAGGGCAACTGACATGGTGTCCAGGCAGTTTAATTACTTCATGACTCTGCAAGGAGATGGAGCACACAACTAGTGCTGTAGCTTTAAAAGCGGCGCGCATGTCACTGGACGGCTGCCAGCTGAAGCGCACCTGCTGAACAAACTGAATGCGGAAGCCGCTCTTCCACACAGAAAAGGCGTGAACCGCTGTGAGAGGATATGGATGCGGCCGGCTCTCTCGCTGCTGGCCACAAGGTAAGTCAAGACCGTGACAGCACCTCCCCCTCAACGACCCCTCCCCTGAGGAAAATGAGAATGAAAGGTACTGGTGAGTGCAGGAGCATGCACTTCCCTAGAAGGAATCCAGGAACGTTCCTCTGGACCGTAACCTCTCCAATGCACAAGATATTGCAACTGTCCTTTGACGTTAAGGGAATCCAAGATACTCTGACCTCATACTCCTCATGATCTCCAACCCTGACAGGAGCAGGATGGACAGGAGTGGAAGTAAAACGATTGCAAATCAGGGGTTTAAGTAAAGACACATGAAACACATTATGAATAAGCATATTGGCGGGAAGATCGAGGGCATAAGCAACTGGACTGATTCTGAGAAGAATTCGAAAGGGACCAATAAAACGTGCCAGTTTCCTACAAGGCACCTGGAGGTTAAGGTTGCGGGAAGATAACCAAACTCTCTCTCCCACCTGGAAGTTTGGTGCTAGAAATTGCCTACGGTCTGCTTGCCTTTTTTGTCATTGCGAGGAACCACGTAGGGTATTCTGAACCCGTACCCAAGTGGAACGGAGTTCTCTCAAATGCTCCTCTAGAGCCTAAATATTTTGTGCTTCAAAAGATTCAGGAAGTACGGGTGGCTGAAAACCATAATTTATCAAGAACGGAGAACACTGGGAAGAAGAGTTCACAGCACAATTCTAGGCAAACTCCGCCCAAGGGAACAAGGTAGCCCAATTATCATGGTGGTCTGATACATAGCAACGAAGGAATTGCTCCAAGGCTTGGTTAGACCTCTCTGCCACACCATTGGATTGAGGATGGTATGCTGAGGAGAAGGAGAGTTGGATCCCCATTTGAGTGCAAAGGGAACTACAAAAACAAGAAATGAACTGGCTCCCCCGATCCGAGATTATCACCTTAGGTACCCCATGGAGTCGAAAGACTTCTTTCTCAAAAATCACTGTCAATTCTTGGGCAGAAGGTAGACCCTCAAGTGGTACAAAGTGAGCCATTTTGGAAAAGCGATCCACAATCATTAGGATGACCGTGCAGCCCTCTGATACTGGTAGTTCCACCATAAAGTCAATGGATAAATGCATCCAAGAATGTTCCCCGTTCGGAATGGGTTGAAGGATACCCACCGGAAGATGTCTTGGTGTTTTATTCTGGGCACAGGTGGAACAAGCAGCCACGAGTTCAGAACAGACAGCTCTCAAACTAGGCCACCAAAAGAGTTGAGAAATAGACCATATGAGCTGATCTCTCCCAATGTGACCTACTGCTTTGGAAGCATGATATCTCTCGAGCTGTCTAGTATGTAAAGGTTCTGGTACAAAGCATCTCCCTCTAGGTTTATCGACAGGCGCGGAGGCTTGAGATGCCAAAATCTCCTCCCCCATGGGAGAGGTAATACTCGTACGTATTGTCATCCAGTATACGATAAGAGGGAATTATAGGCGTGGGAGTACTCTCTTCCTTAAAATTTGATCCAAACTGGCGTGACAGGGCATCCGCCCTAATATTCTTAATGCCAGGAAGGTATGACACCACGTAGTTGAGTCTAGAAAGAAACAAGGCCCATTTGGCCTGTCGTGAAGATAATCTTTTGGCCTCAGACAGACAAGTAAGATTCTTGTGGTCAGTGAGAATCAGAATCAGAGCGCTAGTTCCTTCGAGTAGATATCACCACTCCCGAAGGGCTAAAATAATGTCCAACAAGTCTCGGTCACCGATATCATACAAACTTTCTGCCTTGGACAGTTTCTTCTAAAAGAACCTACAAGGAAGAAATGCCTCCCCGGGAGCCAAGCGCTGAGACAGGAGGGCTTCTATTCCCTTCTCAGATGTGTCCACTTCCAGGGTAAAAGGCAAAGCAGGGTTCGGATGGGACAATATCAGAGCTGCTGTAAAAGCAGACTTCAGGTTCTTGAAAGCTAGCAGAGCGCTGGGAAACCAATCCAAAGTATTTGCCCACTTATGAGTCATGTCCGTGAGGGGTTTAACCATAGCAACCAAGTTCTGTATGAACTTCCTATAGTAATTGGTAAACCCCAAAAATTATTGTATAGACTTAAGTCCCACAGGAAGAGGCCACTGCAAAACTGTCGATAGCTTTTGGGGGTCCATAGCCAAACCAGATGAGAAGATAACATACCCTAGGAACTTGGGGTTTATGAAATTCGCATTTCTACAGTTTACAAAATAGTTTATTTACCCTTAAGAGTTGTAGCACCATGGACACGTCTGCATGATTGTCCTCAAGCATAGGAGAATGGCTAAGAATGTCGTCCACGCAACGTTGTAGTAAATCTCTCAGCACATCATTAATTAACTCATGGAAGACAGCGGGAGCGTAACATAGACCAAAAGGCATGACCTAATATTCATAATGTCTACTCCGGGTATTAAACGCTGTCTTCTACTCATGGACCTCTTTGATTCAAACGAGATTGTAAGCAGCCCTAAGATCAAGCTTAGTGAATATTTTCGAACCTTTAAGTCGATCAAACAACTCAGTAATCAAAGGAATGAGGTAAGCATTCTTCACCATCAATGTATTAAATCCTCTGAAGTCAATACAAGGTCTTAGCTCCCCAACCTTCTTCTTAACAAACAAGAAACCTGCACTCGAAGATGAAGTAGACTTACGGATGACACCTCTAGATAAGGCATCAGACACATAATCCTCCATGGCCTTATTCTCCTCCACCAACAGAGGGTACATGTGGCCCCTAGGAGGAAAAGTACCAGGAATCAGGTCAATAGTACAGTCGTACGGCTGGTGAGGTGGTAATGTACTGGTCTGCACCTTGTTGAATACATTTCTGTAAGGCAGGTACTCCTCAGGCAGGGCAGAGGAAGAGGTACACAGTATTCTTGTGGGACCCTGGCGGCAGGCATCAGTACACTGGGAAGACGAGGACAAAATGTCACAAGTGCACCAGTCAATCCTAGGGTTATGCATCTGCAACCAAGGAAACCCAAGGACAATAGCATAATGTGGAGAATTGATCACCTGAAACTGTAGAGTTTCCTTGTGAAGTGCCCCTGCCATAAGAGACAAGTAAATAGTCTCATGAGTAACGTGTGAGGGTTGTAGGGGCCTTCCATCTATGGCCTCAGTAGCCAATTGAGAGGAGCGGAGCTGCAAAGGAACAGAGTGCTTGGCCGCAAACTCAGCATCAATGAAATAATCAGCAGCCCTAGAGTCTATCAAGGCTGGGGCTACCACTGATGAATTGGTTCAAGAAAGAATAACCTCAAGAAGAGGTTTACCCTGTAGAACATCTGTTGACCAAAAATTTCCACCCAGGCTCTGTCCCCGACAGGACCCTAGGTGCGAGCATTTCCAGGCCGGACGGGACAAGAATTCAATAACTGCCCAGGTTACTCACAATACAGACAGAGGCCCTCCCTCCGACAGAAAGCCCTCTCCTCCACCGAGATGTGATTGAAACCCAACTGTATAGGCTCACCGCTGAGACGGTCAGAACCAGGATGCATGTGAGGTTAGGGAGAAATGGGTGGGTGTGCAAAGTTAGGTGGCAGCGGTGGCCTACACAGGCACTCCCTAAAAGATGCTCTCTCCCTGATCCTGGTATCAATCAGGATAGTGAATGTAATTAATTTGTCCAGATCACTGGACAGCTCACAGGCTGCAATTTCGTCCTTTATTGTGTCACTCAAACCTTGGGAAAAGATGACTACGAGTGCCTCATTGTTCCAACCTACCTCCGCCACCAGAGTATGGAATTCGATCAGGTACTCTGCCACTGTTTGTGCGCCCTGCTGGATGGTCATGAGGTGCTTGACAGCGGAGACCGCACGGGCCAGAACATCAACCACCTGCAGAAACGAGGCCACAAACTTCACAAAGTTATATACAATGGGTTTGTCCCTCTCCAAAAATAGATTGGCCCACGCCAAGGCTTTGCCCGACAGGAGCGAAATCATAAAGCCAACCTTACTTCGCTCATTAGGGAAGGCTTGTGGTACCATCTCTAGGAATATGCTCAACTGGTTGAGGAACCCATGACACAGCGTTGGGTCACCCTCATAGCACTGAGGCAGTAGAGCAGAACTGGATAAATCGGATAAGACCCAACCAAACACTAATACCGAACCAGGTAGGAACAAGGCCAGCAGTTAAACGGAATAGCACTAGCCTGGAGCCACAGGTCTGTACCAAAGTGGTTAGCCAGACTTAGTCAGGGGTCACACACGGAGAGGATAGTCAGCCAGGCCACAGGTCAGCACCGGAGTGGGTAGTCAGACTTAGCCAAGGGTCATACACAGAGCGGATAGTCAGCCAGAGCCACAGGCCTGCACCACAGGGGGTAGTCAGACTTAGCCAAGGGTCATACACAGAGTGGAGAGTCAGCCAGAGCCACAGGTCAGCACCAGAGTGGGTAGTCAGATGTAGCCAGGGGTTAGACACTAGAGAGCACGGAAGCCAAGCAAAGGTCAAACAAACTGATACTGGACACAAGGAGCTACTGCACTGGAACACCACGTAAGGGCAACTGACATGGTGTCCAGGCAGTTTAAATACTTCATGACCCTGCAAGGAGATGGAACACACAATTAGTGCTGTAGCTTTAAAAGCGGCGCGCACGTCACTGGACGGCTGCCAGTTGATGCAGGCCCGCTGGAGAAACTGAATGCGGAAGCCTCTATCACGGTGCCCGTGCTCTGGTCTGTCACTCTCTGTGTGGTGCACTCCCATTGGCTCAGCTTAGTTTGGCCCGCCCATTATGGCCTTCTTATACCAGGCCTCTGGCACCTGTCAGTTGCCCTTTTGTGGTGTTCCTGTACCAGTGCTACTGTGTTGCTGTGATCCTGCGTTCCTGTGTACCGACTTGGCCCGTTTGACTACTCTTGCTGGTTCCTGATCTGTGATTCGACCCGACCTGGCTGACGTTCCTACTCCGTGATTCAACCCGGCCTGGCTGACGTTCCTGCTCCGTGACCTGACCCGGCTTGTCTGACGTTCCTGCACTGTGATTCGGCCAGCTATCCTGATCCTATTCTCTGTGTTGCTTGGGCGACATTCTTACTTCCACAAGTGCTGGTCTAGCAGACTGAGTATTGTGGCCTCCAACCCACTGAGTCTTCCGTTACGTCTTGCAGAGCACTGTTGCCTCCGGTACACTGAGCCTTCCATTACACTTGCAGAGCACTGTTGCCTCCGTTACACTGAGCCTCCGTTAACACTTGCAGAGCACTGTTGCCTCCGTTTACTCTGAGCCTTCCATTAACACTTGCAGAGCACGGTTGCCTCCGTTTACTCTGAGCCTTCCGTTTACACTTGCAGAGCACTGTTGCCTCCGTAACACTGAGCCTTCCGTTTACACTTGCAGAGCACTGTTGCCTCCGTTAACAATGAGCCATCCGTTAACCCTTACAGAGCATTATTGTGTCCGTTACCGCACCGGTCGGGTGCTATTGGCTCTAAGTCCATCAGCTCTTGCAGTGTACAGTATTTCCGTTACCGCACCGGTCAGGTGCTATTGGCTCTAAGTCCATCAGCTCTTGCAGTGTACAGTATTCCCGTTACCGCACCGGTCGGGTGCTATTGGCTCTAAGTCCATCAGCTCTTGCAGTGTACAGTATTTCCGTTACCGCACCGGTCGGGTGCTATTGGCTCTTAGTCCATTAGCTCTTGCAGTGTACAGTGACTTTGTTGCTGCACCGGTCGGGTGCTCTTGGCTCACGGTAGTGCTAGCTCTAGCAGAGTATTGTGGTCTCCGTTTCTGCTCAGTACAGGGTAGAGTTTCAGTCCTGCTTTACTAAGTAGGTGCTTCCACCTTGCACCACAGTATCTTGCTACATTTACCATCATACCACATCAGAGACAGATTACTTTCTATGAACATTAACCCATGTTGTACTGAAACAGCCTGGATATGCCTGTCCTGTGACAGTATTTATTCTCTACCTTTGTATACTGGGCCTGAGAAGGCATATGTACATGATTGATATTTTCCTGTGATATTCTATAGCCCTTGGTGGGCATTCTAATTGTGTCTTTTTAATAAAACTGTGTTTTATTCTAACCTATTGTGTCTGAGTGTCGTACTAACCGTTACAGCCTCTCTCCCACACAGATGCGGCGTGAACTGCCACGAGAGGACATGGATGTGGCTGGCGCTCTCTCTGCCGGCTGCAAGGTAAGTCACAACTGTGACACAAAAGGAGAGTTTACAAGAGTGAGAATGAACAGTACAGAGATTGCAATATATAAGAACAAGCTAATATTCTTCAAAAAAGATTTAAGGAGAAAGAAAATTATGAAGAAAAATCGGACATTGATAGAGCAGGGGATCAAGTAGTTATCCATTGTCCGTATAGGTCATTCAGAAGTTGGAAAGTGCTCACTCCTACAATATACCGTAGCCCAGGTGCACAATCCCAAAAAGAGATGCAACAAGTAGAAATGAAGGGCAGCACCCGTGTGACCTGTAATGTGATGATGATGTTTAATAAAGCAAAAGTACAGGTCAACGTTTCAGTCCACTGAAGGACCTTTCTCAAGACAATTGTAATGGAGTTTTACCTCGTGATATATGCTCCACTCTGTCCTGGCTTTGCTTGTGTCATGCAATATGACAAAGTCTGTGAAGTTGTGAACAAGTTGTGTCAAATCACAAAGCGGCTTGTCTCAGCTGATCAATATTGAGATGGAAGCTGTCACTCAATGGTTATCAATGTGGGACCCCATAGTGGATGTGGGTTTGATGCCCATAGATGAAAGGGGTAGTGATAAAATCTAGTACACCCACTGAGGTATGAGAATATCATTGGTTCACCATGCAGTGTTATAAGTAGACAAAGAAATGTGATCAAAAAGTTTGTGACTAAAAGACCAACGTGAGTAACGGCCAGAATTTATGAAAACTGGTACATGGACTACACAGGTATAAATCCCAATGAGATCGTCCACTTTCCAATCTCATCTAGAATTCCAGTGTGGGAGAAATGCATAAGAGAAAGTGAATGTGAACAGGCCACATATAACCGTATATTGTAGGTCCTGGTGCTTTTACAAGAATCATCAAGAAACTCTGGGAGGTTCTACGGAATGACAGAATTTTATATCAGATAGTAACAACAGAGGCTCAAATTGTATTCAGCAGAGCACCAAATTTGGGAGTACAGACAGCACACTTTGTAGGTAAATTAAAAAAGAACAATAAAGGAACTTGGTTAAAAGAACAGGGTGGCTTCTTTAAACACAGTGAATGTGTTGGCTGTAAAAGCTGCAATATTGAAAGGAATATCAAGAACTTTTGCTCAGCGGCAACAGGGGAATTATATAAGATTAGGGAAGGTATGACTTGTAATACCAAAGGGGTCATTTGCATATTAGAATGCACATACAGAAAACAATACATAGGGAGGACTAAAAGGAGACTACGAGACAGGGTTAAGGAGCACATTTATAATCTCAAAATAAAATTTAGGAGCCATAGTGTATCTTCTCACTTTATGGAATTTCATGGATCAAATGTTAAGGATCTCTTATATATATATATATAGAAGCATCAAGAGCTGGCAGTGGCACTCAAAAATTAAACATAAATAACCACTTAAATAATGTGGTGAACGTCCCATTAAATTGTATATACAAATGTACTCAGCGTGAACTGGAGCAGACGAGACAGCACTCAAGTGTAGAAACGATGATAAAGTTTTATTCCATAGATGCCTCTAAGTTACCAAACGTTTTCGGTCCATGCAAGGACCTTCATCAGGGAGATGAATGGGCCGAAAACATTTGGTAACTTAGATTTGTGTAATGTGTATAATATTGATTAGCCCTTCAATTATATTATGGAATAAATGATTACATATAAGCCCTTCATATGTGCTAACTAGATACATTTTTGATTGGATATCTGTTTGTCATATGTTTGGAGCATGTACCTTTAATACAAGGATTTACTCAAAATGAGAGTAAGGGTTAAATTATGGGAGAGCCCATTTCCGGTGGGGTTATAAAGACATGGAAACAATGGTCTATTGTTACATTATATTCCCTGAGGAAGAAGCCAGTGGAGGCTTTGAAACACGTTGAAAGGTGTAGAACAGACCATGCAGACAACTATGGCAGAGTTGTGCTATTAAGTAGGAGAACCACAAAGAAGCCATGCACTATCTATAATATGGAAAGAGCATGAACGCTGAGACCACTGATGCATATATCTGAGGTCACAGATAGGTGACGGAAGAGTGGTGAGAGGAATTAGCTCACTGAATTAATGGTATAGAACCTCCATCAGAGTGGTGAGAACATCAAAAAGAACAGCTCAAGATTCAAATCTTTAAAGGGCAATCAAATGCTGGAGGCCTGCAAATTGAACAGGTGTAGTGAGAACTTGACCACTATCGGATTGCCAAGGTGGTTATAAAGATCTTCGGAACCATGAGTTCTCTTATGAATGTTTATGAAGCAGGAAGAGGTACAATATAACTCTGAATTTTCTACAGTCACATGCAAGCAGAGATAAAGTAGTGTTATGTGACTAACTGTTGTGCAACATAATATACGGATGAAACAATGAGAATTGAACGAATATATCATCGTGTTTTGCTTTGAAATATATCAGAGTCACAGCTGACTGCCATAGGGTGTTAACTATATGTTTTTCCGCTCATAGTTACATCTGAGCTGTGAGGCCATTGAAGTTACCCTGTTAGAGATTATCTACGCCATAGGGTATACATTAGATTAGGTAGATTAACCCTTTATGGGGCATTGATTGACGCTATTTTTTCTTATACAGACGTGTGATTTGAGTTGGGATTACAGGTCAAATAGTATTTAGGGCTTACACTGATGATCAGTCCGTATACAGGTTTTGGATCTGAACACAATATACATATATTTTATTTCCTTGTGTAATTTGGAAATTTGGATTTTGTCTTCTGGGAGAATGTTGAAGTAATTTGGTTTTAACATATGGGAACGTGGGGTGGGTCGCTTACCCCATGCGCATAGCAGGGCTTTGGGATCTGTTCCCTGATTTAATGTCTTTTTTAACCAGTGTATTTCTAGTATATTTATCAGGTGCATCTGTTGGTTGTTGGGTATTGTATTGATTTTGTGAAATACAGGTTGCTATCTATCTCTTCCTTTGGAGAATATTTAAGGTACAACTCATACTAGACGTAGGTCCATCAGTTGGGTATTTTTTGAGTATTTGTCGAGTATATCTCTGTGTGGTGAACTGTGTGGATATGAAATATTATACATATATTCCTGTGAGGTACTAGTGTCTGGAGTGAAATATTTACCTAATGAGTCCCAACGAAGATATGTAGATTAATTGATAATCTCATGAATGATGGTTTTAATAAAATTTAAATTATAATTATCAGGTGACTCTTTTCCTATATTTGTCCATTAGAGTGCTTAATTTTTGGTAAATTATTTGATCTGATGTTCCCTTGCGGAAGTGAGGGGGTTCATTTGAGCTGCCAGTGGATAATTTTAGACATATTCTGTACTCATATGCTCCACTGTGTTTAATAATTAATATTAATTAATAATAATTTAAAGAAAGTTTGAATCCTTAGGCAGCAGAAGGGAAGGGGCACAAACCAGGGCTATGTCCATACCAAATTATGACTCACCAAGAGATTCCTTTTATGCCAAGGGTCAGCAGCCTGCAACCCCGCTGCTGTTGTTGGACCCAGACATAAATGAAACCATTTTCTTTTTAGGATTTTTTCCATTTAGATCTTTACATCAGTAACATAAGATATGGATGGCAACCATCAATAGTAAATAGTGTACAATGTAAGTCAGAGATGTCCAAGGAAAGGCTCTGGTACATTTGTACCCATCAGGCATAGCCAAACTGGTCCTTTTCCCTGGGTCGTATTTCCAAACAGGCAGAGTAGGCAACTGCCCTAATCTCCAAATATTTCCAGAGGTCTCAGCTGTTATGGACACACTCACATTCTGAGGATGTGTTCAGATAAATCTCATTATCCCTGTGCCAGTTTTATACCCCATTACAGGCTATTATTTAACTCCTTGAATGCAAGAGAGAGCAATGCATTGGAGATCTCTCTAGCAACCAAGTAGTTAAGGCCTTTTTTTTACTTTGCTTGTTATGGGCAAAGGGTATTTTCTGTGCCAGAAAATAGTGAATAGGTCTGGGACTATAAATCCAGCCCTGTCCTTCCATGATATTTAGCAAACAGGCAGATGATCAAAGAGGAACTTTACATAAACAGTTCTTCATTTGTTCATATAGCTGTCATTTGTATTCATCTATTTTTTTGCTTGCATTATATCTGCAGTTTTCTGCACATAGTGATCTCTGTTCAAGTCTGCCTCTAGGTGGGTGGTTCTCAAACCATGCCATCAGGGCTGCCTAACAGACCAGGATTTGTGGATTACCCCACTAGAACACATGTGTTGATCAGATGCTCAGTAAATTTGATTAAGTCACCTGCTCTCTAACAAGGAAATCCACAAATCCTGTCCCGTTAGTGGGCCCTGACAGCTGGGAACCACTAAGTCACACCTCCTCACAGCAAACAATAGACTTTAAGAGATCTGAATGGGACATAGAGAACACAAGTAGGGTTGCCACCCGGCCGGTATTTTACCGGCACAGCCGATAATTAGCTCCCTGGAGCTGGTGCCAGTATAGTTACTATACCGGCAATTGAAAAGCCGGTATTTGTATGAGGATGGAGAGGGAAATTAGGTGACTGAGTGGGGAGAGACAGTCTGCAGAGTTACTGTAGCAGATCCCGACCATATGACTCTGGTCTTAGGGTTAAACATCACTTGAGCGTTCCTTTCAGCAACGAAGCTCTCCAACAAAATGGTGTTGCAGCTTCAGTATGGAGTCAGGATGTAGAACTTCGTTTTCTTCCTCTACTAGATAGAGCTGTGCAGCGCTGTCACTGTCTGGTGTCTGATTGCCATGGTGATGTGCTGTCTGTAATTGGTCATTCTTAGCTGATCATGTTATTGGTTAGGTCATGTCATGTGACAAAAGGAAAAAGGAAGTGGCTCGAGGAAAAAAGGTAACATCACAGTGTGTCTGTCCTAATTGCAGAGTGTTATATGATGTTGGCGACCTTGATAACATATAAGCAGTTAAGCAATCTGCTGTTGTTATTTAACCATTTAGTGACCAGAGGGGTGTGCAAAGCATTGCTTTGTAGTGTGTTGCACACATCTATAGTCATTAAAGCAGACCTTTCCAAACTGTTTGTCGAAACACGTTAGTGTGTTGGCTGCAGTGTGTAGGTGTGTCGTGTGAACATAACGAGAATCCTCTGAGTCTATGTGAACTTGAATGCATTTTTACGCAGCAAAGGTGCCGATTAATATGGTGCACTAGTATATTCTCCTTTCGTTGTATCTGTGTATGAACACCTCGGTCGAGGGATCATACAGGTACTGCGCATGCGCAGTATGCATAATCGGCCGCACCTGAAGTGAAGTGTTTGAGAAATTCCATGGGTCCAGTTTTTGGACAGAACACCTTCTCAGCTGCTACTCGATCGCCACTTGACGATGACAAACTTAAAGACACTGAAATGTGGAAAGTTAAAAATGCTTGATGATGAAATGCGAGTGTCTTTATCTAATATTCCACTGAATGTTCAAAATCTATGTTCATCCCATCAACCTCATACCTCTCATTAAAATGGTAAGAAGTAGTTATTGGTGTAATACAAATTTTTTAAATTCTTACACATATTTACATATTGTTACTCATAAATGACAACAATCTTGGAAATGTATATTATCTTACAAATCAAATATTTATAAAAATATAAGTGAAAGGTTTTCATGAAATATGTTGTGTTCCCATACATTTCGCTATTACAATTTATGTATGTGTCCGTATATCTTATAAGGGGTTAGTTTATCCTCCGGTTTGCTAGTAAACCTGAATTAATGTGTCGCGAAATGATGCGTCTAAAAAGTGTGTCACCAACATGAAAAGTTGGAAAGCTCTGCATTAAAGGGTTAACACTTCCTTTGGTACTACTGAATTGACAGTACCAAAGTTGAAGCTGCAGTGGACATCTATGTGACCACACTAATGGAAGTGTTTTTTTATTATTATTGTTATTTTGACTGCACATACTGTACTTCATAAATCCAAGAGGCTAGGGACGTACAATAGCTGCCTCTCATTAGGATATTTTTATTTTAGGTTCAAACTTTACTTTAGGTTCAAGAAGAAAAGACTTTGGGTTAAACACTTTAAGTGCCAGAGGGTTGTGTAATGCATTGTTCCTCAAGGGTTAAGGGTGTGTTCCCGTTTAATTCTCTCATTTACTGCTTAATGGCAGCCTCTTCCAAAGATTCATAATTCTGTAGATATAAATGTAATTTTGCATATTTCAACATCACACCATTAAAACACATTTACATATTCTGCTAAATTTCACTGGTTGGTGTTTATATCCAAGCTCTGACCTCTGTATGTAATGGCAACAGATGGGAGGGAACGTTAGAAAGATGTACCAAATGCCTTCTACTTGTTCCCACAACACAGCCAGCTTGAAGGCTACCAAAATAAAGCAGCAAAAAGGATAACTCTATAATTGGAAGGCTGGGGAAATCAAGCACAGGCAGTCCAGTTCCCCCATAGCATCACAGATAGTCTAGTCCTCCATAGCAACAAAGTATAGCCCCCCAGCTTGCACTACTTTTGTGTGTGTGTATGTTTATGTCTGTATATGTGTCTGCGTGTATGTGTGCATCTATACGTGTGTTTGTGACTGTGTATAATATGTATGTGTGTCTGTGTGTATGTGTTTGTCTGTATGTATTTGTCTATGTGCAGGTGTGTGTCTTTCTGTGAGTGTGTGTATGTGTGTATGTGTATTTGTGTGTTGAGTGTACATGCATGTATGTGTGTTTGTGTGTGCCTGTATGTGCGTTTATGTCTGTGTGTGTGTGTATGCATATGTTTGTGAGTATGTATATGTATCTGTGCTTTGTGTGTGTACATGTGTATGTGGGCATATGTGTTTGTGCTTATGTGTATATGTGTGGTGTGTTTGTGTCTTTTATGTACGTCTTTTTAAAGAAATCAACATTTTTTTTTTATTATTTTTTTTTATTATAAACATGCAAAACATATACATCACAAAACATTCATTAATACATACATACATTTTAGAAATTCTCAATATATTCTTACATAAAATACACAACAAAATTGTCACCATATTCCCATCCACAGTATTATTTTAACTCAACAAAGTGTTCTCATACAATTCTCTATTAATTTTTTTCACTGTCCTACTGGGTCGTAAAATCATCAATCTGAAGCCATTGCTTTATAATATTGCTGTCTATACAACTGGTCTGATTTATCCACCACAACCCTACTTCCATATCAAATTGGAACTGAATTTGATTTCTTAATTGAGGCCATGTAAATTTTAAACTCATTCTCCATTGTCTTGCAATAAGAAGTTTAGTGGCTACTAGAAAATGAGTTACTAATATTCTATGTGGTCTGTCCATTTGCGGCCAATTTAAATGCAATAAAGCAATATCTGGTCTTTTATCTAATCTAAACCTCCCGACATCCTCCAATCTTTTAAAAGTAATATCCCACAATTCATCTACACCCTCACAAAACCACCAAATATGCAGGAAAGAACCAACATGTCTTCCACATCGCCAACAGAGATTAGAGGAACCCGGGTATAACAGAGCCAACTTGGTAGGAACCATACACCATTGATACATAACTTTAAATTGATTTTCTAATATATTTAGACAGTGTATATACTTACAAAGTCTATTATAGGCATTATTCCAAGCTACTCTATCTATCACAATATTTAGCTCGGTAGACCATTTATTCAATATCCCAGATTGCTCTACAGCCACCTCCATACTAATCACATATTTACATCTAGAGAGAACCTTATCTAAAATATACCCTCCAATCGGCCTAAATTATTCACTATAAATTGATCTCCTTTATATATATTTCCCTGCCAGTATGCTTTTATCCAAAGATACTTAAAAATATCCTTGTTTGGAAGCCTATATAAAAGAGCCAATTGACCAAATGATTTCACATTATCACCTGTCATTAAATCTTTGATTTTCATAATCCCTGCCAACTTCCAATTTTCCAAAACTAAATCCTCCATGAAATAAATCAATTGAGTTATCTTCAGAAAATTCGGTATTTTATCATCTAACTTCCAAATCCGCTTAATTTTAATCCATTCTTGCAACAGATTCCATATGACGTGGCTATCCGTTTTAATACTATATTTCTTAATTTCCTGTTTAGGACACCAGACCAGATAAGAAAGAGAGCATCGTTCTATCATACTACATTCAATTTTATACCAGGATTCTTCAGAGGAAATATCCAACTGCATCATATATATATGCCTCATAATATTAGCTTTATAATACTGGATAATATTATGCAGTCCCATACCACCTTCTTGCCTTTTTTTAGCCATAATTGTCATACCAATCCTAGGTTTTTTTCCCCCTTCCATATGGATCTGGTAAAACTATCTTGTATCATTTTAAGCCACGAATTGGAAACCTTTAGTGGTAGATGATTCAAGATATAATTCCATTTAGGTAATATATAAGATTTAATTACATTTATACGCCCCATCCAGGAAACTTCTAGATATTTCCATTTATTTAATAACATATTAGTCTCCTTTAGAAGGAGCAATATATTCCCCTGCATTAAATCTTGAATATTAGGTGTAAGATATATTCCCAAGTATTTTAACTCATCCATATTCCATTCAAACCCATATCTAGTTTGGAGCCCCCTACATATCTCCTCCTCTATATTTATTGGCAAAATTACAGATTTATCAATATGCAATTTATAATTAGAAACAGATGAATACTCCTCCAAAGTCTCCAGCAAAGCAGGCAATGAGGCCTCTGGATCTGTCACAGTAAAAATCATTAAATCATCCGCATATAGACAGGTTTTATATACTTCACCTCCTACCCTAGAACACTGTATCCCTCTATTCTCCCTAATGTGTATCGCCAAGATCTCTATTACTATTATAAAGAGTAGAGGGGATAGGGGCATCCTTGTCTGGTACCATGACCAAGCTGGAACTACTCCGACCTAAAATTATGACCAGTCATCCTTGCAGTTTGATCACTATATAATGATCTAATGGCTCCCATCAAACGGCCCCCTATCCCAACCATCTGCAATACAGAAAATAAAAAATCCCAATTCACCCGATCAAATGCTTTTTCCGCATCTAAAGCAACCATCAACATAGAGATTTTCTTTTTATTTGCCATATCTATCAAATCAATTGACCTACGGATATTACAATATGACGAACACCCCGGTATAAAACCTACTTGATCTCTAAGGATAATCTTTAGAATAATAGTCTTAATTCTGGTTGCAATAATAGACGCGTATATTTTAGCATCTACATTCATCAGGGAGATCGGTCTATAACTCACTACTGAGGCCGGGTCCTTACCCTGCTTGAGAATAGGGACAATATTCGCCTGTAACAATTCCGTCGAGCATCTTCCTAAATTACTACACTCATTTAAGAGACATGTAAGGGGCTCCAAAATCTCTTCTTTAACAGACTTAAAAAACAAGGCCCCAAAACCATCTGGTCCCGGTGCTTTTTGTATCTTCAAACCTTTTATTGCCTCTAAGACCTCTTGATTAGTAAAAGGTCTACTTATGTATTCCGATTCTTCCTCAGAAATCTGCGGTATTGGCAATTCCCCCAAATACTCAAGAATCCGTGACTCGCTCACTCTACCTGGTACATTGTACAGAGCACGACAATAATTACTAAAACTCTCCCCTATCTCTACCGGGTTAAGGAGGATTTCCTCACCATTATGAAGCTTAAATACTGCGCTGTTTACCTGCTTCTTTTTTAAATTTATTAGTAAGGATCTTATCAGCACGATTACCTCTATAATAATATTTCTGTTGTAAAGCTCAAAGATTCCTATTCACTCTCTCCTGTTCCTGTCTATTGATATTCTGCCTCAACACTAAAAATTGTTCAGCATAATCCTTGGTTGGCGATAATTTATTTGCATTCTCCAAATGATTCAAAGATCAAGGGATATTTATTCTTAGATTGCCAGATAACAGCGTTATGATCAGCCCACACAACCTCTTTTATTAACGATTTAGAAACTATATTTAATAAATCCCTATTACCCAAGACTAAATCAATTCTTGAATAAGAATTATGAACATGGAATCCTCCATATATCAAATAAAGATTCTCTCTGCAATAACCCGGCAAAAGCTTTAGCAAATCTACACAGCCTTCTATCTGTTCTTATTCCCTTCTCGTTTTTTTTATCCAAAAATTTATCTATTATGCAATTAAAATCTCCTGCCATAATCATCGTACCCTGTGCAACTCTATTAATCTTATCAAACAATTTCTCCAAGAAAAAAAGCTTGATGAGCTGTAAAGCTGTCAGAAGCAGATTCTGGTTCCTGGATCAGATGGCGGCTCTTCAGCAGCACCGGCATAGCGATACCTAAAAATAAATACTTGCAAGCACACGCTGTAGACTATTCCGATGAAGTATTTATCTTTAGATATCGTTATGTCTGTGCTGCTTAAGAGCCGCGTCTGGTCAAGCGACCAGAATCTACTTTTGACAGCTTTACAGCTCATCAAGCAGAAAGGGGAGGGAGCGGAGAACTTTATTTTCCTATATCTCTCAAACTACAACGGTTTGAGAGACGGTTTGAGAGATACAAATAAGTGCAAGTAGTCTCTTTTAATTGTATCTACCATATAGATAATACTTTTTTTCTGACATTACTATCCCTTTAAACAAACAATTTGCAGTAGACTACAAGAGATATCAAAACCACCAAAATAGTGTATAGATTTACCATGCTGCTATTTGAATGACATCTTCCTAGGTATGTCCATAGGTTAAATAAACGAAGAAACACTTAATCCTAGTGTGCTGTCCCCTTTAAAGCGTAACTTTCACGTGTAATAAACCCTGTCTCATATTATAAGTGTAGTGCAATTGTTTCTAGATTGCAGGGGGTTTTTTTGTAAGTCCATAGTTAATGAGAAATTCTCTGTCAAAATTAGATTCCTGTACCCACTTCCGCATTCTGCTGCAAAGGGTAGTGACGGCACAGCAGCAGTAGCAGTACTTCCCACTTCTGAAATTCTCCTCCCACCTCTACCAGGGAGCGTCTTCACACTTCCCTTCGTACTGGTGTGCATCACGCCTATCGCTTGCAAGCTCAGTATAATGATAAACGGATCTTGCTGTAACAATAGACATGATGCACACCAGTACAAAGGGGAAGTGTGAACGCGCTCCTTGGAAGAGGTGGGAGGAGAATTTCAGGAGTGGGAAGTCCTGTGCCGCCGTTACCCAGGCAAAATGGAGAATTGGGTACAGGAATCTAATTGTGACAGCGAAAAACCCTACGATCTAGAAACAATTACACTTATCTCAGGTGAAAGTTTGGCTTTAATGCTGAATATGTAGGTGCAGTTAGTAGAATGTAAGGTAATTTATGACACTAATTATGGATTGCATATACAAATCTGTAAAACATCTGATTTTGCACATGCCAGTCTTTTCTGACATTGCATATTTTAGTTGTGTGTGGCCCTAGATTACCTATTCTTTCCTCAGTCTGGCCCTTGAGGAAAAGTTTGGACACCCCTAGTGCAAGTAAAATTTCACAGCAAACATATAATAATTCAGCTGTGTTATATAATTATCACTTTTACCGCTGATTTCACTCTGAATAGATCAGATAAGAGTTTTACATCTTAATGAGTGGTGGCAGGGCAGCAGTCACAAACAATTATTGCTAAAGGTTGTGAGATAGCACATTTGCAAGGTCACTACACTGATATGATCAAGATATATAGTCCTTTGTAAGCGCAGGCCTGAGAACTGAAGTGAAGTAAAGATATTTATATATTTATTGAGCTTTACAACAAGTAATACACAGGAAACAAAATGGCATAACAGGCTGAGAATTAAGGGAGTAACCAAGCAAAGGTAGGGGTGCCACATTTTCCTCAAAAAATACTGGCCATAGTTGTGGGTCGGTGAAGGTGGAGCCACAAAAGGGAGGAGCCACAAAAGGGGCAGAACCACTCAATGTTGCATGATCCTACAAACTTGAGCTTCATACAGGTTTAGGCAGGGCAGGACACAGGAAGAGACATGGAGATGACAGGAAAGGTGGGTACAGCAGGAGGATGAACAGGGGCAGGCAGAATGGGATATAGGAGGCGTGGAGATGACTGACAGGGTGGGATACAGGGGCTATGGCCAATGACAGGCACAGTAGGATACAGGTGGGGGATGAACAATGACAGGTAGCGTAGGATACAGGTGGGAGAATGAACAATGACAGGTAGAGCAGGATACAGGTGGGAGAATGAACAATGACAGGTAGAGCAGGATACAGGTGGGAGAATGAACAATGACAGGTAGAGCAGGATACAGGTGGGAGAATGAACAATGACAGGTAGAAAGGGGTACAGGTGCAGAATGAACAATGACAGAGAGGGATACAAATGGGAGAAAGAACAATGACAACAAGAGTAGGATACAGGTGGGGGTGAACAATGACAGGTAGAATAGGATACTGGTGGGAGAATGAACAATGACAGAAGGATACTGGTGGGGCTGAACAATGACAGGTAGAAAGGGGTACAGGTGGAGGATGAACAATGACAGAGAGGGACACAAATGGGAGAAAGAACAATGACAACAAGAGTAGGATACAGGTGGGGGTGAACAATGACAGGCAGAATAGGATACTGGTGGGAGAGTGAACAATGACAGAAGGATACGGGTGGGGGTGAACAATGACAACAAGAGTAGGATACAGGTGGGGGTGAACAATGACAGGTAGAATAGGATACAGGTGGGAGAATGAACAATGACTGGTAGAGCAGGATACAGGTGGGAGAATGAACAATGACAGGTAGAAAGGGGTACAGGTGGAGGATGAACAATGACAGAGAGGGACACAAATGGGAGAAAGAACAATGACAACAAGAGTAGGATACAGGTGGGGGTGAACAATGACAGGCAGAATAGGATACTGGTGGGAGACTGAACAATGACAGAAGGATACGGGTGGGGGTGAACAATGACAACAAGAGTAGGATACAGGTGGGGGTGAACAATGACAGGTAGAATAGGATACAGGTGGGAGAATGAACAATGACAGGTAGAGCAGGATACAGGTGGGAGAATGAACAATGACAGGTAGAAAGGGGTACAGGTGGAGGATGAACAATGACAGAGAGGGATACAAATGGGAGAAAGAACAATGACAACAAGAGTAGGATACAGGTGGGGGTGAACAATGACAGGCAGAATAGGATACTGGTGGGAGAGTGAACAATGACAGAAGGATACGGGTGGGGGTGAACAATGACAACAAGAGTAGGATACAGGTGGGGGTGAACAATGACAGGTAGAATAGGATACAGGTGGGAGAATGAACAATGACAGGTAGAGCAGGATACAGGTGGGAGAATGAACAATGACAGGTAGAAAGGGGTACAGGTGGAGGATGAACAATGACAGAGAGGGACACAAATGGGAGAAAGAACAATGACAACAAGAGTAGGATACAGGTGGGGGTGAACAATGACAGGTAGAATAGGATACTGGTGGGAGAAAGAACAATGACAGAAGGATACAGGTGGGGGTGAACAATGACAGGCAGAATAGGATACAGGTGGGAGAATGAACAATGACAGAAGGATACGGGTGGGGGTGAACAATGACAACAAGAGTAGGATACAGGTGGGAGAATGAACAATGACAGGTAGAATAGGATACAGGTGGGAGAATGAACAATGACAGAAGGATACGGGTGGGGGTGAACAATGACAACAAGAGTAGGATACAGGTGGGGGATGATTAAGGCAAAGTGCAGCAATTCTGGGGCAAACCAACTGCACCATAGCACACCCAAATGAATATTGTACAGAGCTAGTAGTAGCCTGCACGCAATTACATTCATGTCTATCTTAAGGCAACTTCATAAATTAAAAACATGTGTTTATTAAATTCTCAATAAGATCTGATTCAGTGATGAAAAGAGACTTACTATACCTCAGGAAAAGAAATTGCTGCTGATTGTCAGTCTATACATTTCACGTGCTTTACAAAGGGTGAACAGTGACATGAAACAACTAGCGGCAATTGTCTTTTCCTGAGGCCTAGTAAGTTGCTTTTGCACAAAATGACTGTACATTGGATTGGATTGGATTGCATTTTATTGAGAGCTGAATAAACACTGATGTTATTAACCCTCTGAGTTCCAGAGGGGTATGGAATGTATTACAAAGCAATGCATTCCATACCCCTCTGGCACTCAAAGGGTTGAGTTGCCTCAGAACTGAAGTCAATGTAATTCTGTGAGGGCTTTCACTTTCTGAGCCCTGTGTACACATGATCATGAATGATGTTCCTTCCCTGCATCTTTAAACTATGTCTATAGATAAGTGCTTAGTCCCTCATACCAAAGTGAGGGTTATACTGATGGAGCAGGTAAACTAGTGACTGCACAAATAATATATCCCATTGATTTGAATGGGCCTTTCAACCCTTTTAGTGCCAGAGGGGTATACAACGCACTGCTTTGCAGTGTGTTGCGTACCTCTCTGACACTCAAAGGGTTAACCTCCTAGCGAGGTCTCCAATACATTGAAAAGCAAGGTGTTGGAGACCTCATTAGAATTCAAGGGGTTAAAAATTCCAGTTTGTGAATTTTGGTTAATTTTATTTGATCTCAGCTGTACAAAATGTCTTGCCTTAGCATTGCTCAATTTTGTCTTTATACAGTATACAAGACCCA
This sequence comes from Rhinophrynus dorsalis, assembly GCA_037306005.1. Classification (NCBI taxonomy): domain Eukaryota; kingdom Metazoa; phylum Chordata; class Amphibia; order Anura; family Rhinophrynidae; genus Rhinophrynus; species Rhinophrynus dorsalis. Next base: position 420,810,608 of record CM074723.1, read on the forward strand.
TAGTGTATAAGTAAACTATGCAGCAGAGGGTTCTAAAGACCTATATAAATAGCAAACATAATAGAAAGCACTCTCAGTGGGATGAATACCTGGGTGCAGTGTGCAAGGCCAGTCAGAGATGCAAAAAGAACAGCTCATCTGGCCGAAACGTTGACAATAAATCTGTAATTCTTTGCACCTTTAAAAAAAATCCTGTGAGTGCTGTCACTGTTCTTTTTGCATGTATATATATATATATATATATATATATATATATATATATAGCCATAGAGCCATAAAAGCCAACCAGTATCAAACTCACAGAATGAAATGGCTCTGAAACATTTCCATGTCATAAAATAATTCCACTTAGCAATGTATAGAAGACACTCCTCTAGTCTATGCAGCTATGTATACGGTGTACTTCCCTTTATTTACCCAGAAACCTTTGCCCTGACATTTGTTCATAACAACACCATTACACACTCTCAGCTGCACCTTTTAGATGAAGGGATATAATGCAGAGGCCCTTGAAAATATTCTGTGTTTAACAATGAAACAAGAAAAGGTGCAATAGGCAACATAGATGTGGTGAATAAATATACTTACTTAGCTTTATATGACTTTTCAGCTGTTTACAGCAGGGAACAGCATAGCACAGGTAACAAGCCAAGCACTCAGGTAAGCCCTGCCAGCAATAATTCTGCTCCGCCACACTGGGACTGCAGGCACTGGACTGCAGGCACTTGTAAGTTGTAACCAGGCAACGGTGGAGTACAGCATGCGTGCACATATAAAGTGTGCGATGCGCATGAGCAGTACGGCATGATGATGATCGTCATCTCCCCGCCACTCACGAGAAGAGGCTGAGTGAGTGAGTGAGGGAGGGCTTAGAGAGTGACAGTGAGCCAGTGACATCATTAAAGGCTGACACAGTGGCCTGGGCATAGTGGGAAGCGGGGTAAAGGAGTTAATGCGCAGTAATACCGGCTTTTCAATTGCCGTCATGGCTCAGCAGTGCTAATTACTGGCTGAGCCGGTAAAATACCGGCCGGGTGGCAACCCTAGGAAAGGAAGAGGAAAGAAGATAGGGGACAGTGAGAGACAAAAAAGAAAAGGGGGGGGAGCAGTGGGTGAGGAAAGGAAATGTATAGTAGGGGGGGCCCTAGCCTTGGCAGTTAAAGGGGATCTCTCACCCCTATAAAAGTTAGGCTTATTAGGTAGAGTATATATCGATATTGTTGAAAACATTTTTTATTTAAAAAAAAAAAACAAAAAACGCTATTTGGGCTAAAAGTATTGTTTATAGAGTGCCTTGCGCCCTACTTCCGCATACACTGCTCTTGACACTCTGCCTCTACTCCCTTCCCACTACCCAGCCTCCTCCAGTGATGGAGGCTGTCTGCCTGTAAGCTGGAGGGGTCTCATTGGCTAGATATCGATCTCTGCCAGTGAGATCACTCCAGCTTACAGACAGAAGCCTCCTTCATCGGAGGAGGCTGGGTAGTGAGAAGGGAGCAGAGGCAGTGCAGCAATCTTCTGCAACAGCAGTGTATGCGTAAGTAGGGTGCAGGGCACTCTATAACCAATAATTTCAACCCATTTAGCGTTTTTTTTAAATAAATAAATAACGTTTTCAACATTATCGATATATACTCTACATAATTAGTCTAACTTTTGTAGGGGCTAGAGATCCCCTTTAATGGAGGTGTAGGTCTCAGTTGAAACCAAGGGAAGAAGTATGGTCCACCCATGGCAACCAAATCTTGAGATAAGAGACAGTCTTGTTATGGATGTAGGCAGTCAATTTTTCCATTTTCAAGAGTTGCCATATGCGAGTCTCTAAATGGGCCGTGCCAGAAGAGACGGCTATCTAATGATAGGCAATGCGACCTCGAACTGCAGCACAAATTAAGAAGATGAGCTTACTGGAGTGGGCAGGGAGCACCAAGGGCCGATAGTGTCTGTTAGGCAAAGCCGTCCAGGCTCCAGTTGCTCCACCCAAACAATGGTAAGCATGGGACCAGAGGTGCACTACGGAGGGGCAATCATTCCACATATTCTTGTAGATACCTGCTTGGCCTCACCCTTGAAAGCATAAGGAGGATTCAGATGGGTAGATGTGGGCCAACCTGGTAGGGCATATGTACCAAAGAGACAAAACCTTATAGCTATTCTCTTTTATCAAGGTGCATAGAGTAAGGCTAGAGGTAATATCCATAATGGTTTTCTACTCCTCGGGATCCAAAATTTCACCAAGGTCAGCTTCCCATAGGGATCTATAGGGCGGGACATGAGGGAAAGTGACCGATATGAGATGAGAATAGATCTTGGAGATGAGTCCCTTACAAATATATATGTAGAAGAGCATATTTGTTCAAACAAGTCTTACGAGGTAGTTGTTTATGGTGAAAATACAAGTGAATAAAGTATCTCACCTGTTGGAAACCGAAATGTGCACCAGGGGGGCCAAGTATTTATCACTGAAGTGGTCCCAATTTAAGAGGGTGTTAGCAGCAAGCAGATCCTGTTCCCACTACCCAAAATGGCCAGGACAGAGGCCAAGGGGGAAGTCTGTATTGTCAAACAGGGGGCACAACTGAGAGTTAAGGCTAGCGAGATTATCTATTCAGCTATGTTTTTGCCACAAGGACAGTGTACACATAAGGGGTGGGCTGCGAGTAATGGACCTAAGTGGTATCGCTAGGTTCCACAGTAAGTCTTCCGCTGGGGGAGTGTTACAAAGAGAGACTTCCAAACTGACCCATCTAGGAGGGTCAAGTTTGCGGTGAAGCCAAACAGCCTTAGCAAATTGAGCCAACTTGTAATAGGACCATAAGTGCGGGACCGAAAGACCACCCCATGATTTGTACTGGTGCATTAGAGATGATCAGATCTGGGGGGGTCTGGAGGCCCATATGGACTGAGAAATATGGCGCTGTAGGGAAAGGATGTCCTGTTGTTTGGAAGGAAGGGTTCATGGCCTGAAACAAGTAAAGGAGTTTAGGTAAGAGTGTCATTTTTACTGCATGGATTCTGCCAATCCATAAGATTAGGCAGGAATCCCATCTACGCAAATCATCCAGAAGAGATATAAGGAGGGGAGTATAACTGGCGTCATAGAGTGTTGAGATCGATTTAATGATGTGGATACCCAAAGAGGTGATAGATATTGGCTTCCAAGTAAAATTCAGAGCTAGGAGTTTCTTACTGTGCACAGGGAGAGAGATGTTAAGGACTTCACATAGAGAGTTATTGAGAATGTCCCTAGGAGTGAGTAGAGATTTGGAAGGGAGGTCAAGGGGGACTTTAGGGTCAAGAGGACATTGTCCGAGAAGAGCCTGTTTGTATTCATCAGCACCCACAGATATACTTTTGACATCAGGGTTAAGGCGAATTTCACATGCGAGGGGCTCTATGCAGAGGGCAAAAAAGCATAGAGGAAAGCAGGCTACTCTGCCTGGTGCCGTCCCGAATGGGGATGGCCTCCAAGAGAGTGCCTGCAATGGATACCACAGCTGATAGGTCAGAGTAGAGTGCCTGGATCCCACACATGACTGGTCCCTCGAAGCCAAAGGCTCTCAAGACCTCCCACATGTAGCCCCAGTCCACTTTATCAAATGCCTTTTTGGTATCCTGGGAAAGAAGCATCATGGGGGCTGAGAGGAACCAGCTTGTGTGTATCAGATCTAAGAGCCGCCTTATATTGTCCGGAGCCTCACGTCACGGTATAAACCCAACCTGATCAGGATGAATCAATGGAACAATGATACTTTCAACTTGCATAGTAAGAACCTTGGAATAGAGTTTAGTGTCCACATTAATTAGGGAAATAGGGTGATAGCTAGCTCAAGAGGTATGGTCCTTTCCGTCCTTAGGAATGACCACAGTTTTTGCCGAAATTATCTCAGGCAGGGCGTGCACACCTGCTAAGAAATGTTGTACAGAACCATCAGGTGTGGGAGAAGGGTCAGTTAGAAGGCCTTATAATAAGACACGGTAAAGCCATCCGGGCCAGGAGCTTTGGAGGATTTAAATGTTGTAAAGCCCAACTCGGTTCTTCAATAGAGAGATCCGCATTCAGTAGGTGACAGTAACGAATGAAGGAAGTCAGGATAGGTTGAAGAGAAGGAGAGTGGCTCACTTTATGACCATCATACAATTTTTTGTAAAAGTCAGCAAAAGCTTAAGCTATCTGATCAGTCTTATGCATAAGGGAGGGCCTGCTTTGGACCTGACCACTCAAATTGTTCGCTGAGTGATCCAAAACTAAAGACGCTTTTAAGGGCTCTTTCACACAGAAAAGAGATCTGTAGCAGCCCCCTGCTACAGTTCGGTTGTACATTTTCTTACAATCACCTTCCCCTGTATTCAACCAGTTTTTCTGGATGCAGGATGAGTGCTGATAGCCAGCTCATGGGAGCTCCATACAGTGTCGTTGACTGGCGCCTAAGTGAGTTGGTCATTTTTTGGAGGTTGTGATGAGCATCATAAGTTCCATTATCACTTGTGTGAAATATCTGCTAGTGGCTTCATAGGCTGCTATGCAGACCTGCCCTGCTGCACCTTTACTACATTTCTGAGTGAACACAGTATGCCAGCCATGTGAAAGGCACCATAGCATACAAAGGCCAACATCACCAAAAGCAGCATCAATGCATTATTGACATTCCCCATCCTTCTAGCACTCGAAGTGTTAACTCAATGATTGCCAAGAATTGCAACAATGCATCAGAGTTTGTTTTTTTTTTCTAGATAAATGGTAATTTTACCGCAATCTGCTTGGCCGATTTCTGTTATGTTATGCAACAGGTTTAATAATAATATACATTATTATTTGTTATACTTGCATCACAGTTCCAGAGCTGACATGACAAAATAAGAGGAAACCCAATAGTGCCTGTTATCGCAACATCAATTGAATATATAAAAATAGAATTTTATACTCACAAAATGAGTAGTTATCAGAAGGCTTATACCCACAAACAACAACCGAAAGCCAGCAGAGATATTAACGTGTCTCTGCTCAGGTACTCGGGTTCGAGGAAGGAAATCCCACCGAGTGCTGCAGTGTTGTATCCAAAAGATTTATTTTCTCAGATTTTTCACATATAACAATTTAAAAATATATACTAATGTAAAAAAATTACATATAAAAAGCCTAGGTATATAACATTTCATAGCTTCCCAGCTACTTTCAGAAAAAATTGGAAGAAGAGACAGGTTAATACCTCTGCTGGCTTTCTGTTGTTGTTTGTGTGTATAACCCCGCTGACAACCACTCATTTTGTGAATATAAAATTATATTTTCATATATTCAGTTGATGTCACAATAACAGGAACTATTGGGCACCCTCTTATTTTGTCTTTTCCATGCATTGAGTTTCTGGTGTGTTGAATTGAGATGAGGCCATGATCAAATTCGGGCCTAGATTCACTAAAGGTCAATTCTGTGGCGGTATTATCTTGTTGATGTGTTTGAAACACTTCAACATTTCGATCTACACACACATCGACATAGTCACTAAAATTGTCGGATGCAAGGGGAGGGTTGGGGAAGGTCCTTATTAGCATACAGGATTGTCGAAATACTGTCGATGTGGAAGGGATGTCCTCCCTTCACATATCACCAACACAATGACAATTCTGAAGCTGAACAGCATTCTCTCTCTGCTTCCCTACTTAGTAGGGGAGTGGAGAGAACAGTTTCAGCACCATGGACAGCATTGAGTGCTATAGGGATGTGCATTGCTCACCCCTGTGGCACTCAAAGGGTTAACAGGCAACATGTGTATGTGTATATTTGGTTACACTGTATCAAAACATATATAGTTCAGACTTCAAGGGGGGCATTAGGACCCCCTCTGACACCCCCTAGCATGGATCACTTATCCAGAAGTATAGGTGATCCATGCTGGCGACAACTGTCGCCTTTTTTTTTTTTTTTAAGTGCATATAACCTATGTTTAACATAGGTTAAATGCACTTTCTTTTCATATTCATTGATTTCAGACCTCAAGGGGGACATCAGGACCCCTCCTGATACCTCCCCATCATGGATCACCTATCTATAAGGACAAGGAAGGCATTTTCTGCATTCCTTTCTTACTACTAGAGCGGTTGTGAAAGCAGGCTCCAGTAGTAGTGCTTGAAGTGAACCCTGTCACCGGGTTCATTAATGAGAAGCGCATTGCTGCACTTTCATGAATGAATCAATCACCCAGTCATTCAAAACCCGGGTGATTGATTCATTGATGAAAGTGCAGCTGTTGGATTGATGTCGATGTGGGCATCTTTTTGTTAGCGTGCTGGTGATGTAATGTCGTAGACACTTTGGTGAATACTGTCAATGTGCCTACAACATTGCTCTGACAGTACATCAACATTTTTAGCCCTCTTCGAATTTTAGTGCATCTAGGCCAAGTTTCTTCTAGATATTGATACTGTTGTGGAGACAGTAATAAAACCCTACTACACAGATGTCAGTTGACACATAAGTGTTAAGCTGATCACTCATTTTGTTAGTATAATATTTGAAGTGGTGAAAGGTTGGTGATAATATTTGATACCAAATGTTATTGCACCAGAAGTGCCTTCTGACAGAAGCTGACAGCTTGTTTGTGTCTTAGAAATTTGGATGAATGACAGCAGTTAGGGCAAAGTGCTTTCTTATTGGTGCATTCCTCTGCACAATTCTTTCATGATCCACTTCTCTTTCTGTGCAGTTGATTTATGACCAGTGATAAATGGATTTCCATTGTTAAACAGTTCCTGAAGTAAGACTTCTGGGAGCTTGATTCTCTTGGGCCTGATAAATCATGCATTAGGGCAAAAATGAGTTCCATCAGGTACACATGTCGCTGAACTGTATGAGTGTTGGTCGCATGAACTCACTTTATGGCAATGCTTGTTGCAGCTTTCTATTCCCATAACTCACACTACATAATGTCAGATGTGGGAAAATCAAAGGAGACTAGGTAACACTCACTGCTTCACAAAGTGTCAAATGTCGACCATGAGCTAGTTTCACAGTCACCTTTCCCCCACCCTCCCAAACACTAAACCTGAAAGCACCCCCAGCCCCCTCCACTATACCTAACAGTACCAAAACAGCCACCCCCAGACCTATCACTAGCCTACACTCCATTCATTTATCAAGTATAACACTTAACTTGATGCTGGTGGTCTAGCGGTGTGCTCTACACTGTGGTGCTTCAGCAGCTACTTCCACTATAAAATTATAGGGGATATATCACCCCTATACATGTTTGTCTAAAACGTTGGTTTAAATAGTGATTAGATTGGAAACAGTTTTCATTTTTTTATAGTTATTGTGCCCAAATTAAACATCTAAAGATTACCTTGCGGTTTCCTTCCAGACAGACTGCGGTTACCAGCTCTGTACCACAGTCAGTCACTCTTCCTCTGCTCCCCTCCCTTGATCCAGCCTCCCCCAATGACGGAGGCTTTCTACATGTAAGCTAGAGCTCTCTCAAGTCTCCATCATTGGTGGTGTGTTAGGGGACATCTGTTAATTTATTTTTGAAGATTTGGATGAATTGATACGGAGCATGTATGTGTATGTTTGCTCTGCTTTTATATTGCTCAGTGGGTTTTCAGGGCTCGATCCAATTCCCACCAATAAAAAAAAGTAGCATCTGTAGTTTTAAGTCACAGTCAGGTGTGTAAGGCGAGATTTGCATCATTATAAAACACATATTACACTTCATAACATATCACACATTTCATCCACACACAATCACAAAAACACATTTTTTTATTTATCAACACTACACACATTTATCCTTTTATTTATATAGTGTTTGACTGAGTGAGTGCAAGGGAGTGCTAGAGGGTGATTGTGATTGAATGCCTGTGAGTGAGTCAGTGTGAGGCAGAGGAGAGATTGCAGGGAGAGGAGTGGAGACTGGGGGGGAGAGAGAGGAAAGATGGCAGGGAGAGGAGTGGAGGCTGGAATGAGAGGCGTGGGAGTTGAGGAAAGTGGTCAGGGCATCCCCGGGCAGGGAAGGAGAGGGAGAGCAGGTGGCAGGAGGGGGACCCACCAACAGCTAGGCACATGCCAGACAGGGAGAGAGATGCCAGTGGGATGGGGTGTGGGTGTTGGGGGGGGAGACACAGCCAGGGCAAGAGCAGGTAAGGCCTTCCATGTCCCAACATGTTGAGCCTACAGGCCATGGTGACAGAGTCAGGGGGTGAAGTACACCTGTAAGGTGACCGGTTCCAATGACTTGAACAAGTGCCACAGACAGTTGTGCAAAACTGCAAACAGCACCCAATCGTTTAGCAAATGAGGTAAATATCAAAATGTTGAGTAAAGATAGTGATGAACCCACAAAATGCACCTCCTAGAGAATCAGTCAGTGTCCAAACACATACAGTTGTAATCAAAATTATTCTAACCCCATTGCAAATCAGGTTTATTGCCAAAATGTACAGACTTTCAGCTGTTTGCAATGAACAAATCAAACAAAAGCTATTGAAATAGTTCAACACAATGAATGCTTCATGGGGTTTCCCCAAATTCAACTGAAAATGCAACGTATAATGACTTCTTGTTAGGGACCAGGAACCAGACAGACACAAAATATAAAATGCAAAACACATTTATTAAAATGACCAAAGCAAACAAAGCAAAATTGGGATCCAAGAGTGTAAACCAAAAGACAAGCCGGGGTCTGGAACCAAGGCAGGTACTCAGAAAAGCCATCAGGAATATGGATATCAGCAATGTCAGGAACAAGCCAGGCGTTAGGAGCCAGAAGGGATGTCAGAGGAAGCCAGGTCATGCATGGATAATCAGGAACTCTGGAGAAAGCACTTGCAAACAGAAGCAGACACACGGGCAAGAAGGAAGTGAGCCTAGCTGCTTTAAATAGCCTGGAAGGGTATGGCTGATAACAGTCAGGTGAGTAACCATGGAAACAGTGAGGTCAAGGCAGTTCATTAAGCATCAGCTGACTCAGCCTGACGCAGGGATGGAAAGGCAGCAGTAATCAACAGTAGAGTGTTAGACTAGATCAGTCAAACTATGACACTTCTCCAATCTCAAAATTATTCAACCCTCTGAATAGAATCCCTTAAAACAGCACAAATATGCAAAACAGATGTTGTCGCAAGCACACCTGATGGAACTAATCAAGGGTTTCCTTAGTTGCACCAGGTGTGCTTGAGCTGGAACACATGACATACCTGAACTGGCTAGGGGTTTGTTGAATGTCACATTTGACTGCATGTTAGAAATATGGCTAAGTCCAAAGTATGGGCCAAAAAGTTAAGAGAAGGGATCATCGCCCTTCACAAACATGGAACAGGATACAAAAATATAGAGAAGGCACTGAATGTTCCTAGAGACACCGTTGGAAGCATAGTTTGCAAGTTCAAAGTCAAAGGAACAGTGGTTACACTACCTGGACAGGACAGAAAAAGGAAGCTATCAACAGCTGCAACCAGATTTCTGAGAAGGCAGGTTGAGAAAAACCCTTGAGTGACTGCAAGACTTGGTGGCAACAGGCACTGAGGTTTCAGTGAGCACAGTAAGGAGCGTACTAAATGCAGAAGGTTTCCATGCAAGAAATCCAAGACGTACACCACTACTGACCCAAAAGCACAAAAGTCAGCTTCAATATTCTCAAAAACATAAAAATAAGCCACAGAAGTTCTGGGATTCTGTAGAGCGAGATGGATCAGTGGTATGTCTTGAGGAAGAAGAAAGAAGCATATGCTGAAAATAACACTCTGCCTACAGTTAAGCATGGTGGTGGCTCGGTGATGCTGTTCGACTGCTTTGCATCCTCTAGCACTGGAAACCTGCAGAGTGTGGAAAGCAAGATGGATTTATTGAAGTATCAGGAAATCCTAGGAGAAAACGTCTGTGAGGAAGCTGAAGCTTGGGCGTCATTGGACATTGCAACAGGACAATGATCCTGAGCATACCTCAAATTCCACCAAGGCTTGGATGCAGAAGTAGTCCTGAAAGATTCTACAGTGGCCATCACAGTCACCTGACTTGAACTCCAAAGAAAATCTCTGGTGCAATTTGAAGAAGGCGGTTGCAGCACACATATTACAGAATTGGAACCTCATGAACGCTGTAAGAAGCTGGTGTCTGGCTATGGATCTCATTTGCAGCAGGTTATCACAGCAAAAGGGTGCTCTATTAAGTACTAAAGGTGCTTGTCATCAAGTAGTTGAATAATTTTAAGACTGGAGAAGTCATTATAAGTTGCATTTTCTGTTGAATTTGGGGAAACCACTTGAAGCATTCGTTATGTTGAGCTATTTCGTTTGCTTTTGTTTGATTTGTTCCTTGCAAACAGCTGAAAGTCTGTAAATTTTGACAGTAAACCTGATTTGCAATTGGGGTTGAATAATTTTGATTACAACTGTAAGAAGCTATGGGGGTACACTGTTTACAAAGCGTGGTGAAACCCTCAAATTAGTAGATAGAGTTGAAAGGATCTTAACCCTCTGAGTGCTACAGGGGTACTATCACGGTGCCCGTGATCCCTTTCTGTCAGTCTCACTTGTGGTGCTCTCCTATTGGCTGAGAAGGTTTGGCCCGCCCTCGATGACCTTTTTATACCCAGCCATTGACACCTGTCACTTTCCCTTTCGTGGTGTTCCTGAGTCAGTTTTGCTGTTGCTGTCTTCTGTGGATCCTGATTCCTGTGTACCGATTTGGCCTGTCCTGACTATGCTCCTGAGTTCCTGTTCCGTGTACCGATCCGGCTTGGCTGACGTTCCTGCTTGTGATTCATCTGGCTTGTCTGAGAACCATCTCCATGTCCGACCCGGCTTGGCTGACGTTCCTGCTTGAGATTGACCTGGCTTGTCTGAGAACCACCTCCGTGTACCGATCCGGCCCGGCTGACTTCCTTCTCTGTGATCTGAACCAGCTTGTTCCTGAGACCTGCGTGTACTGCTTCCTGCACCACTGTCACGACATTCTGACTTCCGCTGAGGCAGAGTACCGGACTGTGTGTATCTCGCCACAGTACTCCTTCTGTGTTGGGCATTCTGTGCTGAGTCTCCGTTACCAACTGCTGAACTGTGCCTCCGTTAAGAGCTTTGATACTTGCAGAGCATTTCTCATTCCTGCTAAGCTGATTCCTACGAGCTGCTTAACCTGTTCAGTGCTGGCATACCTCTTGTGAGCCGTTATACTTCTAGCTGAGCCTACTCCTGATTACCACTACTACTACTGCCGAGCTGGCCGCTTGTACGCTCATTTGGATGGCAGCTCCATCCTCCAACTAGCAGAGTAGTCGGTATTGATTACCGCGTCCGGTGTGGCTCTATTGGCTTCAGTAATTGTCTCCGGTTTACGCCCATGGGGGATATTGGTTCACCTCTTGTGCAGCACAGAGTGGCCTCCGGTGTACGCCCGTGGGGGCTATTGGCCATCTCCAGCGTTTCAGCAGTCTCAGTATAATGCACGTGGGGGCTTTTGGCTTAAGCTCTTGCAGGTTTCTCTGGTATACGCCCGTGGGGGCTAAAGGCTTGAAGCACTGTATTGCTGGTTTCCTCTATTATGCCCGTGGGGCTATTGGCCAGTTCTTGCGATCTAGCAGTCTCCATTAGGAACGCCCGTAGGGGCTACCGACTCTGCACTAACTTCCATTGTGGTCTTCATCGCTACACCCGGAGTGGCTATGCGCCGCTATCATCTAAGGAAGAACTGATTGTGCCTTCAGCCTCCTGTGCATTACCATCTGCAGATATATCACCACCTTGGGCGTTCCAAACTCCATTATTGAGACTGACTTTGTTGTATTAACCCTTGAGTAGCCTGGCTACTGTTTCCTATCAGTAAAGTTACCATTACTTTCCTGTTCACCTACTGCCTTGTTATTCCTATTGCTCGCTTTCCCTTTTGTCGCCTGTAGAGGGCTTTCCTTGTTATTTCTTTTTATTTAATAAACTGTGTTTTATTTTACCGGCTGGTCTGAGTGTCTTGAAAACCGTTACAGGTACACAACACATTGCTTTGCAATAATCATACCCCTGTGGCACTCAAACAGTTAAGCTAAAATCGTCTTTCTATATGTTAAGGCTAGGGTCCAGTTGCATATGATGTATGTCACAGCAGACTGTACCGAAACTGCACCTGCAACTAATTTCCTTTCTTCATCCTCCAATTGCAGTGTCTGTGTCAGAGAGCCAGGGACCAGCACAGGAGCTGCCAGCAGGGGTCATGGCCCAAGACCCTGAAGACCTTCCCCTGTACTACAGCCCCAGCAGGTGATTCAGCCCCAGCAGTTGCTCCAGCCCCAGCAGGAGGACCAGCCCCAACAGGTGATCCAGCCCCAGCAGACGATCCAGCCCCAGCAGGTGGACCAGCCCCAGCAGATGGACCAGCCCCAGCCACTGGACCTGGCACGGTCACACCTATAGGCACTGGTCCCACCTAACCCTGAGGCAAGTGGTTAGACAGGTTGACTGCCACCTGCTACAACCACAAGGTGGGGGATGCCCCACAGCTACACATGGCTACCACCACACATGCCCCTCTATCCCACATATGGGTCTGACATGAGGCCAACCGACCCAACAAGGCTCACACCACCACCACCACCATATAGCACACAAACCCAACCAGGAAGGAGTATGATCACAGAGCAGTCAGTGGGTGGGTAGAGTACCCTGGCCACTCAGTTACACACACATTGGGCTTGTGGGTGAGCCTCAGTGGCCACAAGCCCAGTTTAGTCTCCAAAACCCAGGCAAGATCCTCACAAGGGGGGTTCATTGATGTGGTGGGTGGAGGATCCTCATCACCAGTTGAGCCAGAGCCACCAAAGCAGCCTGATGTTGAAGGAGGACATTCTTCTGGGGAGGAATCATGGGCTGCACCATCTCTGCCTGCACTATCTCTGCCTGAACCAGTTGCTGGTGTGCTTCCCCTGGATAGGAAATTCCTTGACCTGCAGTGGTGGATGATGCATGATAAGAGGCAGCATCACCAACACCTGGAGGGCCAGGTATCTATTTTGACCCAGGAACTGTGGCAATTCAGGGGTGTGATGGCTGACCTTTTGGGCCAGCAGGTCGCGGAGCTGAGGGACCATAACCAGATCCAGACTCAGCTACTCATTCTATGGCAGTCAGCCTCCACCCCATCTTTTCCACCGCAACACCAGCCCAGACCCCAACACATGGTATGCCCACTCGTCAGTCTGGAAGGCGGGAACCATATGACCCCTCAGCCCCTCTTGCCTCCCCCTGGCAAAAAGGGAAGGAAGTGATTTGCCATTATAATAAAACATCCCTTCCTTGGTAAGATGGTGTCTGTGTTTTTCACTGTGGTTGCACACTTTGATTGCCAGAGGGGTTTCCAATGCATTGCAAATCAATACAATGGACACTACTCTGGCATTCAACAGTCTGTTGGGGTTCATACATGTTGCATCAGTGCAACAAACAATCCTCTGTTGCTGCTGACCTTCATATTACCTGGAACTCATCAACATGGGGGCAGAGATGGGTCTCGTGTAAGCTGTGGGTCAACAACTGACGCACACACAGATTGTTAGCTATATATGGGTTCACGGAGGTTCAGATTTGTAACACTGGGACAGTGTAGGGACAACAAAACATGTTTCACAGATGACAGGATGGCAATATGCATGCCAACTGACATCTGGGACACATGCCAACACACTAGCACAAGTAAATCAGGTAACAATCACTGAGTCTGTATTCCCCAATCTACAGTGGATATAAAAAGTCTACACACCCCTGTTAAAATTCCAGGTTATTGTGATGTTAAAGAATGAGACAAAGATAAATCATGTCAGAACTTTTTCCACCTTTAATGTGATTTATAACATGAACAATTCAATTGCAAAACAAACTGAAATCGTTGAGGGGAAAAATAAAAAACTCACAATAACCTGGTTGCATAGGTGTGCACAACCTCTTATAACTGGGGATGTGGCTGTGTTAAGAATTAACCAATGACATTCAATCTCATGTTAAATAGATGTCATTACACACCTGCCGTCATTTAAAGTGACTCCGATTAATCACAAATAAAGTTCAGCCGTTCTAGTAGGATTTTCCTGACATTTACTTAGTTGCATCTCAGAGCTAAAGCCATGGTCCACAGTGAGCTTCCAAAGCATCAGAGGGATCTCATTGTTGAAAGATATCAGTCAGGAGAAGGGTACAAAAGGATTTCCAGAGCATTAGATATACCATGGAACACAGTGAAGACAGTCATCATCAAGTGGAACAATATGGCACAACAGAGGGCATTACCAAGAACTGGACGTCTCTCCAAAACTGATGAGAAGACAAGAAGAAAACTGGTCAGGGAGGCTTCCAAGAGGCCTACTGCAACATTAAAGGAACTGCAGGAATTTCTGGCAAGTACTGGCTGTGTGCTACATGTGACAACAATCTCCCGTATTCTTCATATGAATGGGCTATGGGGTAGGGTGGCAAGACGGAAGGCTTTTCTTACAAAGAAAAACATCCAAGCCTGGCTGAAGTTTGCAATAATAACATCAAGTCCCCCAAAAGCACGTGGGAAAATGTGTTATGGTCTGATGAAACCAAGGTTGAACTTTTTGGCCATAATTCCAAAAGGTATGATTGGCGCAAAAACAACACTGCATACCACCCAAAGAACACCATACCCACAGTGAAGCATGGTGATGGCAGCATCATGCTTTGGGGCTGTAATAAAATCAAAAGGTGCTTCAACTAAGTATTAGTTTAAGGGTGTGCACACCTATGCAACCAGGTTATTGTGAGTTTTTTATTTTTTATTTTTCCCCCTCAACGATTTCAGTTTGTTTTGCAATTGAATTGTTCACGTTATAGGTCACATTAAAGGTGGAAAAAGTTCTGACATGATTTATCTTTGTCTCATTCTTTAACATCACAAGAACCTGGCATTTTAACAGGGGTGTGTAGACTTTTTATATGCACTGTACATCTCAAACATGCCAACACTGCTTGTGTTCTTGATCCTTTCAGTGTCTCACATGTGATGTTGTGTGATGTTGTGTGCATCACAGGTGACATGTGATCAATGGCCATGGAACAATGATTGCTTCCAGAGCCTGTATTGAGATCAGATAACATGCCTTACTGGAGTGTATTGATGTGTGGCTGGGGATAAAAACACACACACACACACACACACTATGGTTCAGATTTGTGGGTGTATACAAAATGGTATTTGTGTATATGACATTTCATGTGACTAAGCTGTGATGAAGAGGTGATGAGGTGGAGATGACATCTCCAGTTCCTCACATCTCCAATACCTATGTTGTGCTATGGAGCCTAGGCAATAAGATTTCTCCAACTTTGGAGATGTTTGTAAGTGCCTAGGCTCCATGGAATAACCTAGGAAGTGGAAAAGTGATATCACTGGAAACATTATCACCTCTTTATAACACCTTAGTGAACCCCCCCTCCAATATTGTAGATTTGTCTATAACACTCCCTATACCTTTGTGTTGCAGACATTCCTACCATTGAACAGGTTGGGAGCAGAGTTCATAGGAATGTGGCATAGTGGATGTGTGTAAGTTCTCACATATGCTGATGTTTCATTAACCCTCTGAATGCCAGAAGGGAAGCCATGTATTGTAAAACAATGCTTAGTGTTGCCCCTTGGCATTCATAGGGTTAATCACAAGGCATAGACCTGTTAAGAATGACACAACGTGACATGTTCATAAACACAGTGTAGGTTTTAATGGTCCCAGAAGTTGAACCATACAGTTACAGGAAGAAAGGGAGGGGTATCACACACACACACACACACACACACACACACACACACACACACACACACACACACACACACACACACACACACACACACACACACACATATATACATCAGTTCTGCATTCCTGAGCCACAGGGTCCTCTGCAGATTAGTGACATGGAGAACTCTGTAGGGAAAGAGAAGTAAACAGATGTGAGACAGTGAACAAATCACAGGTGGCTATGTCAGGTGTGTCACATAGGGGACAACTGACACTGAGGGATATCACACAAGTTAGATGTCAGTACAGACTCACCTGTTGCCATCCCTTGTAAGGCATCTGGATCCTTTGAAACCACTGATAGCTATGCCCCAGGAATGTGACAGGCTGCATGTTCCAGAGAGTTGATGGAGTTGGTGTCAGCTCTGAAGAGGAAGTCCAGGAGGAAGAGTCAGTCCCACAACACTCAGGTGCAGTGGCAGGTGTCCAGCAGAAGATCATCATCCTGGGAATGGAGAGGAAACATGTTTGAGGTTTGGGAAATGTGAAGCCATGTTGGTGATCTGCTGTTGTTGGTTTGAGGTGGGTGTATGCATGATCTTCACAGGCAAAGTATTCCTTGATGACCCTGTCCCCTGTCTCCCCCCCTCCGAGGGTATCACCCTCCAATGGATGTGACACTGGTACCTCATCAAGGGGATCAGCTAATAATCTGGTGTCCACAGCAATATTATACAAGATGAGAGTTCTCCATCAGTTTGAGTGCTTTCAGGGGTTAACCTGACACTTGTCCATTAGTTTGGGTGCTTTTAGGGGTTAACTTCCCAGTTCTTACTTGCAGTGGCAATAAGGCACTAATGCTGGATGCCTCCCTACACAACAACTGTCAGATTGGCTGTGTCACTTAAAAAAAAAAAGAATCTCCTGACAGTGGCAATAAGGCACTAGACTGGGACTATACTGGCTAATAAGGCTCTAGACTGGCTATAAGGCACTAGACTGGCACTAGAATGGATAATAAGGCACTAGACTGACTAGTAAAATCTCTTTAGTGGACACTCTCTCTCTCCTCCTTCTCTCTCTGAGCTCCAACAACGCACTAACAGGAAATGCAGGTTGCAGGCTCTCTGGGTGTCTGTGATGTCCTTAGTCCAACCCCCATCATGAAACGAAGAAGCTAATTGGACTACAGAGGGTGGGAAAGTAGCGCGTGCGGGTAGAATGTCATCTGAATGTCTGAATTTTACCACGAATTTTGTACCAGTGCTGTTCAGATTTGAGTTTCTAAAAACAAACATCCCTTGCCTTTAGGCCAGCCCAGGTGACACCGAATGAGCCTTATTCGTCCAAATTACGAATTTGGACTGACCGATTCACACAAACCTACTGTTTTCTTTTTTACCGCTGGTAATGGTATCGAGCCCACAGTCAGGTATTCAATTACCTGTGCTGTGACACACTACTGAATGGAAAAAATGCACTACGGTGCTAAATTTGAGCACATAGGAAGTAATAACAAAGTAGTTGAATTTACAATTCAGTTACATGTGGTGGTTAGTAACATGCTTTAACCCCATAGTGGCCGGCACTTAACGCCCGGCAAACTTTTTTTTCCATTACTTAAAATGACTTCCGGGACGTACATGTACGTCCTCTGTCCAACTGGGACATCCTCTCGGGACGTACATGTACGTCCTTGGGCGGTAAGGGGTTAATGGACTCACTTTTATCTGCATATATTACAGGCAGAAAAATTTGGAGGTGAGTCACTTAAGGGCATATGCCTAACCACCGATGTGTAAGTGAATTGTTTAAAAAAGATACGAAAAAATGCTAAAGTAGGGATCCCTACACAGAAAAAAATAAACGAAACAAAAGTGTCTAAAAAGAAACTAAAAAAATGCTAAAGTAGGGATCTCCACACAGGTGACCCATGAATGTATTGCTATGGGGCCCTAATCCCCATATCAATACATCTACAGTATTCCAAAAATGTGTGTAAAAAGAAAAAAAAATTAACCCTTTGAGTGACAGTGGAGTACTGAAAGGCTAGGCACACTCCACTGCCACTCAAAAAGTTAACCCCCTAAAAAAAAAACAAAAAACTAACACCGTACAATTAAAATTAACACTTACCTGTAATACTGATGTCTAGCTGAGTCGTCTGCAGCCTGGTCTTCTTCTTCAATTATCCTTCTGTAAGCTTCTATCTTCTTCTTTCTTCATCTGCTATCGTCTTCTTTCTACTTTTCTTCACCTGTGCTCTTCTTTAGTCTTCTTCTTTAAACTTATTGTCCCACCAGTAAAGAAAAAATATAGTTAATAGATCAATATATCCATAAAGTTACGCTGCTGCCAGTCCCTGCCATAAGAAAGCCAGTCCCTGTTCAAATTTCCCTCAGTCGGCATCTGGGAATGGCCTCTTTTTTCTTTCTGCCACCGCTGCTGCCACCGCCGACAAAATTAATTTTATGAATAAATTGATTTTATTAACTATATTTTTTCTTTTGCAGGTAAAACACTAAGTTCATAAAAGAAGAATGAGTAAGAGCACAGGTAAAGAAAAGAAGATGACAGATGAAGATGGAGATGGCAGATGAAGACAATAGATGGAGAATGAGAAAGAAGATGATGTCAGATAAAGGAGACAGAAGCTTATAGAAGAAGAATAAAAGAGGAAGACCAGGGTGCAGAAGGCCCAGCTGGATGTCAAGATTATAGGTAAGTGTTCCAGCTATGGGTGATAGGATAGTGTTAGGGCTAGTATGGGTCCCACTTTATTGTTAATGTTATGGGTAGTGTAGGGCCAAGGGGAGGGTTAATGTTTGGGAGAGTGACTGTGTTTGTAGCTCATACTCGGTGTCTGACAATGTGTCAAATACAGAGCGTTAGCTGGTTTCCTTTTATGGAAATTGGATGGAGCACTTAGTCTCTAAGACAAGAAAAAAAAGAATGGTAAATTCTAAGATATTATTCTAATTAAGGCATGCCATGCAGGCAATTCTTGAACTAGTCCTGCATTCCCTCCCCCACTCACATGTCACCATTTCAGCACTAGGGGAGGTGGGGCCACTTAAAAGTTACATGTCAGTGAGTGGGAAGGTAATGTAGGGCTAAGACAGGAAGTGCCAGTACATACTGAATGCTTTACTTAGCATAATCTATGTCTAAATTATTCAAAATTAGCTTTCTAAAAAAAAAGCAAACAAAACACATACTTGATTTTGAAAGCTCTTTCAAAATCAGCAAACGTGTTTAACTTTAGCATGTTTGCAATGACAGACAATGCATTCAAATAAATAATACAAAATAGGAAGTCCTCAGTCACTTCATAGTATAAAAAGAGCTTTGAAATGAGCAGCAAGTTTTGCTTATTAAAAATGCATGTATTATAGGACTTTTCTTGCTTATTAAAACAATGGTACTTCCACTTCTGGGAGGTACCTGATTCATAGCTATTATACTACAAAACCTGTGTTTTTAACATTAATCTGCTGTTTTGTACTTTTGCTATCACTTATAACAAAGAGTTGTAGTCTATGACTCATGTTCTCCAATAAGATGTCTTATAAAAACCAAATGTGCCTTTTAGATGATAGTTGGTGCTGCTGCTAACAGCTTTATACAAAAAAATACATTAGCTATAATTACTATAAAAGGGTCCAAGAGCCGGGCATACACGTTTGCAGGAAAACCCTTGATATAAAAATAGGCTTATTTCATTGCGCGCCCCACTAATCCTCAAGGAGCTAATGATCTTCAATCACATGATTAGATTTTATTAATTTCCATTGCACTTATCACTTTTACATGCAACTTATTTTCCAGTGTGATTTGCCTAGTGGACTAAACCAGAGCTGTAATATGTATCTCAGCAGGTGAGCTAAGGAATGGCCCCGGAGTAGTTATATTTACTTTGTGTACAGATTCCCACTGTTCATAATACAATTGATTTTTCCCTATCAGAGTTGATTCTGGCAGGCACTTCTAGAAGGGATGTACATTCTCAGAATTATTAAACAATGCATCTATTGTTTGACAGTCATACTTTTTTTGGTGATGTTTTTGACTCTAAATCCAAGGGTCTATGGAGGATTTAAAAACAGTAGTATTAAAAATTCCAGAGTAATACAGAAGAAAACAATGTGAATGTCATCACAGTCATCCTGATGTTCAAATTAGTGTTTTTCCTGCTGAATAAAATGTGTACTGCCACTGCTGGGAGCGTCTTAATACAAAAGCTTTAAAACATTTCTTTACGTTGAACTGCAATTTTCTATTGTGCTGACTAGGTGTAGTTATAAGTACCATTTACTATGGAGAGCTGTAGTCTGGCTCAAGCTCTCAAATGGAGCACATTATGAAAAAAATACCTTCTGGACAACAGTTAGCACTGTTAACAACAGTTTGATTTAAATATCATTACGTTTGAGCTGTAATCGCTGAATGAGGATTCTCGTTTTTCTCACCAGGAAAAGGAAAGAACACATATACTGACTGACACTTTAGACTTGTTCCAATGTCCACTGGTCCCCGCAGCATCAACACATACACTGTCTGACACCACAGTCTTGCTCCACTGTCCCACTTGACACCTGTCACGGTTCCCAGGAATAAACCAGGGAGTCAGTACAGTAAAGTAAAACAATCTTTTATTAGAATAATAAAAGTAATGCCGTAAACAGATAACACACAGAGGGTGATCAAAGAGGCAAGCACTGTATTAGAAATAGCAGTCCGCCAAAAGATCCACCACACTGTCCGAGACTAGGCCTCAGCCCACTGGAGCCTCAAGGTAATTCAGAACGCCCAAAGGACTAGCAATGACTCAGTCTGCAGTCAGTCTAGGAGTCTGATAGAGCCCCAGGTATGCACTAGGATGGGTGTCTGTGGAGAGGGGACCAACACACGGAGGAAACAGACAGAGCCCCCTAGTCAGCGGCAGAAAGGATAGTCAGACAAGCCGGGTCATACACGGAGAGGGTAGTCAGCCAGAGCCACAGGTTTGCACCGGATAGGATATCCACGAAGCATTGGTATGCTGGAAGCACAGTGGACAGAGCCCCAAGTCAATACCAGAGTGGGTAGTCAGACAAGCCAGGTCATACACAGAGCGGGTAGTCAGCCAGAGCCACAGGTTTGCACCAGAAAGGATGTCTAAGCCAAATCGGAACGCACAAGGAGAATGGACAGACAGAGCCACAGGTCAACACCAGAATGGATGTACAGACAGGCCAGGTCATACACAGTTCAGGTAGTCAGCCAGAGCCACAGGTCCGCACCAGATTGGGTGGCCACTACACAATGGGAGCAGGCAAAAGAGTAGCCAGACAGAGCCACAGGTCAGCACCAGAATGGATGGTCAGACAAGCCAGGTCATACACAGAGCCTAAGAGAAACAGAACTGTATTGTGCAACAACACAAGGACAACTGAGTCAGGACTCAGCCTGCCCTTTAAACCCCTCCTCAGGAAGTAGGTAGGAGGAGCAGCTCAGAGGGAGGAAGCAGGTAGGAGGAAACTACAGGAAGCAAACACATAAAACAGAGGCCTGCTGCATGCTTGAAGCCTCACGCCTGCAGATGACACTGAAACCAAGGTAAGCTGTAACAGCACCATAGAGCCACACATACAGTGTCTGATTCCCCAGTATTGTCCAACTGGGAGCCACATAACTTCACATGTGGTGTCTGACACCCCTGCCTTGTTCCATTGGTAGCCATATAGCACCACACACACTGTCTGTTTCCTTTGTTCCATTGGTAGCCATGCTCCTGGTACCTATTATGGTATGTCAGGCCATACCAACGTGACCTCATTTTAGTTGGGCTGACACTAGGCAATGAATACAGTATGAAATTTTTAAAGATTTTAGTACCTCTGAAATGACTGAAGTGTAACAAAGTATGTGCTTTTTCCTGTAGTATCACATTCTGAATATATTTGTGCACCCTAACCTTGGGGAGGAAAGACAAGTGACACCCTGATTTGATGCAGATCAACCCAGAAGTTGGTATGCTTTGTTAACCTTTTTGTCTCTTCTGTACATTTTACAACCATTTTAGTACAGGAAGTTACATACTAAGTCATTATGGAAAGAAGCTCTTGAAAACACTTATTGGAGGGTGTCATGACATGGGCCTGGGATGGTCCATGCAGTGAGTGGGAGTGGATTAGTTCAGGATGTGATGTAGTAGGGTAGTAATGGTTAAGAGGCTATAAAATAAAGGGCCTAATTTTTCCCAGGGTTTAGAAGACAGTGTGGTGGCGGTATCTTGGCCTTCTGATGGTGGCTCCATGGTTATGGTGCCTGGTTTGACTGTCAGCACCAGCTGAGCTGGAGGATTGGGGGTGATCCAATTACTCCTGCTGGTGAGTTACCCAGCTCTTCATGCTTACATCTGTTCCTTGGTAATGGGGTTACTACTAGGCTTTGGGAGTTGATGGACAGTCATCAGGTATGCACTGTGTGCGATGGAGGTGACAGAACCATGTTAGGGGCATTGGTTGAGTTTCTTGCCCGATGGGAAGCCAGAGGCCCAGATTCAGAAGTGGTTTATAGTCAATTGGGGTGGTAAAAGGCTTGGGCCCTCCAGTGAGGCTTCCCAGGTATCAGCTGGGAAAGAGGTGGAGCTCGTTTTGTTATCTGGTGGGGTACAGGCACCTCAGGGTGGCATTTCAGAAGCTAGTGGTGGTACACTCCCTGTCGTTTCAGATGCTGTCAAGATCGAGATGAGCAGTGTGAATGGCTCCAGTTCCAGTGGATCTCAGTGGGAGGTGGGGTTCCTTCTGCACCTCCCGATTCTGGCCTGGCCATGAGTGGTAAGTATATGCACGGGTTGAGTAAAGACAAAGGCCAAGCTTTGGTTTCCCATAGTAACTATAGGGAAACATACTTAACAAGGGGTTTACATTTGATATGGATTTGAATGAGAACATTTGGAAAGGGAACTATGTGGAGAAAGTGACATTATTGCCATTCTTCAAGGACTGGGTCTCCAAGGCGAACAGAAAAACTGATCACTGGGTGGAAGAATAGGAGCAGAATCAGATCCCCAAAGCATTTTGGTCCTGGATTTGGTTTTTGCTATTCTAGCGAGCTTGATAAGGCAATGATTTCCTCACAATTGCTTGGCTTTTTCAACTATTCAGATACTGTTCGCGAGGTGCATAAGGAATATGGGGACCTGGCTTGGAGACACTATGACAAGGCTTTCCAGCAGACGAAGGTTTTCCACCCAGACATTATATGGAGCTGTAGGGACATGGATCTTTGGTGGGCCTTACTATTAGGGCATCGGTTCTTGTCCTTTCAGACAGTATCTGTTATTTATGCCAGCACATGGTTGGTGACTGGATCGAAGTGGGTGTGTTGGGCCTTTAACAACTGCAAAACAAACAAGGTGTAACTTGTTGATTTAGACATGAGCACTCACAGTGCAAAGGCCCATTACAAGGCACATGCTGTTTTAAGAAACCTAACTGGGGAAGACAAAACAGGGCTCTGTACAAACCCAGTGACACTGGTGAATGTAGATGTAATGGAACTGTGGCTTCCCTGTTATTGTGATCATGCTGCAGCTCTCTTTTTGAGAGATGGGTTTTAAGTGGGTTAACAAACCCCAGTGGGTGATCTTGGCTTACTGGGGAGTGAATATAACTTGCAGTCTGCACTGGAGTTCGCTGATGTTGTTCAGACTAAGTTGTCTAAAAAGGTTGCTGGGTTGGGTCAGTTGTGGTTGAAACTCCTCCTGAACCTTTGGGTTTCTCCTTTGGGCGGTGTTACCTTTCCTGATTCATAATTTCTCTTACCCAAAAGGCAGGTTGGTCAGTGAGTCCACTGTCACATTATCCCACACAATAACATATTGTGGTCCCTTTGGGTGCCAGGGGGCTGCACAGTTCATTGCAAGTGATGGGTTGTGCACCCTTCTGGCACTTGGATGGTTAACCCATACATTCTATATACTTAACCATCTCTGGCTAAAGACTAAAATTGGCTGGATCATCAAAAAGGTCATTAACTGTGTTTGTATTTTCTAGTCCACTTCAAAGAGACTTTACTGGAGCCTAGGGAATGAATTATGGTCAATACTAATACGAATGTACACTGCCAGTAGAATTTAAATGTTAAAAAATGTGCATGAGTGTTTTAAGTCATGTATTATGTATTCAGCATTCATTCGTATTATGCCTGAAGAGTTTCATGTTGTCTTGAAAGCTTGCATCCTGGAACCACACAGATAGCCAATAAAGTATCATGTTTACTCTACTAGTCTCCTGCTTTTTTCTGTGTCCCTATAGTTATAATGAACTACTTTAAATATTGTAATAAAATATGACAAATATGTAAGTCATGCGCAGTAGAGACTGCCCGCACCGCGGCTGATACAGAGCTGGGCGCTCTGTATCAACAGACTTCCATGTCTGTTGATGTTTCTGTCATCATGATCATCACAGACCATGGTCAAAAAGGCTGTGTTATACTATGGACTTGGACCACACTACGATCTTATTGTTTTCCTAACAGGTCATTTCAGGCCTGTGAATACTTATCCCTTTGGATGCTAAAGACATCACCATTCGTTGCTCTGCGTCCAAGGACTTAAAACTGTTTCTGGGTAATATAATTAATTTACTAATAGGTTCATATGCTTCTGTGATGGCTTGGATGTGGTTTTGTTTAATTAATTTAAAATATAACATGCATAACAATACACCACCCATATATGTTAGATATGGAATGCACTTACTGTTAGTGGTACTAACAATGACCTGGGTGCTCATCTGATTAGAAGATCAAGCATACAGTACAAAGTTAAGAAAAGCACTCACAAGATCCTTTTGAGGTGAAACACAAGTGGTTGAATAAGGATCCTGTGAGTGCTTTGCATAACTTTTTACTATATATAGATACTAGAGTAAAAGCCCATATACACAGGCCAAGGTCTGGGTTATGTTAACCCTTTGAGTGCTTTGCAATGTGTTGCATACCCCTCTGGCACTCAAAGGGTTAAGAGGCCGGTCCTGCTCTGCGTCCTGCCGCCGACACAGTCATGCACTGTAGAGACTGCCCGAACGCACAGAATGCTCCCAGCACAGAACTCCCAGCATTCCATGCTCCGAGCATTCTGTGCATTCGGGCAGTCTCTACTGTGCATGACGGCTTCTGACAAACATCCTAGCGAATTATTATATAGGATATATATATATATATATATATATATATATATATATATATATATACACACATATACACAAACACAAAAAAGAACCCAAGTGAACGAAATGTGAAGCACAGCAAGGAATGAATGGTCTGTCCAAATAACCAAAGACAGAAGACAACCCAGAGCTGCTTCATACAAATGACTTAAATGTGAACCCTGTGAACCAATGTATTAATTCACTTATTTAAAAAAATGAGGGTTTTCTCTCATAGTTTGGACAAAATGTATTTAATGAAGGTCAGTTCAGTCACGAGGGCATAAGACAGATTCATATTTTAATTTAAAGTCCTTAACTTTTACTCCATAGCATGAGCAGGAAATTGTTTCTCACCAATTTTCTCTGCAATGTGTTTATACATAGTAACGTAGCTGATGAGGCTGAAAAAGACATGAGTCCAATATATAGTGAGAAACAAGACCCACAGGAATGAAATGCACAGAAATTCCCATACACAATCCCAAGCAACATAAAGAGGAAAATTATCTGTGTAAATAGCTTTGTAACTAGGTATTCACCAGGCACAGCACAAAAATGGTTCCAATGCCTCTTGTCTATTTTATCTTATGATTGTATTAGCACATTCCCCTTCTGGATTTATAGACCTTGTAGAACACATCTAATCTATGAACAACAGTTTTTATGGCACGTCTGTCTTTACTTAGTAGTGTAATCTAAATTACTAATTTTGTATGCACTTAGGTTTTTAGTTCCCAAATAGGCAGACTCTGTCTCTGCTTCTGAATATAACCACAATGACTAATTCTATAAGCACCCTCATGTTTTCAGTTTCTAAACAATCTCTGACATTCTACCTTTTTCATAGCAGAGCAACTAAGTTTCTCACACTCATTTACTATATTCTAATCTGGGTGTCTATAAACCAATCAGTATATCTAACAACACGTTGAAAACATATTTTTATATTATAGACATACACACACTCACAAGCATGCATACACATATACACACACATACAACCAGGGGCGGATTGTAGCTTGATACCCCTTGGCTGCTTCTTCTCCAGTCTGTTTCATTCCTAACTTTTCCACAGTCCCTCTCCTTTCAACAAGTTAGAATTTCAGAAATTCCCACTGATTTATAAGAAGCTTTTATGCTCTTGAATGATATAGATGTTCAAGGGGTTAAAAGTCCCATTAAAATCAATGGGACTTTGTATTTGTCCCCGTATGGCACATTTGGTTTACTGCAGAATGACTCAATTGCATCTATTTTCAATAAAAATGTATGTATATATCTGGTTTCTACAGAGAGGGAGTGTAGTGTATGTATGATAGGGCCACAGTGTAGATGATTCTGGGCTACTACTGGGGGAGACAGAGACACAGAGAGAGAAAATTGCAATAATTTGCCCACTCCAATGGCAATGAAATGGTTAACAACCTTAGATGTTAGAAAAGGGCTTCAAAATGATTTGGACATCTATCTAGTACCCCAAGTGTTAAATATATTACTATAACTACTTGCCTAATCACTTTGCTTCAGTAGCTGATAATATGTATTTTTTTACCGTGTGCCAGTCCCCATGCTGCTGATACGAGAAAGACTTATGCTTTTCTAAACAATTACCAGAAAGCACTTTAGGCTTTAGCATGACCTGAGGACCATAAATAAGCACTGCTTACAGGACTGCACTATAACTTGCCTCCCCCTTCTCCAACCTCATTTCGTGGTGGCTTCTGCATAAGGTCAGGTACCGAAACCTTCAAGATAAATTGTAAGGGAAGTTGCACATACATTTTTTTTTTACAGAAGTGACAACCTATAACTCAGAATTACTCAGAGGGGAATGTAGAGTGTATACTATCTCCCTCATGCAAAGCACTGCTCATGCTACTCAGTAAACTGTCTTCGTCTCGGCTCATAAGTCACGCCTTAATTAGACATTTCTCCAATCCCTCAAATACACCACATAGACCAGACAGTGGAAACCGGGCCATGATTGCTTGGCCCACTGGGGGATGCCCGATCCCCCGATCTGACAATCCGCCACTGCATACAACCATATGTAACAATGTACAGTACCGTACAAAAGTTTTAGGCAGGTGTGCAAAAAGTTCTGTAAAGTAAGAATGCTTTCAAAATAGAAATGTTAATAGTTTGTTTTTATCAATTAACAAAGAGCATAGTGAGTGAACAGTAGAAAAATTTAAATCAAATCAATATTTGGTGTGACCACCCTTTACCTTCAAAACAGCATCAGTTTTTCTAGGTACATTTGCACACAGTTTTGTAAGGAACTCGGCATGTAGGTTGTTCCAAACATCTTGGAGAACTAACCACAGTTCTTATGTGGATTTAGGCAGCCTCAGTTGCTAATCTCTCTCTTCATGTAATCACAGACAGACCTGATGATGTTGAGATCAGAGCTCTGTCTGGACCATATCATCACTTCCAGGACTCCTTGTTCATCTTTAAGCTGAAGATCATTCTTAATGACTTTGACTGTATGTTTGGGGTCATCATCATGCTGCAGAATAATTTCTGCCTCATCTTCCCTGTGGAGAAAAAAAGGGAATCTTCTTCAATTTGCACCTCCTTGCTCCCTGTCCCCATGTGAAGGGACTCACCCAATGCTGGCCGATATACTGGTCTGCATCTTACTTTGCGGGCCTCTCCTTCTCTGTTGGGTTGTAGCCCCTATTACAAGGGTTTCAGAAACATTAAGATTGTCACTTCTCCCTCTTTACACTTACAAAGCTAAATCGGATTTCTCAATACCTCCACCACTTCCCTTGCTGGTACTGTGCCTTTTGCCAATCACTTTGGCTCTGCACAGCTTCTTCTTGTCTCTTCTTCCATAGAAGATGCATTGGGACCTCTCTGCTCTGAAAACATCTTGCGAGATCTCTTTAGTTGGTCCTGTTACCAGACAATGGGGTGACTGACTGCTGCCTTCTTGCTTGGCTGTCATTGTAATGATTTATATCATTTCCCCAGCATTTGGTGCATTCTTGAAACTTAACGGCCAGTCTATGCACAACCGACAAAAATGCTGCAGAGAGTTCAGTGATGCACCCCTGTCCTTTTATTTACAAAATGGCTGGAAAATACAACATTTACTCCCTATCCAATAACCCCTCCCCCTGAACTCAAAACATCCTATAAATTCCATTCAGACAATAGTTTATGCCAGACAACTTCTCCTGCCTGGGGTCCACTTCGTTCCCATGTTCCCTTTTTCTAGGACATCACCAAAATCACTACTCATTTCTGCTGCCACTGTGTGTGAGACCTTTGGGTTCCTTTATAGTGAAGCACACATAGATGTCTTGGAGGATAAAGTGTTTTTTTAAAACAATCAGAAATTTGGATCAAGGTATTTACCTGTGTTGTTATAAAAGCATTTTCACTAGGTATACTGCTTCTGTTATGTAAATATTCTTTTGGAGTTGTGAATTATCCAAACCATACATGGAAAAGTGCTATAATTTATCAATCTGAGAAGGTTTATAGTACAGAAAAAGGCAGAACAGCCATATCAACACTTTCTTTAGATGTCTGGAGAGCAGTGCACTTTTGTACATTTGCTATTATCACATCATATCAACTTGAGTAAACATTGTTGATTTGAAGTGTACAAAGGGCACTGAGAAAAATACAAATTAAGTTAGACCAGGTTCCAATCTTTAAAGCCACTCTATCAAGGGTAGTATATTATATTTTAACTCTTTGCAAAACAATGCATTGTGCAGCTTTTCTGGTCCTTAAAGGGGACATATAGACAGTAGATTTTCCAACCACATTAGTTGATGCCTGGTAATCTCTGTTTGCTTCCTCGGTTTATTTAACGCAAAACGGATAGATTTTGACCATTTAATTCAATGGTATGAGAAGTTATACTAGATATAGTATCAAATATACTTTTTATCCTAGAAAATACAAATATGTTTATTATGAGTGCCATTGGAATACACTGCAATGTCTGTTAAATGGATACAGATAAAAACTTTAATATGATAAAACAGAATAAAAATATATTTGTAAAATTAACAAATATATGAAATGGAATATAAATACAAGATGGTTGGGATAATTGGATGTACCCTAATTGGTGTACAAAATCTTAGTTTTGGTGGCTCACACTATATATCTAAGCCAAATAAATTGGCACATTCCCTTCGTGTAGGCTCTGTTGTCTGAGCTTTGTAAGAGGTGCCACCACCGGAAAGTCACCAGTGCCGGCACGAGTGGCAAAAAGATAAAACAGAATAAGCTGGAACATCAAATCTAATAATGGGCTAATGTTACAATCTAAGAAAAAAAAATCAATACTAGAAAGTAACATCATTAAAATCCTGTGGGGGAAAACCGGAGGATGTGCGAGACAACCAGCCCGCAAGGTCTAACAAAAAAAAACAATGGTTGAAAATCAAGCACCACCACCGACTCTGCCACAAAGATCAATGGAACAATGGAAAAATAAAATGTAATAGGGTTGGAGATATTGATATTTACAGTGTATATCTGCTACATGGATTATATTTATTTAAATTTTTTTATTTATTCAATTTTTGTCTTTTTGTTATTGGCAATTTTACACTTTATTTTTCATTTTTTCTTTATTTGGATTTATTTATTAGCTAGAATTTATTAGATGCAACACATAACATATATTTTAGGGTGTAAATTCATGAGGGATTGTTATTATTATTTTATTGCAAGAGGAAAAATCAATTATCTATTTCAACTGAAAGGGTTAATGCCTGTTTTTAAATGGAGAGGAGATGATGAAGTTTATCCCTGCAAGAAATAGAAGATTGTTCTCTGAAACGCATAGGGAAGTGTTACATGCATGCTGGATTTGTTTGACGGAGATTCAAGTCGATTGATCATTGGTAAGGAAGCTGGGTGAACACCACACAGAGAGCAGAGGAAACACTGATATATGACCCATGTAAGTAGAATCAGAGTGAAGAGATAAAGAGCTAAAGAGTAAGACTCATGTTCCTTCTCTAAATTGCCCTTCTAGTTGTTTAGTATCTGGTCCCTTATTGGAAATCAGTATATGGCTGTGTGAAGTTCCAGGCATTGCCAATTGATCCAAGGAATATATGGCAATTAGAGTTATATTAATTCACTCATTGACTCACAATCACTGTCCTATTCATTTACTACAAGTGTCATTTTCAACATACTTCTATCAGATTGCTATTTTTTTTCCAGTTTTGAATGGGACTTTAATTTTTGTATTTGGGTTATATTCATTTTTCTATTTCACATCACCTTAGGAACTATTTATACTTATTCAAGCATTTCTTGCTACATTGCCACATTTAAATTCTATTCAGACACAACTGGATTGAGATTCTAGATTCAGTTCATCACATTGATATTGTATGACATTTTGTATCCATACCAGTTTAATTTTATCTACAATATCACGTCTATTTACCCATCATATTACATATTAGTATTCACATGGTATATATGTGCACTTTATTAGTCCAGAGGTTTCACCACTAACTAGTTTATCTATTGCTTCTACATTGTACTTTTTCCTGTAGATTTATGTGATGGATCCAGCGGTGGTGCCTGAGAGTGAACCCGTTGGTTGCCACGGAATACTTGACGGATTGATTGTCTGATGGTACCTCTGTTTTACCTCACCTTATCTTATTTTTTCTCCCATTGTTTTTACTTTTTCCACCCTTTTTTTACTTAATTTGGGCATTGGGCCCATAGGTAATGCTTGGTTGTTAACCCACTAGTTGTTATATTATAGCTTGTGGGTTGGCTGTTGGGCAGGGCTGCTGCTTGCTTCCCCCATTATTACACACTAGTTTTAAAGCCTGTGTACACGGGCCAACACTGTGGCGCTGCAGCCATGCGCAGTACTGACTGCCCAAACGCGTTGTGGCTTATATGGAGCAGGGCTCTTCGAATTCTGACAGTGGTCCTGTCTGCGCACCTTTCTGGTTCCCTGGAAGGTGCGCAGAGAGGACTCCGGTCTGAATTTGGAGCTCCCCACTCCATATCAGCCGCGGCACAGGCAGTCTCTACTGCACATGAGTGCAGCGCGCACAGTCGGCTTCTGACAAACATCATAGCGAATTATAATATAGGATATTTCTATTACATTTTATTTTTCCATTGTCCCATTCATGTGCGTGGCAGAGTCGGTGGTGGTGCTTGATTTTCAACCATTGGTTTCTTTGTTAGAAATTGAGGGCTGGTCTTACACATCCTCCGGTTTTCCCCCACAGGATTTTAATGATGTTACTTTCTAGTATTTACTTTTTTCTTAGATTGTGACATTAGCCCATTATTAGATTTGATGTTCTATCGTATTCTATTTTATATTTTTCCTCTCATGCTGGAACTGGTTACTTTCTGGTGGTGGTGACTCTTACACTAGTCAGACAACAGAGCCTACACAAGAGGAATGTGCCAATTCATTTGGCCATTATATGTATAGTGTGAGCCACCAAATCTTTAAGATTATGTACACCAAGTAGGGTACATCCAGTTATCCTAACCATCTTGTATTTATATTAGATTTCATATATTTGCTCAGTTTAGAAATATATTTTTATTCTGTTTTATCTTAATAGCGTTTTTATCTATATCCATTTGGCAGATACTGAAGTGTATTTTATTGGCCCTCATTTTAGACACATTTGTATTTTCTAGATTTTTGTGTTCCAGGTGGAGGAACATTTAATATTGAGCTGCCTATTTCCCCATATATATTTACAATTATTCGGGGTAGGCTCATCAAATAGGATATTTGTTTACATTTTTATACATTTTATTCTATTTGATGCAAGAAGTCTCTAGCATCCAAGGGTTGATGAAATCACCTGGGGGTCTTTTGAGGATCACAGGATATATTGGCACATTTTTTTTTGGTAACTATTATAAAAGATACTTACAATCACTTGTGATAGAAGCTATTTACTAGCAGAGGTAGTGCGAATATGGCAGGGAGAGAGGGCATCCCTGTCTCGTCTATTATTTTGCTCAAGAATTGTATCATAAGTAGAAGAGACTTTTGGCCCCTTTAATAAATACAATTCTATATAATAAATAGATTCCATCAATAACATGCCATTGTGAGAGACTTCTTCAAGTGGTAGGGTTACCGTATATATGGATTTTTCTGGATATGTTGTCCCTTTGATGTCTTAAGAGTCTATCTGTTTGGAATTTTAAAGTAATCTGTTGTGTATTTCCTAGCAGGAAAGAGCTGACGAATTTTATATCTATCTCTGTGACGTGCTTTCCGGTGAGTGTAGGAAGCTTCCACATACTCACCACAATTTGCAATTACGTTTCTACTACTGCAGAAGAATGTAAATCCTGTAACTGTTAGAAGGTGACTTAACAGACACCCCCCAAACACACACACACACACACGCACAATGAGCATTTCATATACAAGAGTTGCCTTCCTGGAGTTAGTGCCTGCTCTGCTATGCCCAATATCTCTTTGGGACCAATACTGGTAAGGGAGCTACATCATACTAGTAAGACCTGTCTTACTGCTATTGACCCTCAATCCATGCTAACAAAATGTGTAAGATCCAGAAATTAATGGGAAAGTAATGTCCAAAAAAAATGTTTATAATTTTGTAGTGCTTAAAAATGTCATCTATATGCAAAAAACCCTATCTCTCCAACCGCTGTGGTTTGAGAGATATTCATTGTCCAAGTTCCCCCCTCCTTCCCCTTTCCCTGACATCAGTGCTGTGCTGACTGCAGGGGAATCCTGTCCAACTGGTGGCTCTGCAGCAGAGTCGCAATCGCATTATTTAAAAAGAATTACTTCACTGGAAAGGTCTACAAAGTGTGCCATGTTTGCAAGCACACTTGTAGACCATTCCAATGAAGTAATTAATTTTAAATAGCACGATTGTGGCTCTGCTGAAGAGCCTCCTCGTGTCGGCCGACACGGATCTCCTGCTGTCAGCTTTACAGCTGACAGCAGGAGAAGGGAAACTTTAGCGGAAGATATCTCTTAAACCATAGCGTTTTGAGAGATAGGTTTTTGCATATAATTGAACTTTTTAAGCACTACAAAATGATAAATATTTTTACTGGGACATTACTAACACTTTAATAAACATGCAGAAACATCAGGCCTTATGTAAAAACCAACAGAGCTTCAATGCTGGGGGGAACCAACTGTACCATAGGAGACAAATGACAATTCCCCAGTTTTCACATTGAATTCAATAGGGTTCTAAACGTGCCACAGAGGTATCCAACGCATTGTGTTGAATGGTAGAGAGGTTTCCAATGCATTGCTCAAATTAGTTGGAAACTTCTCTAGCATCCAAGGGGTAAATCCCCTTTTAACTCAATGGGACATCAGAGACACTGTCACACCCTGAGTCCTTCAGTACGGATGGGTGAAAAGGCTACTTTTGGAATTTCCCTGGAAAACTGGAAATTTGGGGCTTTTTCTGTAACAATTCCCACCTGTAGGAACCCCTCTACAAATTGGCAGTAGACTCAGTATGTGACTTTCCGAATATACAATTCATTGGGACTAGGCTGGAGGTTTCAATGTGTAGTTCTATGGCTACTGATGCAGTTGGACAAGTCTGGGGATGGGGGTTAGTAGTCTATGGATACTATGGGCCAATGATTCAGGGTTAGTATGCATGTTCTATGGCTACTGTTGGACAAGGATGGGTGAGTTACTATGTATGGTTCTATTGCTACCATGCAGCCATGTATGTGTAGGTCTATGGCTATGAGGGATGGGGCTCACTGGCTACAGCAGTGGTGGGCAACATGAAGCCTTCCAGCTGCTGCCAAACTACAACTCCCTTCATTCCCCAGCAACTTTTGACAGGTGAGGATCATGGATCAGGTTTAGCAGCAGTCCGGCAGAAGCTGGAGAGCCTCACATTGCCCATCATAGCACCTGCCAGACAGTAGGACAAGGCTGGATCAGTATATGTGGTTCTATGGCTACTTTGACACAAGGCTGGGGGTCCGTATGTGGCAGAAAAAAGTTAAAATTACCTCAGACAGAGAAAAGAGTGAGTTTTCTGATATTTTTGATTTTTGTGATTGGCAGTTTTTGTCCATCTCTACACTTCAGATCAGATTGCAGCCTTCCTGGAGTCAATGCTACTTCCTGCTCTGCTGTATTCATGTGTCCGATGTTGGGCCAATACTGGTAGGTGGGTCATGTGACACTAGCATTGCTCTCATATGGTTTGGAGACTTCTCCAGCATTCAAGGGGTTAAAGCTCCATTTAGATCAAATGGATATTTTATTTATCAGCCTGATGCCACAAGTCTCATAATTAGCACCGTATTTACAGTCGATTATTTTGCATTGCGTTAGGTGCCCCTCCAGCAACCAAAGGATAAAATCCGCTTGATACACTGAAGCATCCTCTATTTTTAAACTTAAAATATGGTAACCCTACTAAACGGATATAAGTCTCTTTGATTCTCAGAATGTTAATGTCAGCATATATGTAAAAAAATGGTAAAAATGTCCCTTAGCCTGATGAGCTCACAGTTTACTGAGGATTTCAACAAGGTTTCCTTTTTCATAGAAAGGAAGCTGATGTAATCTAGCGTGCAATCCATTTGCTGCCTGCTGCACAATATAAAACATCAAGAAAAATGTAACCTTGTCACTTCAATAACAGGTAAGGGCAGAGGTAGTCTTGAGTCATAATCACCATGTGAATGTAATGAGTCATTTCCGTGCCAAGATAAAAGTAGGAGGGCTGTGATCCTGAACTTAGTAGTATACACGCAATGCTAAATTACATAGTGATGCTGATGTACTGATATGAAGTGGTGCCGTTTTGGGGCAAACTAACCAAATCATAGGAAACAAAGTCAAATCATTGACTTAAATGGGGATTTTAACCACTTGAATACTAGGCCTCTCTGGCATTTAATGGGTTTAAAGCCCCATTTAAATCAATGGAAATTTTTGGAACTTTTATTTCTTTCTTATGGTGCACTTAGTTTACACCAGAATTGCACCAATTTTCATAGTACATCAGCCTTAGTGTGTGTTCTGTAAAATGAATGCAGTTATTTTATAATGATTTCACTTGCTAATTTACATCTACAGGAAGAAAGGGATGAAATAATCAATAATTGGTGATATGGCTAAAATTAAAGGTTTAAAAATGATCTGGGTCCTTACTTCCGGACAGACTGCGGGTACAGCTCTGCACTACAATCTGTCAATCTTCCTCTTCTCCCCTCCCACATAGTGTCTTGATCCAGTCTCCACCGATGACGGACGATTTTTGCATGTAAGCTGGAGAGCTCTATGGCCAATGAGAGAGCACCAGCTCTCAGTCATCGGAGTAGGCTGGATCGAGATGCTACGTGGGAGGGGGGGAGAGGAAGATTGACAGACTGTGGAGCAGAGCTGTACCTGCAGTCTGTATGGAAGTAAGGACCCAGATCATTTTTATCCTTTAATTTTAGCCATATCACCAATTTAAAAATAAATAAATAAATAAAAAAAATTATTCAAGCTATTCGCTATATTTACTTTATTATTAGCCAAACTTGTATAGGGGTGATAGTTCCCCATTAAATCTTATGTTTATTTATGTGAAAAGCAATTTTTGTTGGAGTGCCTTTATAGCACAACCTGATAAATGTCTCATAGGCAGGGCCAGGCTCCCCTCAAAGCACTCTAGTTGCTCTTATCTCCACCCATGGATACAACCCCATTCCTCATATGACTACCAACAATCCAATCACTTGTTCCCTATCACAAAAAATACACCTAGCATATTAACATGCAACAAAAACAAGCTTTAAAACCCTTGGGTGCTAACGAGATCTCTAATATAGTTTGAGACCTCTCTAGCAGCCAGGGGGTTAATAATAGCCATTGAAGGGGTATGTAAACTAGTGTAGGTACATTGAGATTGCACTCATCACACCAACAATTCAAAATGTAGATGTGGCCAAAAGGTGGTATTCTAGGCAGTCAGGGATGGATTTATATCCCAGCCTCCCCTAGTAAAGGCACTCTAGGGGGAGGATGCACTAAGACATAATAAAGAGGTGATCAAGTGGAGATAACGTCTCCAGTGATATCACTTCTCCAGGTCCTATGTTATTCTATGGAGCCTATGCACTAAGATTTCTCCAGCTTCGTGCATAAATTCTATAGCATAACATAGGAAGTGGAGAAGTGATATCTCTGGAGATGTTATCTCTGCTTTATCATCTCTTTATTATGTGCATAACCCTCTAGGTGTCCTTAGCTCTGCCCATGGCCGCACCCAGAGAGATAGCCAAATGCAATGCATTGTATACATCTTTGGCACCCAAAGGGTAAAACAGCTGAGTGGCTCCTCCTTGTGTAACCTGATAAATGACTTATAACAAGACCAAAGTATTTTATTTACACAGACTAATTTATAAGCACGTATACTGACGTTTAAACAAACAATAATGTGAGTTTTATTGCTGTAGAGCAATGTGATACACTTATATACACACCACACAGTCTGATCTCCTAAAAAGAGGGACATCAGGGTGGGAAAGAGGGACAGAGGGACTTGGGTTTCAAAGAGGGACACTTAGGGGATATGGTTTAAATGTTTTTCTTTTACAACCTTGAGTGCTAGGGAGGTCTCAATCAAGGAGTTAAAAGTGAAATTTAAATCAACGGTCATTGTATGAATATTTATTTGTCCCCTATGGTGTTGTTGGTTTGCTTCAGAATTTCTTAAATCTTAGAACATCAACATATGTGTTTCTAAGAGAACACATTTAACAGAGCAGTAAATTATTTTATTGGGAATTTTTTTGAACCCTTTGAGTGCTAGATGGGTATTCAACGCAATAAGTATCATCACCAACCTTTGTCCAAAAGCTATTTTTTTATAATGCACTTTATGGGAGAACTTGAGTCACTGATTACGGCTCACTATACGAAGCGATAGGAAAAGACCGCAGTTTAATTAAAAAGTTTGAGCTGTAAAAACTTTTGTATGATACATTTTCTACTAGTGGGAATTACCTTGTTTTATTCAACAGGGAAATAATTACAATATATACAATTACATATGGTACCTCGCAGTAAACCATATTTAACGAACACATACTACAGTCGTATGCAAAAGTTTGGGTACCCCTTCCAAATTACATGTTTTTTTTATTTTCTACATGAAAATAAATTATCACAACCTCTGCAGTGAACAAATTTAAACTTGACATATGTTTGCAAATTTTAATGCACAGTTACTAGTACATGCTAGATTTAATAGACTGAAAATATTAAAAGAAAATGAGCATATGCAAAAGTTTGGGTACCCTTCCAGTTGTTCTTCTAGTGCTATTTTTTTATGGTCTCAGAACGTAATAGATTTGTTAGACTTTAATCTAACTCAGGTAATAATAATAATAATAATAAAAAATTATCTGACGCTTTGAACATCTCTAGGTGTTGTGTTTACACCCAACAACCATGGGTTCCTCTCAGCCGCTGACTGAGGATTAGAAAATAAACATAACTGATTCTTATAAAGCAGGGGAATGCTGCAAAATATTTCTTAAAGGGATAGTAATGTTTCACAAAAACAACAGCTCCAGAGAGTGTTATTTCAATACTATCAGAGTTGTAGTTAAAGAGTAATTGAATGATAAAGTTTTCCCCTCCCTCCCTTTTACCTAGTTTAAGCCACCTCCCCTCAGATGTGGAATCTGGTCCTGGGACCAGACAGATCACAGCAAGGGACAATTTTCTTGACAGGTTTTCAGGTTTTCCTTCTGCTGACTGAAGATTTCGAGTGTCACGAAATTTAATTGATCTGGGCAACATTCTGTCCATCTCGCTATTGTTGCTCTCCTACTGGCTGCGCTGTACTCCTCTTCCCAGTGACAGCCTTTTTATACCCTGGGCTGTCACTCTGCAAGTGCCCTTTCGTGGTATACCTGATACCTTGCGCTAGTTTTGCTGTTTTGTTACCAGTGTATGACCCCGGACTGCCTGACCACACCATTGTCTTCTTCCTGACTCTGTGTACCGATTCGGATTGGCTGGCGTTCCTGCTTCCTGCTCTGACCCGGCCTGGCTGACGTTCCTGCTCCATGTACCGACCCTGCGAGACCGATGATCCTGCTCCGTGTACCGACCCGGCGTGTCTGAGGTTCCTGCTCCGTGTACTGACCCGGCTTGGCTGACGTTCCAGTGCTGTGTACCGAATCAACTTGGCGGTGGTTCCTGATTCTCCTGTGCCCGGCTGGGCTTTACCGGACTGTTCCTGCTGTTGCCTGCCTGGCACTGATACCTCATTACTGCCGGTTATATTCCGTTGTGGGTCAGAGTCTCTGTGTGCCCCCACACCATGTTGCACTCGCTTAGTCTATTTGGTTCCATTAAGCGCCTCCGGTGGTTGCCTTTATCCAGACCATAGCGCTATTAACCTCTTCGGGGAAAGTGCCACGTTCCGTTACTACCACTCTGGGTCTGTTGGGCTCCGTTACTCTGTGCGATTTTGTCTCCATTTTGTTCCGTTGTGCACTTCCGGTTGCCATCGATTTATATTATCGCACATTAACCATTGAGGGTAGTACGTGCACACGGTGGTGGGCTGTTCAGGTAGGGCCTTCGTTCTGGCACAAGCTCTGACCAGCCTTGTATAGTTGTTGGTGAGCGTCCACCGTTGCATCCTTGTCAGGCGTCCTGTGCCTGTTGTTGCAGCCCTGTCACTGTCGCCTCCCACTGCCTATAGGCGACATAGGGCCTTCGCTGTACTCATACTTTGCCAGTGGTTCCACTGGTCCTATTGGACTTTCATACACTGTATCAAACTCGTTTACCTGACCCGTGTTAGTATTGTATGTGTTATACATACTGGACCCGTGTGGGTTAACTTGCTTGTAACCTGTCCTGTGTCAGTTACTGCTGTTGTTACTGGACCTGTGAGGGTTACCTCATTCCTTGTGTGCATTAATAAAATTGTGTTTTACCAACATCTACCGTGTCTGAGTGTACTGAACCGTAACAGTAGTACTAGGAATTAGTACGAAACGTGTTGGAGAAATATTACGAGACCCAGTTTAAAAGTTGATGATACGCATAATTGAATGCCTACTATTTGAAGCTGACCATTGAGCTATTCCCTATGAGCGCAGTCATATGGTTCAAAGTCAGCCACTGTTTTGATTAACAACTGCTGAAAACTTGCTAGACAAACGAGAGGACCTCCAGTTATTGTGTAATCCTCTACAAAGGAGATTAGAGGAAACAGAAAATTGGAGTCCGGTGTACCTATATCATGGGATAATCGATACAGAGGAACACTCTTGCTGTTATATACATATGCCTATCTAGGCTACTACCGGAGACATCAGACGGAGGAAGACGGGAGGTTAGCACAGCTGCCCGCATACTGGAGACGGAAGGAAGCATACACCTGCCCGAGAGCACAAAAAGAGTGGGGTAAGAATCACACCACAGACAGGAGTAAATATGCACCTGCCAGCTACAATATAATATATATATATATATATATATATATATATATATATATATATATATACACGTAAAATCTCGGGTATAATACGCACAATTTTACCCCACTTCACCTTATGTGAAGTGGGTGGTACATATTATACGCGAGAGATTTTTTTTAAGATCTTTTTTTTAATGCTAGCGATCCCTTCCCTCCCCCGGCACTATCCGCTTTCATAATAAAGCTATAAAGCTTACTGAGGTCTGTAGGCAAACTTCATGTGCATTTGGGTAAATCTCTGTGGGCGGCATGCTTGCCTTTGCCGGCCGCCCGCTTCCTTCCATGGCTTTCAGGTCCTTCCGCTTCCAGTCAATAGTAATGCCCTGTGTCCCATTGGCTGGAGGCGGAAGGTCCTGAAAGCCATGGAAGGAAGCGGGCGGCCGGCCGGCAAAGGCAAGCATGCCACCCACAGAGATTTATCCAGATGCAAATGAAGTTTGCCTACAGACCTCAGTAAGCTTTATAGCTTTATTATGAAAGCGGATAGTGCCGGGGAAGAAAGGGAAGGGAAAGGATCGCCAGCATTAAATTTTTTTTGAAGCAATGGGGAAAACAAGGGCGCGTATTATACATAGGCATTCTTGTTTTCCCCTAAATTTTGTGTATAATATACACCTGCGTATTATACATAGGTGCTTATTATACCTGAGATTTTACGGTATATATTAACGGATACACAGGACCTACTTGAGTTTTGCCATATATTATTGTGGCTACAATACGGGGTTCTACACAGACATTTATAAATTGATACAACCACGCAGCGGAGCCACATTATCAGCAAGAAGTCAGTACTTTTTATAGAAAGTAGCCGCCACTTTCAATAGATGGACGCTAGGTATTAAAACTATTACTATATCATTATCTGGCCAGATATTTTTATTATTATTATTTTTTATACTGGTATTTTATTTGTGTATACATATGAGATGTACATGATATATTATTCATTTTTTATATGTTTTGGTAATAAAGAGTATTTCCTCACAGTTATTTTCCTTATACATATTCTCTTATATATTTAGATATCCTTGTATATTTGTTTTTGGACATTTATAGTACTCCATAATATCACTGAAATAATGCTCTTACTTTCTTTTTTCTCTATATCTTGGTCATACTCAGTTTGTGTGATGTCACTTAGGGACCTCTAAATATCAGTGCTCATTTAATGAGCGGTGCTGTAGAGCAGAGGTTCTTAATTGCAAGAACTCTCTCTGGTAATAATCAGAGAACTATCCGAGCAACCTCTATACTAATAGTTATGTTTTTAAGTAGCAGCGGAACATGCTTTGCCACTTTAAGTTTTAATTACATTCCTCTATAGACGAGGAAATACACTGTGATTTTAATTGAGTCTATTAAAAGTTATGCATTAACACATCAGTTACCTAGTATTTTATTACAAAAACACAGAACTAGTCTGTTTCTTGGAGTGACATACCACTATAACATTAAAGTGGTCTTATCATTTCTGGGGGGAAAAAAACACAACTTTTTTCGTTTTTCATTTATTTATGTTGAATAGACCTGCTGTGGCAACTTTACAAATAAACATCAATATAAATATTAACCCTTTGAGTGCCAGAGGGGTGCGCAACGCATTGCAAAGCAAGAACAGAATGACTGCTGGCTACAAGAAAAATCTGGAGGCTGTGATTTCTGCCAAAGGGGGTATTGCTAATACTGACTGATAGGATACCCAAACTTTTGCACGTTACATTTTTGTTTTATTCTTTTAGTCTGTTACATTTGGTAAATAAATATGTTAGATTTCATTTTTTTCACTGCAGAGGTTGTGTTAACTTCTTTTCACTTAGAAAATCAACAAAACATATACTTTGGCCAGTGGTGCCAAAACGTTTGCATACAACTGTACAAATGTGAAATTTTGTACAGTCCTAAAGTTGAAAATAGTCCAGTCCTTAAGGGGTTACGTATTCAATAACATTATATAACAAAGTAAAGAAATATGCCTAGAGGACACATATACCCAATAAAAACCCATGACACACCCATATGAAGCCATAGATGTGCACACAGGAATAAACATTTACACTAACTTCCATTGATGAGCACAAATAAGCATAAACAAGCAGAATTGCACACAGATAGGTAATTGGAACAGCATTATTTCTTCAATTTATTTAAGATGATGATCTCCTGATTATATATATAGAGTACTAGCCTGTTGAAGCTGTGTTAACTAGTGTCCATACTTCTAAATTGTCTAAAATATTCCCACGTTGATGGTCTTGTGTTTCCGTTAGCCCAGGGGTAGCCAGCCATGGTCCTTATGTGCTACCAGAAGTGCATGTACTCAGGAGATAGCTGCCTGGGCACAGGTGCATAAGTCAGTGACAAAAAATGTTCCTTAAAACAAAAACATTCTCTGTTGGTAGCTCTGGTGGAGGACCAAGGCTGGGTACCGTCACTCAAACTAGTGTATAAACAAAGCCATAATAAAGATTCCCAGGATGCTCTGAGTGTCAGTGGCTTATGCCCAATCCTCACCCTCAACACTTTATTACAGTTTGGGTGATTTTAAAAGAGACGTCAAAATTACCTATTTCTGTTTTTTGTGGGAACTCCAACTACCCCTGCAATTGCCTTGCTGTGATTGCAAACAATCCTAATAAAAGGTGAATTTTATACTGGGCGAGTGCAAACTTTTATTCTTCTTCTTTAGCGTGACCTACAGGTAGGTCTGGAAATATTTGGACACTGACACAAGTTTTGTTATTTGTGCTGTTTACCAAAATAAATTCAAGTTATAGTTAAATAATGAATATGGACTTAAAGTGCAGTCTCTCAGCTTTAATTTGAGGGTATTTACATCTAAATTAGAGGAAGAGTTTAGGAATTACAACTATTTAATATGTAGCCCCCTCTTTTTCAAGGGACCAAACATAATTAGACAATTGACTCAGAAGCTGTTTCATGGACAGTTGTGGGCTATTCCTTCATTATTTCTTCATCAGTTAAGATGGTAAAAGGTCTGGAGGTGATTCCAGGTGTGGCATTTGCATTTGGAAGCTGTTGCTATGAACCCACAACATGCAGTCAAAGGAACTCTCAATGCAAGTGAAACAGGCCATCCTTAGGCTGCAAAAAAAAAAAAAAAATAGCCGAAACATTAGGAGTGACCAGGTCACCAGTTCTGTACATTCTGAGAAAAAAAAGAATGCACTGGTAAGCTCTGCAACACAAAAAGGCCTGGACGTCCACTGAAGACAACAGTGGTGGATGATCATAGGATCCTTTCCATGGTAAAGAATAACCCCTTCACAACATCCAGCCAAGTGAACAACACTCTCCAGGAGGTAGGCATATCATTATCCAAGTCTACCATAAAGAGAAGATTTCACGAGAGCAAATACAGAGAGCTCACCAC
The DNA here is from genome assembly GCA_037306005.1 of Rhinophrynus dorsalis. Taxonomy (NCBI): domain Eukaryota; kingdom Metazoa; phylum Chordata; class Amphibia; order Anura; family Rhinophrynidae; genus Rhinophrynus; species Rhinophrynus dorsalis. Next base: position 420,853,446 of record CM074723.1, read on the forward strand.
AAGGTGCAAACCATTCATAAGCCTCAGGAATAGAAAGGCCAGATTAGACCAAAAAACATCTAAAAAAGCCAGCTCAGTTCTGGAACAGCATTCTTTGGACAGATGAAACTAAGATCAACCTGTACCAGAATGATGGGAAGAAACGGTATGGAGAAGGCTTGGAACGGCTTATGATCCGAAGCATACCACATCATCTGTAAAACACGGTGCAGGCAGTGTGATGGCATGGGCATGCATGGCTTCCAATGGCACTGGGTCACTAGTGTTTATTGATGATGTGACAGAAGATAGAAGCAGCTGGATGAATTCTGAAGTGTATTGGGATATATTGTCTGCTCAGATTCAGCCAAATTCAGTGAAGTTGATTGAATGGAGCTTTATTTACAGATGAACAATGACCCAAAACATACTGCGAAAGCAACCCAGGAGTTTTTTAAGGCGAAGAAGTGGAATATTCAGCAATGGCCCGATGGAGCATGCATTTCACTTGCTGAAGACAAAACTTAAAGGGATAGTAATACTTTATTATTACTATGCCCCATATTATAGATATTTGCAAAATAATTTAATAGCCCCCAGGTTCATCTCTCAAACCTTTATGGTTTGAGAGATAACCGAAGGAAAAGTTCCCCCCTCCTCCCCTGAAGTCAGCGTATTACTGACTGCAGGGATATCCGGTCTGACTTTCATCAGACGGCTCTGCAGCAGAGCCGCGATCGTGTTAGTGAAAAATAATTATTCACTGAAACGGTCTTCTACGTGTGCTTGGTTTAAGTACGTCACGTACTTTTTTACAGCGCTACAGGCCTAAAATTGACCGTTCCAAGACTGGAGCAATATCTTTCAGGCCCCAGGGCAGCGCGCCGATACATGGCGCATCGGCAAGGGTCAAAGCGGTCCTTATGGGACGGAAACGTCCCAGGACCGCTGGTCCTTAAGGGGTTAAACTAAGAATGCTTATGTTGACATACCTAAACTGACTACTGGCAATTTGTCATAACAGAGAACTGTACTTGTGGAGTTCTGTACTAGATTGGCGTTTACAGACAAGGGAGGCAAATATAGTTTTTGATACCTTTTATTGGCTAACTAAGCAGATTTAAATGCAAGCTTTCAAGACCTTAGGTCTCTTCCTCAGGCATGTTATACAGATAAATATGAAAACATCTCTCTTAAATACAAGTACACATCACATTGTTTAGCATGGAAATCAGATAACAGAATGCAGTCCAGATCCAGATATCTTTGATCAGTCAATGGTAAATTGCACTCTTCCTCTGAGGCTTTAGAGGTATTTACGATGCTCTTGGGTCTGTGGAAAGGTCAGTCAACTTGGATGGGAGACCGCCTGGGACTCCCAGGTGCTGTAGGCTTTTGCTTAGAAATTATATTTTGTCATAAATTCCTTATCCCTGTTCAACCCACTACAAATTGCATTAAATTTTAACATTAATTTTACCTCCCATACCTTTCTGTCCCTCTGAGTGCGGAACAGTCCCATCAATACAGTTAATTTAATATCCTTGACACTGTGCCCATTTTGGCAAAAATGTTCTCCCACTGGTGTCTCTGTCTTTTTGTTATTAACACTGGATCTGTGGGAATTAAATCTCCTATGTAGTGCTTGTCCAGTTTCTCCCACATACAGAGCTGTTGGGCATTTTGCACACATGATAAGGTATATTACATTGGATGATTTACAGGTGAAGGTACCATTGATCTTATGGTGTAACTGGGTGTTTGGAATTGGTATGTTGTCCGTGGTGTAAATGTGTGCACAAGTTTCACATCTCTTTTGTAGGCAGGGAGATGTGCCATTTTTTGTATTTTTACTCAGGGCACTCCTCACCATCAGTTGTTTCAAATTTGGAGGCTGTCTGAATGAGAGTAAGGGAGGCTGTGGGAATATGTTCTTGAGTCTTTCATCTGTATGTAGTTTCTTTTGAAGTTCTCTTGAAATTTTGCGTAGCACTTCAACCTGGGGGTGGTAAGTGACCACCAGTGGCACCCGGTTTCCCTTATGTTGTTCTTTGTAGTGTAACAGATTTTTTCTTGGTATTTGGGTAGCCTTCTGTATCTGACTGTCAATAATAGTTGCGCTGTAACCGTGTTTTATAAAGTCTCCTCTGAATTCCTGGAGGTGCTTATCACGGTCCATCCTGTCAGAACAGATGCGGTGGTATCTGATGGCCTGGCTGTATATGATGGAGTTCTTTGTGTGTTTTGGATGGAAGCTATTGCTTTTCAGGTATGTTGGTCTGTCTGTTGGTTTGCGGTATAGGGATGTGTGGATGGAGTTTTTCTGAATACTGATAGTTGTGTCAAGGAAGTTAATGCTTGTGCGTGAGTGACTGAGTGTTAGGTTGATATTGGGGTGGAATGTATTGTAATTCTCATGGAATTTGAGTAGTTCCTCCTCACTGGCGGTTCAGATGATAAGAATATCATCTATGTAGCGGAGGTAGACCAGGGGTTTAATCTGGCAGGTGGACAGGAAGTCCTCTTCCAATTTTGCCATAAACAGGTTGGCATATTGTGGTGCCATTCGGGTACCAATTGCAGTCCCCATTTTCTGAAGGTAGAGGTCCTGTCCAAACTTGAAGTAATTGTGGGTGAGAATAAACTGTATGAGTTTTGTTACCGGTTCCATGGGTGTGTTATTTTGTTCCAGATATCCCTGGCATGCTGCTATGCCATCTGTGTGTGGAATGTTGGTGTAAAGGGATTCTACATCCATAGTGGCCAGAATGGTGCTCTCTGGAATTGGCCCCAAGTCAGCTAATTTGTTTAGAAGATCCGTGGTGTCCTGAAGGAAGCTGGGTGTTTGTTTTACAAGGGGTTTCAGGGTATTTTCTACCCAGCCAGATATATTCTCTGTGAGTGTACCAATCCCTGAAATTATGGGTCTTCCTGGGTTTCCTTCCTTGTGTATTTTCGGTAGCATGTAGAAGGAGCCTATTTTTGGATCTGCTGGTATTAGGGGCCTTACCTGTTCTTCAGTGTTGGAGGGCAGTTCTTTTATGATCCTGTTAAGTTGTTTTGTATAATTTTTTGTGGGATCTTCTTGTAATTTTGCATAATATCTTTCATCAGAGAGTTGCCTATTTGCTTCTTGAATGTAGTCCACAGTGTTCATTATAACAACAGCTCCTCCCTTGTCTGCAGGCTTAATAATAATGTCCTGGTTATTCTTAAGTGACTGTATGGCTTTTTGTTCCTTTTGGGTTAGGTTGGGTGCTGGTTCACAAGAGAACTGCAGGGCTTGGGTCCCGAGCGAGCTTGACGACATTGACTCTGAATGTGCCCCCTTTGTCTACAACCAAAACATTTGAGTCCCAGAGGTTGAGATCTAGATTGTGCCAGAAGGGATCGGGAGATGGAGGCAGGTAATAAAAAGGAGTGAAGACTGACCCCAAATGGGGGTCTAGTCAAGAAGGGGGAGGACAGGTGGAGTCCTGTAGAACCATGCACAGAGGTGTTTCAGGATAGGGGTCTGCAGGTTTCTTCATACATGTCATCCAATTTTGCAGCAGCCTGCAAGGTAGAAGAGTTCTGATCTCTTACCCAGTCCCGAATGTCAGGGGTTAGGTTGACGAAAAACTGTTCCAGCAATATCTGCCACCTGAACTGTTCGAAGGTACGAGCCTCACACTCCTGAAGCCAGTGAAGTCAGGCCTGATCCATCTTGTGGGACCATTCTACATAGGTGTCATTAGGTTCCCCTCCGAGCCTCCCGTAACTGTCTTCGGCAAGTGTCCTATTGATCTCCTCATCCTTTTGGCTCCATTCATCGGATATAGTTCAGTAAGCTTCGGCAGCTCTCCCTGACAATTTACCTACCAGAATGGCAACCCAGTGTTGAGGATCAACTTGGTGTAACTGGCACTGTCTCTCAAAATCTTGGTAGAATCCATCAATGTCTCCCATGGCATTATCAAAGGCTTTAAAGATTTGATGGGTCACTTAAAGTCCCCTAGCAGGAGAGACACTGCAGAAATCGGGGATCTCCTATGGATACTGGAGTGGGAAAATATTGAGCCATCTCTGCCAGGCACTCCTCTGCAGTCATAATTCTGATTACAATGTTCGCAGGATTAGGGCCAAAGAATGCAAGCTGGCTACTTACTTTCTGGATACGTCCTCTTGATCCCATCCAGCTTGATCAGCTGCTTCATCCAGTTCATGGAAAGGTGCAGGAATCCCCGCCTTTTTTCTCCAGCAAGTCCTGTAGTTCTGACATGGATAGCTGTCTGTATGATTCGGCCATACTTCCATCTGCAAAGTCCCAGGTGGTGGTTTGGACCCTTGTAAGAGCAAAGGGATCCCACCACTGCCACAAGTGACCATGCCATCCCTTGCCGTCAATGCTGGGTTCCCCTGCTCTTCTCCTGGCTACAAGAGGGTAGCCTGTTCTGGTCCCCTGGGTGATTTAACTATTTCAGGAAAATCTAGAGGGGATTCTCAGCTGCAGACCTTCATATGAGGAAGAAATCACACCAGGCAAGATTCCAGCAGAATACATACTTTGGGACAACAGGGGCTTTTTATAATATTTTACAGCCTTATCTTACAAAGTAAGCAAAACACAATGGAATCTGTAGCTTGGATCAGCAGGAAAGGAGATGGAATAAGAGCTACCAACCAGAAAGTAAGCTATCTTAAGGGGTCGGGAATCATACCTTAGTAGGCCTGGTTGTAAGCAACCAATCAGAAAGCTTCCTACTTTTGTATGGGAGAACCGGGTTTTAAGCTGCCTGGATTAACAGGGCAGTTGGGAGAGGAGGCATAACTGGTCAGGGACAGGGAACAAACATATACAAATCATACAAGAGTTGTACCACTTTAACACATTTTAACACAACCGGGATTCTGTTATAGTTGTGTTGCTGGAGGCGTACCTGGTAGGCTGAGCATTACCAAGAATTTTTAGGTTATTTCATGACCTATTGACAGCTCATTATGCAAGTGAATAAATGACTTAGACCAAGACCAAAGTATTTGATGCACATACAGTCATTTCTAGACACATATATTGAAGAATAAACAAACTTTAATGTGAGTTTTATTACTGTGCAGCAATGTGATATATACACTTCACCAGTGGTTCTCAATCTTTTTGTTACTCAAGGTACCCCTAAAATGAAGTCTGGAATATTCAGAACATATTCAACATTGTGTAAGTCATTTGTCAAGGTGTCACGAAGTGTGCAAAATAAATCTCACAATTGGAATAACAAAAACATACCATGCATAACAATTTCTATAAATATAGATTTGAAATTCAGCATTCACTTTTTTGTGTAAGTATTTATAGAAAAGAAGGGGCACCCTAAGTAGCTGTCCATGGCACAACAAAATGCCACAACAAACTGATTGAGAACCACTACACATTCTGATCTCCTAAAAAGGGGGATACCAGAGCAGGAAAGAGAGATAGAAGGATTTGGGTCACAAAGAGGGACTGTTCCTCCTAAAGAAGGGCATTTGGAAGGTATGGGAATGTAAATAAAATAGGCAGTGTTACAGGAGCAGATGGACAGTTATAGCTCAGTATATAGAGTAGGGGTAATCAAATGTGCGCCCTTAAGATTTGGGGACAATAACTCCCATTATTCCCAGCCAGCAATGGCAGTTGTAGTTTGCAACAGCTGGAGGTCCAACAGTTGATACTGGTATAACAGTAAAACATGGACTGCCGCTTTTAATCTCTTGAGACCCAGAGGGGTGTGTAACGTGTTGCTTTGCAATGCAGTGGTTAAGACAGTTGTAGACAGAGTGAAACTTAATAAAATGAATGCCGTTTATTCACTCAAAGTCACCTTATGGAGCAGGAGTAAGCAAGCTGTAACCCTCTGCTATTGGACTACAATTACCATCGTTCTCATTACGGACAAAGAATGTGATTTAAAGGACACTGATAGACTCAGGACATGGGGGGGGGGTTACTGGCAGATTGTCATACCTGGGAACTTTTCCATATAGACTCTCAGGAGAGGGGAGTCCAATGCTGCTGCTGGGGAAGATAAATGATACAACTTGTGTCAAATGGGGGCGGGGCTCAATTATTAGTGGGGGCGGGACTTAAAAAAAATAAAAATCTTGGAGGAATAGGCTGGGGAAGGAGGTGAAGAGGGCAGAGAGTGGGAGGAACACAATAGGAAGGAGGAGAAGTGGGCAGAGTTTTAGTAAAAACTCCCCACAGCCAGAGAATCAGCCACTGCCCCAGAGACCTGGTAATTAACAGCTAAATCCGGAGTCTCCGGGGCAAAACCAGAGAGCTCCCAGCTATGCAGATTGTTATGACTTGCTAATTTGTTTATACTTGAATTTAAAGGATAGTAATACTTTATTATTACTATCCCCCATATTGTACATATTTGTAAAATAATTTAATAGCCCCCAGGTTGTGCTGACTGCAGGGATATCTGATCTGACATTCATCATGCGGCTCTGCAGCAGAGCTGCGATCGTGTTAGTGACAAAGAATTATTTCATTGAAACGGTCTTCTACATGTGCTTGCAAACCAAGCACAAACGAAGCACATGTAGAAGACCGTTTCAGTGAAATAATTATTTTTTACTAACAGGATCTCGGCTCAGCTGCAGAGCCGCAAGCCTGTCGTAAGACAGACTTCCCCTGCAATCACCACAACGCTGACTTCAGAGAAGGGGGAGGGAGGGGGGAACTTTGCTTATGGTTATCTCTCAAACCATAAAGGTTTGAGAGATGACCCTGGGGGCTATAAATTATTTTGCAAATATGTACAATATGGGGGATAGTAATAATAAAGTATTACTATCCCTTTAAGTAAACTCTTGGGACAGAATTTTATTAAAATTGAGTTTTCAGAATGTAGTGCAAACAGGATATCATTGGCTATGTAAGTATGTAATCTAATAACTTACTGCATTACAATACAAATGTAGGAATACAATTCAAAATAATCAAACAAAACTGCAAAAGTCTGCAAGAAAAAAACACATGTATTACATGAACTGATCTTGTCTTAATAAACAAGAATTTCTGCTTTCACTGACAAAAAATAGGAATGAAAACTCTAACAGATTTTACTGGGGCTTTTAACCCTTTAAAGGGGATCTATCACCCCATACAATTTGCTCTTAAATTATATGTTATATAGCGATTTTTTAGACTATTGCATTAATTGCATTTTTTACAACGCTATTTGGGCAAAATAGAAGGAATAAATACTGCCCTGACCCTACTTCTGGATAGACTGTGGGTACAGCTCTGTAACTGCGGTCAGTCACCCTGACTGACCTAGCCAATGAGATTACTCCAGCTTACAGGCAGAAAGCCTCCGTCATTGGAGGAGGCTGGATAGAGGGAGGGGAGCAGAGGCGGCAGAGTGACAGACTGAGGTTACAGAGCAGGTAACCACAGTCTATCTGGAAGTAGGGTCAAGGCAATATTTATTCCTTCTGTTTCGCCCAAATAGCATTGTAAAAAAGGAAATTAATGAAATACTCAAAATAATCGCTATATAACATATCATTTAAGAGCAACTTGTGTAGGGGTGATAGATTCCCTTTAGGTGCTACAGTGGTCCCCAAGGGATTGCTTCGCAATGCTTTGGAGAACTCTCTAGCATTCACAGGTTTACAAGCCCCATTTAACCCTTTGAGTGTCAGAGGGGGTATGTACCCCTCTCTCACTCAAAGGGTTAAGTCAAAAGGAAATGGTGGAATTGTTATTTCACCATGGTGCAGTTGATCTTCTCTAGAACAGCACCTCTCTAGCTTGATGAAAAAGTCCCAAAGTGTTTTTTTTTTTAATAGATTGGAAGTATAAAGACTTTAGATCATGGCCACCATTGTATGTGTATTTTATTCATTTTCTATTACTCTATAAAAGGGAAGATCTGGAAAGTCTGGTACAATCTTGCATGACTCGATATGCACTGTGAACTTAACTGAACCTTATATGCCAGCCAAGTCTTCCCAGTGTGATTTTATAATTGTGCCATAACATTGAACTTTTATTATCGATTTAATGACATGTTGTTACTGGGTGTATTACTTTTTGTCCAGGGAAAACATATTTGCAGACATATTCCCTGCTATTTCTGCCAGTTCAGGTAAATCATTAACCCTTTGAGTGCCAGAGTGGTACATAACGCATTGCAAAGCAATGAGTTCCGTTCTCCTCTGGCACTCAAAGTGTTAATAATATCTATCAGCCCTTTCACCCCCCCCCCACACCACCACCGTTCATAGCAAAGGCAATACAAAGCAAATAGAAAAAACTCACACCATGATTACTGCATGTTTTATATGAAAAAAATATTGTGATTAAAGTATGAAGAGCAGCAAGAAAAGAGGGGGAATCTCCCAATATCCCCAATATTAGGAAAAAAACTAGAAAGAACACAGAAAAACAAAAACAAACCTGTTCTGCTTCATACTAGCGATATAAATTATAAGCCCTGTAATGAGCATATATCATAAGTGTGCTATAATATTACTAAAAATAATAATTTGCGTTTTAGTTGCAAAAATTGGCCAATATATGTTAATGTTCGCTCACCCTGCCAAGGTCTCCTATTTGGAGCGAGTCCTAAGCCTAACCTATACCTTTGACATTAAAAAATTTACACTGTAAAGAGATTCTTCTAAGGAAACGCAATAACAAGCCAAACACATTAAACATAGTGGAGCTATAAATGGGCCCCCATGTTAGGACTCTCCCATTGTCCAGAAGGGGCCAGTCACAGTGTGTAAGGGAGCCAGGACCCAAAAGGACCTGAATGCTATCAGTCCTCTTAAATAGGCCCAGCCCATCTCCCCCACTGCAAGGCACCTCAACTCTTCTGGACAAACAATTAAAGGTAATACCAAGGCTAGGCAAGCCAAGCAAATACAAATGCCTTATACGATACCTTTAAATAGCAAAGGTGAGAAAACAAAAGTTAACCTGAGAATGATACATACAAACCATTAGATAACAACTGTATAGCTGCAAAAAAACGCATTCAGTAATTACTTCTGGGGAGAACAATGGCAGCTCTGGAATCCTCGTGCTGCTCTAGTGTAAACATACATGCATCCATAGTAATGAAATATCATAATGAAAGATCATATGCACAAAAGGCTAAATAACCTTATGTGCACGTCCTGATAATAACCCCCTTACCATCATGAGAAAAACTTAGTGGTTGATATGTATTTTGCCCTTTTTCCTTGATTCGAGAAATATCTGTATAGTAAGTCAGGAGGAGCTGAATCAGGGTATGTCCTCTGCAAAACTATGCTTTCCAGTCGAGTTGTCCTGCAGCCGTTGCTTCATATAGAGTCCAACCTCTCTCACAGCCCACAATATATCAGATCAACAGAAGCTGATGCTAACTCGAGAACCACAGAGGGAGCCCTATAAATATATGTACAGAGACACACAGTTTCTGGAGAGATATCACTCAAAGTATCAAGTTTAGATACTAAATAATATGGACTATTATATTAATAACAATATATCACTTAATAGTCCTACTGAAAGTTTCTCAAATAGATGTACACATTAAATCATACACCAACGATATATCATTTTCCATAAAAAAATCTTATTTATTGTAAAATGCTAAACAGCAAAAATTGTATATATATATCTCCCATATAATCATATTAGAGCACTGAAGATTTCTACAACACATCTGACAATGAAACAAGGCAACTATATTCACCACTGCGCTCAATAACACTAAATGTGTATAGCCTCAGCTGATCAAGTTCCCAAATATACAAAGACAAACCTATGAATACAACGATTATAAAATCACCATTTGTTACCAATGAAGCACAAGGTTACACATAAATCAACGTAATTACCCGATGTATTGTAATTCCATGCTTCACAACATAACTAATCGTGTACAATATAGAAAGAACCATAAATAATTGATAAAAAAATATGTAAAAAACACCATGAGAATTGTTTCACTATTGTTCACCGAAATGTTCCTGGCCAGGACCCACCGCAGCAATACCCACTGCAAGTCGTTTCACACTCTGGAGTGCTTTATCAAGCAAATCTATCCTTTGCTTATAAAGCACTCCTGAGTGTGAAATGCGTTGCGGTGGGTCCTGGCCAGGAACATTTCAGTGAAAGACCAGAAACTCTGACTAGAAACTGTGTGTCTCTGTACATATTTATAGGGCTCCCTCTGTGGCTCTTCAATTAGCTCCAGCTTTTGATAATCTTATATATTTTAGTTCAGGAATTAACAACTAATTCAGTCTTGGATGTTATGTCCATGGAGGTGCATGAGCCTGCTTAACCCTTTAAGGACCAGAAGGGTGTACAATATACACCCTTAGATCTCTGGTCCTTAACCCTTTGAGTGCCAGAGGGGTACGCAATGCATTGCAATGTGTTGCAGACCCATCTGGCACTCAAATGGTTAATCCTTTGAATGCCAGTATCCAATGCTTTGCAGTGCAAGGTGTTGGATACCTTTCTGGCACTCAAAGGGTTAAAGGCTGAAGATTACCATGTTTGTGGACAGCGTTTGTTAGAAACGACCATATCTGCCTTAATGGATGTAGCATCCTGGACTGTGTCAAGAGGGGCCATTAGGATTTCCTGGACATTAGTAAGAAGGGTTATTATTATGGTGGTGTTACTTCCCCTTTAACTCATTGAATGCTAAACAGGGCTCCAATTCTTTGGAGACCTTTCTAGCTTCCAAAGAGTTAAAGCAGGTGAAGTCAATGGTTTGACATTCAGCTATTTGAGACTACAGTTCCCATCATCCCCAACCAGCCACTGGTTAAAGGAATAATAATGCTAAAATACAAGCTGCTCTTATTTGAATATTAACAAATACATGTTTACATAGCTCAGAAGAACATTTTGGTGGGGATATACAAATCTTCCTGTACAGCTCATTTCCTGTGTTTAGATATTAGTGGGAAAATCTTGTGCCTGAACTTACTGGTATATACCAATGCATTTGTGCATATTTATGCACATACTCCCAAGGCAGAATTTACATTCCAGACACCCCTAGGCAAGGCACTCTAGGTTCCCTTATCTTTGTCCATGACCACACCTTCACTTCTCACATGACCTCACCATCAAACCACAGCCACTGTTTCCTTGCACAGAAAATATCCTTGTGTATCGCCCAAAAGAATGTAAATAGCTTTAACCCCCTTGGTTGCTAGAGAGGTCATCAACACCAACACAGAGCAGCGCATTGGAGATCTCTCTGGCACCCAAGGGGTTAAATAATAAAAGGGATATAAAACTGATGAAGGAACATTGAGATTGACTTGGCCACACCCATAATTCAGAATGTGGGTGTGGCCAGAACAGCTGAGGAGCCCTTCAAAATATGGAGCAGGAAAACTGACAAATTGTATGCCAACATAAGCATTCTAGATCTCTGTGCCCTATTCAACACTGTATACTAACGAGACACTGATAAACGGAAATCTACAAAATGCACACTCAATCCCACAGTGCCAACCCCTTGGTGAAGTTTCAGTGTAAGTATCTTACTGTATAGGCGATCCACAGGAACAGAACAAAAAATTGGTCCCAGTTCCTGTTTTTGCACAGAAATTGCATTTGTTCATTCCCCTACTATATAAGACTTTGCATGTGCTGGTTTTCAGCAGGCTATGATAAAACATTTTCGTTTAAAACTTCTCACTTCCAAGTCAATTGTCATTTATTGCTTAAGGAACAACTAATATAAATAAATATAACAAATGTATGTTAATGCTCGGTCTTTTAGTAGTTAAAGGGCAATCATCATAGTAACATAGTAACCAAGTTCCTCCACATACATTGACCCCTCAGCCTGGTTCCTCTGTCCACTAGTAGTCATATATCTCTGCACACACACTGGCTGACCCCTCAGACTGGTTCCACTGCCCACTGGTAGTCACAGATGCCCACATACACTTTCTGACCCCTGTCCTAGTACTATTGTCTATTGATAGACACCCCAGTCTAGTTCCACTGCCCCTTGGTAGTCACAGATCCCCTCTTCCACTGCCTGAACCCCCCCAGCTTGTTCCACTGCCTACTGGTAGTTATATATCCCCACATACACTACCTGACACCCAGCTTAGTTCCACTGGCCACTGATAGTCACAGATACCCATATATAATGTCTGACCCCCCCGGCCTGATTCCACTGCCTACTGGTAGTCTCAGTCCAATGTATACAACACCAAACCTGTGTACACTGACCTCAGTCCCAGCTTCCCACAGACACTGGCTGAGCGCCCCAGACATATTCCACTGCCCCATGGTATTCACAGGCCCCCACATACTCTGTCTGATCCCTCAACCTGGTTCCACTGCCCACTAGTATTCACAGATACTCTAATCACCTAGCTGGGTTTCACTGCCCACATGGTATCACAGAACCCTACATGCACTGTCTGGTTCCCCTCCTTTTTATTATCTGTAGATAATGGAGGACTGGAGAGCACCACTACCTCTTGCCCTCACTTTCAAGCTGCATAGTGGAGTAGTTCCACTGGATACTTCCAGGTTGCAATGAGGTCGTCTGGTTCTCGCGTAGTGTATGAGTAGTTTATATTGGTTTTAAGATTTTGTATCTGTGCAGATATATCTATTTTATTGTGTTCATAATTTTATATTTTTATTTGTATTTCAAAAAAACAATTGTGTATATCACAATACCTTGGTCCAGAACCTTGTGTCCCTATAGCCTAATAGGGTCCCATAGATAGATTACCAACCCTAGACAGAGCGTAGCAGGGAATTTTATCAAGCCTGCGGTGAAGGATTTCCAATTTCCATCAAAGCCCGGGAGAGGTGGGGGAAGGAGAGGACGTAAAGGTTCCATCACTGGGGGTTATCAGTGGAAGCCCACATACCAAGAGGCTGGCTTGCCTCTTTAGAACGTGAGTCTGAAATTAGCCCCATTGAAAGGTATCTTTTCACGGTGAACGAGGTGATAGATTGAAAAGAAAGGAACCCACTTAGTGGAAGGGAATAATAGCAAAAGACAGTTGCTCGGAAGAGTCTACACTCAGATTGTGTGCTCCGTTTTTTCTTTTTTGGTGGGACTCCCTCTGTGAGATCCTCTGTTACATCCCTTTGAAGCACTGAATGTGTTAAAATTTCCATTGAAATGAATGTGAAGCTTGTCTGTGTATTGAATTAGCATTTCTTCTTTAGGCTTCTATTGGGCTTTCAACTCCCGAATGGATATAAAAACACTGCTTTGACAGGCTGATGCTGCCAGAGCTGAAATTAGTCTATTAACCATAGAACTGGGCTTTTACTGGAATGTAATATCTGAGTGAAGAGTTGTAACGTAAACAAAAAAAGGTACGTATTTTAACCCTTTGAGTGCCAGAGAGGTATCGTTGCAATGCATTGAATACCTCTCTGGCATTGAAAGGGTTAATGGCAAAATGTCCAAAAATACCGTTGAAGTAGCTCCCCATAACCATGAAAAGCCAGTGGGTTGTAATGTAAATGAGCCATCTGCTATTTATTTATTAAATTCTTATTAACTCCTTGGGTGCTAGAGAGTGCCGAATGCTTCGAGATGCAATGCACTGGAGGCCTGTTTAGCATGCAATAAAAGTTTAAGCAAAAATTGCCTTATTTCTCTCCACATAGCAATCCTTTATCTCTTAAAATGTGATTGTCATCTATCCACTGGGAGAAACCGTAATAAAAATGCCCACGGCTGCTGTGTGTACCCTCAAAATGGCTCTTTTCAATCATTCACAGCATAAAACACTGACCCCCTTGGCTAGAACATAAATGGCAAATGAAGTCTCAATAGACCCTCTGTGTTGGACTTTCAAGTCTAATACAACGGGTCTAAGGGGAACTGCATTGCACAGGACTGGGTATAAGAAATGCATGATATAGCACAGATAAATGGGGGAGGGGGTGGCATCTGTGATCTACTTTCAGACACCTGTTCTACTCCCCTGTTGGTTTGCCAGGGCTTTTACTAATGTGCTTAGACAAAGTTTTATTGTCCTTTTTCATTGACTGGGCTACTTTCTCTGCTGTCTGAACTTTGGAAACTCTAATTATGTATTTATCATTGCCCTGTTTATCTTTATATACTTTACTGTCTTCATCCAGTAAATTTACTTGTATTCTTACATGCAATCTTTTTAGTCTTTACAATGCCAGATTGATTTCTGGAGTATCAGAGTGGCGTTATGTTGCCTTTACTTTTACCATCATGTAGAATTCAGAGTTCTGCTGCATCTAATATTTAATGTTTTAATTGTTCACACTGTTCTTGTACTGCACACAATAAACTCCTTCTCACCTCTCCCATAAAATAAAAACCAGCCGTCTAAAATAAGAGGCCCTGGAATAATACCTTACATTTATCTGTATACTAAACAAACACATCTGACACTCTACCACCATTTGATAGTATACATTTAGTAATGCTTCCTTGCAGGTTGGTTCATTAACCAATTGTCTAAGCGATGCCCTTTAAATATAATCCATGATGTCTTTACTCCTCAATGACTTTGTGACAGAAATATCTCAAACCGCACCTATCAATCTGAAATCTCCAATAGCTTTCACACAATGGAGTTGGCGCTGACTCTTAACTCTCTCCCGGGAAGCCCTTCAACATAAAAAAGTTTATGCGAGAATGATATGCTAATATCAACCTACTACACTCTACAATTAATTAAAAATTTATTAAAAATGACACATATAAATGCATAAAAAAGTGAGTTTATTAAATACAAACACACTCCAATTGTGCTTTATCAAGCAGGAAAAAAAGGCAACTTTTTTTGTGCTTGATAAAGCATGATTGGAGTGTGAAACGCGTTGCAGTATTTGCAGTGTTTGTAATTTTCCCCAGCCGGGAGTTACGCTGTGCACTTGGAGTTATCATTATCTTATGTAAGTCCATGCTATTTTCATAAATATGTTTTATATATGTATAGTATATTGAGAGTATAGGTATACGTTTTTTTATACTTTCCTTTAAGATATAAACAAGTTTGTTGGATCGTGTGTTTGTATTTAATAAACTCACTTTTTTATGCATTTTTAATTAATTGCAGAGTGTAGTAGGTTCATATTAGCATTTCATACTCGCATAAACTTTTTTATGTTGAAGGGCTTCCCGGGAGAGAGTTAAAAGTCAGCGCCTACTCCGTTGTGTGAAAGCTGTTGAGTTTGGATTTGTGACGGGGATATCGGATTCCTTTAGGAGTTAAGGCTGCAAGACTAAGTATCTCTATTGGGACCATTAACTATTTGCGTTTCTGCTTTAGTTTGATTACTGAAGCACTTTCATCTACTTGTGTTGTAAAATCTTCAATAGCTATTATTCCACCTGTTGACATTTTACAGACTTCCTTCATCTTGCCCAGATGCCTAAAATAATTCCAATATGAATAACAGCTCTTGCTCCAGTTTCATTAGTTAGTAAAGGTGCTGGCCACGAAACTAGATGTCCAGTTCTGTTTGAGCCAGGACCCTGAGCAGGATGCAAGCTAGTGTGACTGGGGAAGAGACTCGGATGCGCCAAAAAGCTAAAAGCACCCAAACTGCAGATTCAGAGACTTACAGCTCTCCCCAAGGACCAGCACAGGTCAGACAGGATAAACCAACAGGGACTGAATGGGACAGGCAACATGACCCAACAGGGACTGACAGGGTCAGACAAGATGACCCTGCAGAGACTGATAGGGTCAGACAAGATGACCCAAAATGGGCTGGATGGTGGGATAACAGCTGGAAGAGATGGTAAATTAGGCCCTCGGGCCAGGTAGACTAGAATTCCGAGTGAACGGGAAGAGACAGTCAAACCAAACTGCCTGGAGAGACGGCCACCCACAGGGAAGCTACCTGGCTGCCAGTAAATGGAGACTGCCCAACTTCATACAGGCAAAACTAACATATCCATAGGGAAGCAGTGGAGGGTGCTGGGCAGGCATAATACCAAAGTGTCAAAGCCAAGGGACAAAACAAGCCACCATCAGGAGGAAGCCAAGAAGTCACAGGGGCATCAAGAACCAAAATAGGAAATGAGCCGAAGTAAAAAAACAGAGACAAGGGGTCAAATACCAGCCAGGAAGTCAGACAAGCAAGTACAACAAAAACTCTAGTTCACATTTGGGAGTACCAAAAGAGAGATTCCAGTTGGCCAATATCTACGGGTCATCCGTAATTGCTCATATGGTGATTTGTTCCAACATCATGCACGTAACTTGCAGAAGTGATTCAAGGACAGAGTATATCCTAAAGAATACAATAAAAAGGGATACCAGTGGGCAGAATCAGTGGAGAGGACTGCTTTACTGACCAAAGGTAAGGAACAGAAAACAGTGCAAAATAGCCAACAGATCAGACTAACTGTCACTTTTAATTCTCAATGGAAGGATGTTTATCACATCCTAACTTGACAGTGGGGAATATTGCACACAGATGACAAGATACATAAACATATTAACATGTGTCCTATAACATCAAGAAGATTGCAGAATTTGTCTCTCTTGCTGGTACATATTCTTTCTGTCCCACCCCAAAAAAGGTACACTGGGTGGTCAGAATGTTTGTGGCAGTTTTCCTTGTGGACATTGCTTCATCTGTGAATTTATCAGACCTGTGAAAAAGATCTATAGTTCCATCTTGAATAGAGAGCTTAGTATAATGAATTTTGTTAATTGTCACAGTGAAAATTGTATTTATGCTATCAGATGCCCATGTCATCAAATGACACAGATGTTAAATGCTTGCCTCCAAAAACACTTGTCTCTAATAAGAAATGCTGTGTGAGACAAATATAGGGGTTAGTCACTGAGCTCTGTGGCTAATCATTTTCTTGTAGCACAGAATGGATCTCCAGTAGAGACAGATTTTTTTTTGTTTAGAAAAAAATCATTCTCAACATTTGAATGGGCAACCTTGGTAGGAAACCCACACAGAGGGAAACCTAGTGGATCTTTATGTTATAGTCTTGTAGCCCGCTACGCTTTTATTATATTAACAAACAGATTGTTTTCTTGTTTTAGGTAGTGAGGTAGAAGTAACTTAACATAAGAAAACTTGGTGTCATGAAAATGACAATGGATCTTGTAACGGATCCTACCCGTTACTGGGAGCTCTTGTCTGGGCATGGCATTTATTCACCCCTGGGCCCAAGGATTATGGATATTGGACACTCCTTTGTGCCCTGGCATACGATCTCTCAAGCCCTTATCCTGGACTAAGAGACTTTGGCTAGCCTTATGTGGATAGGCAGCTGTACCAGAGGCAAGAACAATTCAAGGCTTGGGTGCTGCAAACTCTTCTGACCTGCAAAAGGTTAATCATTTGAGTTTGAGCATATTTACTTTCAATATGCATTGTAGTCCCCCAAGCCTTTTGCTTAATTACTCAAGTCATTGTATTGAGCACTGTCTTGTGGCCCCCTGCTGTGTGATTAATCCAATCATGTCTGCCCTATTATGTTTCCCTGAATCATTTGTTGTTGGTTCTTGGACCCTTTGTGGTGACTGAATTATCCCTGTGACTACTCCATTGTATTCTGCCCTACCATTTGCTGTGTCCTATTGATGAACTGTGATTGAATTAAGTCTCCTGTACTGTGCTCCAAGTTAGTGTGGTTTGAAACTGTATAAATATGTGTGGTTTGGTTCAATAAAAAGAGTTCTGTTTTGGAGTGAACAAGGAGTCCTGGAGTCTTGTATTGCTTATGGTCTAAAGTATCCACTCTGATACCCATCTGCGCCAAGTATCCTGAATCGCTGACCGCCTGCTGCCAGTTTCCTGCGTCCTAGCTTCGTGGACTGTCAGGCGGCGACGTGGACTCTTCCCTGCTTCCCTGCTTCCAGCGATCCTGCAGCTGTTTCCAGTGACTGTTCATACTTCAACTGGTGCATCCGACGGCGCTTATCTGCGCCGAGAAGGAGAGACCCAGGAACGACGGCGGAAGGTGACGCGGTCCCTTCCCAGCTTCCGTTACATTGGTGGCATAGCGGTGGGATTTCTCCTTCATATTGGGTGCAGCAATTGAGGCATGGCAGATGAAACAGTGCTGGCAGACACTCTGGGAGCATACGAGGATCGCTACAGCGCCATCCGAATACAGTGGTGGACCCAGCTGGGTGATGTTATCTACGACTTCGTTCCAGAGTTGGATGCGTGCATTACAGAGGAGCTCAGAGTACAGGAGGAGTACTGGGACTTTGTTAAATACCTGGACCAGGAATATGGATCCGAGGGCCTTTTTGACTGGTGCCCAGCCCACTTGCGATGGGACATCCAAGGGCTGGTATGGAACGCCTACCACATGGACTCTACTTTTGGGTGCCCTGACTCCAGCAGATACTGGGAGATCCGGGACAAAAGAGAGGACCGTTTTGGTGGATACATTCCTGCGGACTGCCAGGGAAATTTGGATATTCTGGCAGGATGTGAATGGGACCTGGAGCAACTATATGCTGGGTTCATTCGAGAGGTCCGGGAATTCCAAAAAGAGGAAGAAGAATGGGGGGGTAACGCATCTGAGGAGGACTTCAGCGACATTGAGGGCCAGGATTGTGTTACCCCTGTTCACTCCACACTGGTGAGTGGGAATTCGTTCCTCACCAGTGCCCCTGTTGTTGCCCCTGCATCAGGAAGTGGGAAAATTGCCCTGCCTGATACCCCTTTTTCCCTGGACTGTCTGTTGCCTGAGCTGAGGGGTGGGAATTCGTTCCCCCTCAGTGCAGAAGATGCCTCGGCATCAGGGGATGGGACGGACGTCTCCCCTGAGAGGCCAGTTGCCCCTTTCCCTGTTTTCCCAGCTGCGGTGGACGAGACGCAGGTCCCCACCAGCAGCAATTGTGTGCCCCAACTGATGGGTGGGAGCGAGCCCATCAGTCCCCTTGAGCCCCCTGCTGTAGTGGGTGTGAGAGAGCCCAGCAGCAGCCCCAAGATGTTGCCCCTGGTGGGGGTGGAAGATGCCCTGGGAGCGGAGCCGTGCGTGCTCCCCAGAATTATGAGTGATGCCGCCTGGAGGGATGGGACTGCGGTCTCCCTCCAGGGAGAAGAAAGGCCGGTGTGTGATGGCCTGCAAGGGGAGGACCCCAGTGGGCTGGGAGAAAACAGTGCCGCTGGCCCTCCTAAAGACATGGACTGTAAACTGCTGGGTGGGAGCAAGCCCATCAGTCCCCCTGAGACCCCTGCTGTACTGGGTGGGAGAGAACCCAGCAGCAGCCACAAAATGTTGACCCTGGTGGGGGTGGAAGATGGCCTGGGAGCGGAGCCGTGCGTGCTCCCCAGGAGTACAAGTAATGCCGCCTTGAGGGATGGGACTGCGGTCTCCCTCAAGGCAAAAGAAAGGCCTGTGCGTGATGGCCTACCAGAGGAGGACACCAGCGGACTGGGAGAAAGTAGGGCTGCTGGAACTCCCCTGGATATATTGTTTGACCTGATGGGTGGGGAAGAGTGCCCCATCAGTCCCCCTGTAACCCCTGACTTGGTGTGGGAGAGCAAGAGCACCAGGTCATGTGAAGTCCTGGCTGGGATGAGTGGGACAGCCGTCCTCATCCCCAGCCCAGCATCTGTTCTGCCATCCCCTGAGACCCCTGGCCTAGTGCGTGGGGCCACGGTCATCATTAAAGAGCCTGCTATTCTCCCTGCACTGGAGATTCCCACCTTGGTGAGTGGGACCAGGATCCTCACCAAGGACATTTGTGTTGCCCTGTCCCCTGTTGACCCCAGCTTGGTGGGTGGGAATGTATTCCCCATCAGGCCCATACCTGATTTGACCCAGGAGCGTGGGAGCTGCATCCGCTCCTGTCCCTCTGGGGCCCTGGCCCAACTAAAAGGGGGAGATGGGTCTCTCTCCCCAAACTCTGGTGCCCAGAAGCCAGAGGCACAATTGCCCCAGGGAGATCCCCCTTATAGACTGGCTCTTGACCCTGAGCCACTGGCCCCAGACCCAGAAGGATTTGACTTCAGCACTGCCTGGAGATGGGCCCAGGAGAGGCCACCTGTTTTGATGTTTGTCAGGACAAACAGGCATCAGTTCCCCTGGCCCAGGTTTAAGGACACAGGAACTGGCATTTTCTTCACTGGCCCAGGACAAGGGCCCTGTACACCGCTACCGGGCCCAGACAAAGGTCTCATGTTTTCCCCTGGCCCAGGACAAAAAGACTGCTTCACCCTCTGGCCCAGGATTAAGGACAAAGGGACTTGCAATTGTTTCCCTGGCCCAGGACCAGGGCCTTGTTTCCCCCTACCTGGCCCAGACAAAGGGCTCATGTTTTCCCCTGGCCCAGAACAGAAAGACTACTTTAACCACTGGCACAGGACAAGGGGCCCCTCAGTAGAAACTGGCCTAGGACCAAGGCCTTCGGACTAGTGCACTGTCCAGACAAGTGCCTCACCACCTCCATGCCCTCCTACAGCTCCAAGCCAGCGTTTACTACCGCACCCGCTGGCTTGGAACCAAAAGGGGGAGAAATGTAACGGATCCTACCCGTTACTGGGAGCTCTTGTCTGGGCATGGCATTTATTCACCCCTGGGCCCAAGGATTATGGATATTGGACACTCCTTTGTGCCCTGGCATACGATCTCTCAAGCCCTTATCCTGGACTAAGAGACTTTGGCTAGCCTTATGTGGATAGGCAGCTGTACCAGAGGCAAGAACAATTCAAGGCTTGGGTGCTGCAAACTCTTCTGACCTGCAAAAGGTTAATCATTTGAGTTTGAGCATATTTACTTTCAATATGCATTGTAGTCCCCCAAGCCTTTTGCTTAATTACTCAAGTCATTGTATTGAGCACTGTCTTGTGGCCCCCTGCTGTGTGATTAATCCAATCATGTCTGCCCTATTATGTTTCCCTGAATCATTTGTTGTTGGTTCTTGGACCCTTTGTGGTGACTGAATTATCCCTGTGACTACTCCATTGTATTCTGCCCTACCATTTGCTGTGTCCTATTGATGAACTGTGATTGAATTAAGTCTCCTGTACTGTGCTCCAAGTTAGTGTGGTTTGAAACTGTATAAATATGTGTGGTTTGGTTCAATAAAAAGAGTTCTGTTTTGGAGTGAACAAGGAGTCCTGGAGTCTTGTATTGCTTATGGTCTAAAGTATCCACTCTGATACCCATCTGCGCCAAGTATCCTGAATCGCTGACCGCCTGCTGCCAGTTTCCTGCGTCCTAGCTTCGTGGACTGTCAGGCGGCGACGTGGACTCTTCCCTGCTTCCCTGCTTCCAGCGATCCTGCAGCTGTTTCCAGTGACTGTTCATACTTCAACTGGTGCATCCGACGGCGCTTATCTGCGCCGAGAAGGAGAGACCCAGGAACGACGGCGGAAGGTGACGCGGTCCCTTCCCAGCTTCCGTTACAGATCTCTATCAAGAGCCCCAATATTTTGATCAGATTAAAAGAGATATATCACTATCTGGTCTATCTGTCCTGTATGGAAACTAGCATCTCTCCTTCTTCTGGAGTGGACATCTAATGTGGATTCTACTGTGGATTTTTTCTATAGCTTTGTGGACCCTTTACAGTTCTGTTTATGGATCTGAGGTTTAAATATGGTGTTTCATCAGATTCGGAGGGTGGCCAAACTGTATGTCTTGTAACCTCCCTTCATGGTCTTTCATCCTGATAGGATGGTTCTGAGGACTGCTATAGGTTTTTCTTCCTAAAACTGTTTCTGAGTGTCACAATAACCAGGAAATTGTTCTTTCTTCTCTCTGCCCAGCTGCATCTAATAGACAAGAGCAGGAACTTCACCATTTGTATATGGCTAGATGAGTGTAGTACTATGTTCATTGCACACAGTCTTTTCAAAATCTTAGTGCTTGTTTGTCATCCCTGATGCCTTGCATGCAGGCCTGCCTGTGTCTAAGGTGATAGTGTCTTTTTGAACCAAGGCGACCATTCTTCAGATGTATGTTCTCAGGAAGAAGCCTGTGACCTCTCAGGCTAATGCACATTCCAACAGGTTGGCGGGCGCATTTTAGGCCTATAAGAATCAGGCCTCTGTTGAGCAGTTGAGTACGGCGGTGACGTGGGCATCCCTTCATACATAAGCTAAATACTACCATGTTAATGTGTTGGTTACGACTGAAGATGGTTTTGCTCAGAAGGTTCTACAGGTGGTCATGCCTGTAAAGATGCCCTTCCTGATCCCTGTTGGACCAGTACCATGTTAGTTTCTGTTCTTTTATTTGCAGTGTTGGTGTCTGTTGACACCTGAGGTTCGTGTTGTACCAGTTCATTTCCCAATAAACCTGTTCAGTGTTCTGAGGGTTTTTCCTTCGCTGGAATCTTGGTGTGTGCATTGGCATATACCTATCATCCCTGTGTTCCACACAGGATGAAAGAGAAAATGGGATTTTTATTTACTCACTGATAAAGGTATCTTATTAGAATAGTGTTGCCTAAATCCTAACCATTAAAAGGAAAACATCAAAATGTGAGCTACGTCGAAAAAGTAACATCAAAATGGTGCTGGTGTCAAAATGGCAACCTCAAAGTGTCACCATTTAAAATTGCACCTCACCTGCTTAAATACCCTGTCACTAAGTTTTGTATTTAATAAAAGATCCAAGTGATGTTTAGGCTCAGAGACAATCCACCTAGTCCATGGGAAGTAGATAGGGTTAATGGGACAAGTGCATTGATCCAGCCTGTGTGGGCAGGGGTCAATGTAATACTGTGTTATAGTTAAGTAATCTACTTTCTGCATCTCTATTAGAAGTAGCTTACTTAACCATCACAACAGAGGCATAACTAGAAGCCACCAGGCCCTGGTGCAAGAATTCCCATGCCCTCCACCACCACATTGGCCCTCCCATCTCCACAATCCCCCTTCCACAATGCCCCCAAATCTCCACATTGCCCCTTCCACAATGCCCCCAATCTCCACATTGCCCCCATATCTCCCCATTGCCCCTTCCACAATTACCCCCAATCTCCACATTGCTACTTCCACAATGCCCCTATATCTCCACATTGCCCCTCAATCTCCACATTGCTCTTGTATCTCCACATTGTCCCTCAAACTTCACATTGCCCCTCAATCTTCACATTGCCTCCATACATATCTTTACAATGCCCCAACCTTGAGTCCCTGGTGGTCTAGCGGGGTGGCATCATGAGAGTGATCTGTGCCTCCTTCTGCACAGAGTTGAAGCTCCCGCGCGGTTCTCAATAATGCAGAGCGCTGGGAGATGATGTTATCTCCCAGCGCTCTGTATTAATAGAGCGCTGGTCGCTGGAGCTGGTACACAGTTGCTGCGGGCTCGTTGCGAGGGGGTAGCAGGGGGTGGCCGGGCCCCTGGAGTGACGGGCCCGGTCGCAGGTGCAACCCCTATTGTTACTCCACTGTTTCACACAATTTAAATACAAGCACAGATGAAGAACCTCCGACGCAGGAGATTGCTGAGACAAAACAGCTCCAGCAACTGTCTCGGATGTGTCAACCTGAAGAGTGACTGGAGAGTGAGGATTTGCGTATGTAAAAATGGGACAGAAGAAAAGGCTGATTTCAAGAGGTTTGAAGAGCCTTAGTACTCCAGTGCTGCAGATCATCCACCTTAACAGTCATAATGGTGATGGTGACACTAGAGCAGAGAAGCCCTTAATGAACTTGCGGTGATATTTGGCTAAGCCAATGAAGTGCTGGGAAGCCTTAAGACCAAGGGTAAGAGGGCAATCAGCTACAGCGGACAGATTCCCTGAGTCCATGGCGAGACCTTGAGCGGATATGATATATCTCAAAAAAGACAGAGAGGTCTTCTAATATTCACATTTCTCTATCTTCATTTAGATGTGGTTCTCTCTATGACAGGTCAAGACACAACTGACATGGGTTGATGTTCCTCAAGGGTCAGGGAGAACACCAAGATAACCAAAAAAGGTAACATAAAGTCTCTGAAGACATTGTTCGGGTTTGATGAAGAAACGGGCCCCCCTGAGCCTATCCAACAGATCCGGAATCAGAGGAAATGGGTAACAGTTCCTCCATGTTATGTTGTTCAGACCTCTGTAGTCTACGCAAGGATGAAGACTCCTGTCCTTATTCTTCACGAGAAAAGATTCTTGCTCCAGCAGGAGATGTGGATGTTGTATAAACCTTCTGCAAAGTAATGTACTCTTCCGAGGCTTTGGTCTCTACAATTGACAATGGATAGGCCTTACCTTGAGGATGTGATGTCCTTGGCCTGTTTAGAGATTGAGGGGGAGTTGGAACCCAGGACACCCACTGAAGATAACCAGATCTCACTGGTAGGAGAGTCCCTAGGAAAGGAAAGAGACCCTGTGGACCTGTGTATCGCATGAGCCATGGATACCCTAGAGTCAGTGGGTTGTATGGACAAGATATGAGTTCAAAGATCAATGACTCAGTATATGAAGAGATTACATGCAGGGTAACAGGAACAGTAGAGTGGGTAATGAGACCAGCTCCTAAGGGCGAACCATCTATAGAGATTATGCTAATAGGCACATCTATTTTATTAAAGAGCATCCCATCCCAAGCAGCAAAGATGTGTCCATAAAGAGGCCTTTGATCATAGCCAAAAAGGTAGAGAGGACTAGAATGTTGTCTTCCTTAGAGGGAACAGTAGATAGACTTAGGGTGGGTCCCTCACTAGACTCTAAGGCCTGATGTTTCCTGGCTTCTTTGGGCACAAGCAGGCAAAGTGTCTAGTTGGGCACAATACACACACACAGGGTCCCACAGGGTTCAGTCCTGGTCCCAACGCTTTTTAATTTGTTTATTAGACTACTAGTTGAACAGCCCGTTACACGGGCCACAGTGCCTATGTCAGCCGGTCACGGGGCAGTCACGCGCAGTAGAGACTGCCCACACAACTGCTGATACAGAGCTGGACTGCGCATGACTGTACTGCGCATGACTGCCGCACGCGCAGCAGTGTCTACTGCGCATGTAGGGCGTTACACACAACTTAGCGAATTATTATATAGGATAGCCTCACAGCAGTGTGCAGAGTCACTCAGCTGCTGCAACAGCAAATAGGGTACTATCCTCCATAAGAAGAGGCATTGATACATGGGACACTAATATAATTCTACCACTAAATAAATCCTTGGAAAGGCCTGATCTAGAACATGGAGTCCAGTTTTGTGCACCGGTTCCTAAAAAATGCATTATTGAACTGGAAAAAGCTCAGAGATGTGCAACAAAACTGATAAAGTGATTGAAGGATCTGAGTGATAAAGAGAGACTAGTCATACTTGGTTTGTTTACATTAGAGAAGAGACGTGTGAGGGGTGATATGCTTACCATTTAGAAAATATATTCAAGTTCAATACAAAGAACTCTCCAATTAATTACTTACTCAAAGAGCTGAGCTAAGAATGAGAAGTCATCCATTAAGACTAGAGGAAAGGCGCTTTAGACTGAAACAAAGGCAGGGATTTTTTTTACTGTAAGGGCAGTAAAGCTATGGAATCATTTGCCTTGGGATGTTGTTCTTACAGATACTGTAACTGCTTTCAAAAAAGCAATGTATACCTATTTAGCATAGAACAATACTGAGAATTATGACACATGATTTCAATGAAGACAGGTTGTTGATCCAGGGAACTATCTGTCATTTGGAGTCAGGAAGGAATGTTTTTTACCCATTTGGGGGTTTATTGGAACATGACACATTGAAAATCAAACAAAATAGTTTACAAGGAATTAAGTAATAGAAAGAATCTATATCCTGTGTAGTATGTTGGCTGGGGCAGAAAGCTGTGTTTAATGATAAATACATGAATTATAAAGATGCCTTACATCTATTATGACAAATTTTAAGAAAGGCTAGATTTCATTTGGTAGGACTCCATAAATTATTCAAAAATACCAAACACCAGCCCTAAAAAGGGCTTTTGATTACCAGCACTTGAACAGGCTTTTGGTGACCTTTAATTACCTGTTAAATACCCAATATTTGGGAGAAGAGAGAGAAAGGTGGTCAAAATTACTGCCAAACTTACCAGCCCAAGAATGAGTTATTGATCACCAGCCCTCAGTTATTATCTGAAAAAATAAAAGGGTTAAACAGACTGGACTGAAATTCATCTTATATTGATTGCTGTATAGTGATGACCAAGATATTTCCCATGCTAAGTCCTAAAGTTACAAAAAAAAAAAAAAGAAAGAAAAATCAACACTCAATTCAGGCTTCATAACAGTCTGGATACAAGATGATGGAATCCACTGTAGTTTTTAAATCCATCAAGGGCCCACCTACAAGGCAGTTACATGTTACATCATATATATGAGGATGTCCTACCATTCCGAATGTGTCTCGAGTGGCAGGCTCTAGACATTCCTGTTGCATGGAATTCATCTGAAAGCTCTTCCAGTCACATCTCTAAGGTTGATTGTATTATATCACATATTGTCATTAGAGGGTCTACCTATCTCATATCAGTATTTGTAGGGGACTATCTCATATCCTAGATTATTGACATACTAATGATATGGGTGACTTCTTTTGGTATCCAAGGTTAAGTGAACTAAAATGAATTGTACATCTTTAACTTTGTGTGTATCATGCACATTTTTATTTAGAACACCCTAAAATCTAGCTTACAGAAAATAGGATTTTTTTTTACATACCAATAAATCATTATCTCATAGTCCATAGAGGGATGCAGGGACCATGGGGGTATAGAGGAATATCATTTAAGGAGTCAGGTCACTCTCTCTGTAATCCAACTCCTCCCTCTGCTCTCCCACTATACCTGTGGACCAGCTGGCATCCCTCTATGGACTATGAGAAAAGGATTTATCAGTAAGTATTAGTCCAAGACAGGTGCAGGGACTGGATGATCCAGTTTAGTTGGGTTTGACCCATAGATCACATCTCCTTGTTCCTATGTTCACCAGTCTGCACAGCCATACTTCACAGTGTGTTGTAGGTAACAGCCAAATAACTCTTCCCACCAAGCACTGAATTCCCCCATCTGTTGCTTCATCTCTCTTACCACCTCTGGCAGAGCATCTTTCAGCTGCTGGTTTCAGCTGCTGTTGGGCTGGAGGCTGAGAGGGAGCTGGGGGCCCTGGCATGATACTGGTTGCCATAATGGCTGTACCAGAGGCTTTTCCCTGCTTTGTCATGCCAGTGGTAGACAATACTCAGAAATTGTGAGTGGTGGTTGTAGTGGGATTGTAGCTTGCGGTGCAGCTGGAGTGGTTTCTGCAACATCTGCTGCCACTGGAGTGGAGGTAGATGGGGAATAACAGTGACAAGATGGAGGCAGAACTGGGTCCAGGAAGGAAGACCACAGCCTTGTGGGCCTCCTAATCTTCATCCACCTCCAGGTTGTCGGTCTCATTTTCTTCAGTGGGGGATCCCACAGAACAAGGCTGCTACTGCTGAGCCCCATGATAAGTTGAGGCTGTGAGAGGAAGCATACATTGTTGTTTTACATACTTTTGTGAATACAACTACCTATGTCCTCAGGGCCCACTAATGACCAAGACCTGATGCCTTTTCCAGTTTCAGCACAGGTGTGTTCATCACAATGATTGAGGTTCTGATCAACTCACTTGTGCTCAAGCAGGGAGATCCTTAAGTCCTGAGCTGCTAGTGGGCCCTAGGGGCACAGGGTGAGAACCACTACCATAGGGGACAAATCCAAATATGACTATAGTCTTAGAAGGTTTTTCACCTATTCAGTCAGTGGCTTTCAATCTTTTTGGCATCCCTAACTCTCAGTCCAGATGTTTTGGTGCACCACTAACATTTTATAGGTAGTTTGCCTAGGGAAAAATGAAGGGGACAAATACATAAATATATGGTTATTTTAAGGTCTCACAATCAGAATAATAAAAACACAAGCACATTACACATAACAATTTATATAAATATGTACTTGAAACTCTATAGTCACATTTTTTGTCTTCAAGTCTTCATAGAAACAAGTATCACCCTAAGTGGATGTCCACTGCACACTAAAGTATAACTGCACCCTGGCTGAGAACCACTGCATTTAACGTTTGATGGATTTGCAACACAGAGTGAAACAATTAATTGCGACCAACCTAGCATTCAAGGGGTTGAAAACAATAACTTAGATGATGGAGTTTATTTTGGAAATTGGTGAATGTGCATTGTTTAAAAATGGGACTGGGCAATTTGTGGCCCTTCAGCGGTTATTGTCAACCACTCCCATCTTTCTTGGCCACCCGTTGGTTGGTCAGGAATGGTGGGAGCAGTAGTCCACAACACCTGAAGGCCCTCAGATGGCCCAACCCTGGCTTAACACAAGGGCATATACTTGTGAACGTAAGGCCCTCATAGTTACCAAAAGCTTTTCAAAACATTGCTATAGCAATCCACTCAAAGGGTTGGATGAAGTTTAAAATAACATTTAGGTATGGATACTTTGGAAACTAGGGCAGAAGTGCACATTTCATCCTTTGAGGACCAGAGTGGTGGAAACGCATTAAGGGATTGAACAACATGGGACAACCCTATTTGGGGATGAATACTTAGGGGGGTATACATTTCAAATAAACTACCTGACACTTATGCCTTGTCCACTGTTATTCACAGAACCACCCATACATTATCTGAAACCCCAGTCTTGTTCCACTTGTTTCTCATTTCTCAGACATAGAGCATCCCCTGCAGCCGGATTTCCCCTGACTCATAAGCAGGTGACAAGTCAGACTAACCTGCCTCTCCTCCACCCACAGGTCTCTAACTTCCCCATCCCGGACAGTCTCTCACTCCAACCAACTGTAGACAAGCCAAGTATCTAACCAAAGTTTTCTAATGATCGTTCTCTCCCTGCCCCTCCACCCATGCTCTGTCACCTCTTCATTTCTCATAAGTTTATTTTCACACCACATACAGAAAGTCTCTCTTTCTGCACCTCTGTTATGGACCAGGAACCAGACAGGACACAAAAAGGTAAAAATGCAAAACACCTTTATTAAAGAAATAAACAAAAAGAATCGTGATCCAGAAGCATAAATCAATAGACAAGCCAGGGTCAGGAACCAAGACAGTTATTCAGCCAAGCCGGAGTCAGGAAACCAGAAGACTGCAATGTCAGGAACAAGCCAAGGGTCAGAAGCACAGAAGTCAGCGAAGTCTGGAACAAGCCAAGGGGCTGGAACACAGCAAACAGGAGCACAGGAAAATCCACAGCAGCAACAGATCAGCAAACAAACACAAGGACAATGGGGAAGTGAGCGAAGCTGCTTTAAATACCCTGGAAGGGTTATCTGATAACAGTCAGGTGAGCAATCAGAGAGGTCAGATGATCAGCCTGAGCCAGAAACTCAGAAGACAGCAGCAGTGGATAGCAGAGCACTAGATTAGCTCAGACATCAGAATCAACAGGCAGAGTGAGCTGCTCAGCAAAACCCTGAAAACCTCTCAAGGTCTCTGTCCCCTCAGCCAGGTGTCTACCCCTGCTTCACATCTAGTACGTCTTTCCCTTCCTCACAGACCAAATGAACAAACACAAAAGCTTTCTAAACCTTTGCGGTTCCCTGTCCACAAAAACACAGGTGAGCCCCCAACAGATCTCACTTACCACATACAAGTTTCCATCCCCCCAACAGACTCACATTACATAGAGACAAAAGAACCAGGTGGCGCTACATAGTGTGCTATGAAAAGGTGGTGCAATTCTCATACAAACCAGCTGCACCATAGGTAAAAAAAAAATTCTATTGGTTTAAATGTGATTTTTATGCCCAGTGGTTCCCAATGCCTTGTAGTCCTCTCTATAATGCAGGGGTTTAAATCCCCAATTAATTCAAAGAGAATTTGCAGAACTTTTATTCCCTCCCGCTTTCGGTTCACTTGGTTTGTTCCAGAATTGCTTGTCTTTCGTTTGATGAATAAGGCCCAGTTTGTTTTGGGGAGGATGAAATCTGATGTACTCACCAAAAGTGGTGCACTTCCGGGGAAAACCAAGTTCAGCACAGGTAACAAACACAAATGCCCATTGTTTTAAATTGATGGTAACCTTTATGCATAATATGTAAAGTCAAACTGCCTATAATTTCTATTATCTATAGTTTCAGCCTATGTTTTTTTTTTTTTTACAATTTTATGTTCTTGACAGTGAGGGCATATAATTTTCTACATTGTTTTACTGTACTTTTTACATTGTATCTTTCATCATTGCTGCACACTATCTGGTTACTCATTGGTACAAGTACTAAAGAATGCTTTGAGGGAAAAAAAATCAAATAGCTCTCTAGAATTCGGGGGGGGGGGGGTAAAAGTTCCATTTAAATCAATGTAAGTTTGGGGAATTATGAGGTAAGGAGGGCGGGGGAAGATGCTGCTCTACAGATCATTTAAAAAGTTCCTCCCTATGGAAAGCTGCAAGAATGTGGCCCCCAGGCCACGTTTGACATACCTGAATTAGAAGATCATGTGGCTCAGTCAATGCAATCAGATCCAGTTACCCATCTTACCAGACAAACTATGAGCTTTGCAAGCATACATTTTGCCCCTGCTATTCTGAGGTTGTGCATTTTTTTGAAACTGTATATTTTTTTTCACTGTGTACCCCTTACTGTGTGGTTTAACTGCCTCCTTGCCTAGTTTAATGTCCCTTCCAACACTCTTATCAGCCTACCCACTAGCACAGCAGCAGTGGTGGAACTAGTGATTGAATCACCTGTGGGCAAAACATTTTTTAAGCCCCCAATTCAATGCAAACTACTAAAAATCCTAGTCAGCATTCACAATGAGCCTGCAATGTTGTCTGGGCTCCACTGCTTGGCACCTGCTGCACCAATGTAGTTTACACCTGGCACAGCAGCCCCCCTTCAGCTAAGGTGCAGTCACCCTCTACTACTAAGATTGCAAGCAAGTGAAAATATAGCTCAGTGCTGTAGAAACACAGAGTTCTTCTGCTTACACCAAATCTTTAGCCACCCATTTAACTCCTTAATCACTCATTGCCTTCCTAGTGCATCACTGGTAGTTTTTTCAGAAAATACCACCTTAGAGGTTAAGCTTCTGGTCTAAATCCCTGAAATCATTGTTAAGAGACCTCCATCTCCAACTCAATTTGTCATTGGTATCAACATGTACCATGACAGCCAGGTCTTACCCAGCTCCCTGCAGCAACCAATCACCTTGATGCACTGCATGCCACTGGAACGGTCTACAAAGTGTGCTTGGTTTGCAAGCACACTTTGTAGACTGTTCCATTTAAGTAGTTTTTTTTTCTCTCTCACGATCTCAGCTCTGCTGAAGAACCTCCGATGGTCCTGGGACCGGATTCCCCTGCAGTCAGCTAGAGCCCTGACATCAGCAAAAGGGGAGGGAGGGGGGAACCTTACTGCCTAACATCTCTCAAACTATAAAGGTTTGAGAGATGGGACTGGGGGCATTTAGCTTAATTTTTAAATAGCTACAATATTAGGTTTTTTTTTAAGTTGACAATACTATCCCCTTAACACATTGCTTTCAAGGGGTTAAAATACCCATTTAAATTAATGGGCATTTTAGTTCTTCCCTATACTGCAAATGGTTTGCTCCAGAACGCTCCTTTTCTTTTGAACATATGACTCTTAGCATCAAGCAACAGGGAAGCAAATGAAATGCCCCATACAGGGAAATGAAAATTCCCATAAATTTAAATTAGACTTTTAGTCCTCAGAATGCTATGCATGCCAGTGATTCAGAGCCCCATGTAAATAAATGGGACATTTTTCTCTGTGGTTTCATTTGTTTATCCCAGAATTGCACCTCTTCAGCTTAATGACAAAGGCCCTTAGGTGCATTGTGAATCAATCTACAAAGGTGTAATTCTGGTGTAACACATGGCAATGTTATCCCTTTGAGTGCCAGAGGGGTACGCAACGCATTGCAAAGCAATGCGTTGCGTACTCCTCTGGCACTCAAAGGGTTACATTTGTAGACCAGTCTAGGGTTAAAAGTCCCATTTAAATCAATGGGAAGTTATGACATTTTCCTTTCAAATTGCTGGTGCACATGGTTTGCTGCAGAATTGCGATTTGTAAGGTGATTAATAAGGCATTTATGTCTGTTTCATGGTGAGCAGTGTAATTATCATTTTAAAGATTGGTGTAATATCCAGTTCACATGTTATTTTGGCCAGTTTATACACCGCTGCATCGGAGAGTTAAAGTAATGTGTTGTGTACCCTCTGGCACTCAAAGGGTTAACTGTAGAGGCTTTTTTTATATATTTTTCTTAAAAGTTAAAAGATCAGTAAACTTTTTTATGAAAACCTATTATAGGGTTTTTTTCTAAAGGCACTCCCACTGCTTTCAACTGTTTTATTCAAATGTTATAACAGTTTAACCCTTTGAGTGCCAGAGGGGTATCCAACACATTGCTTTGCAATATGTTGGTTACCCTCTCTGGCACTCAAAGTGTTAAATTGTCAGGAATGAGCATAGCTGGGAACTCTCAAGATTTCCTCCAGAGACTCTGGTTTTTGCTGTTGATTACCAGGTCTCAGGGGCAGAGGCCGATTCTCCTGCTGTGGAACGTTTTTAATAAAACTCTGCCCACTTCTGCTGTGGTCAGATGTTTCTTCCACTCCCTGCCCACTTCTCCTCCTTCCCCAGCCTATTCCTAGCACTTCTAGAACATCTATGAAGCCCTGCCCCCACATAAGGTTATGCCCCGCCCATTTTTGTGCGACAATGGCCTCATTTATCTCAACCGGCAGGCATCTCAGGGAGGGGAGTCCATAAGTCAAAGTTCACAAGTATGGGAATGAGTGACAAGGTTATACCTCCTAAAAGTGAAAACTGACAGCATGACTCAGCATTTTCTATTACATTCTATGCAGAACTGTTTGCCTTTGACTCACCTCTCCCATTGAATGCAACAGAATAACTAATTGAAATTTGGCCAATAGAGGGCACAGATAATGAAAAAAAAATCTAGTTTTGGTAAAAGCTGCTATTCAGATGTATATGCCTGTACTTTTTCTGGTGTTATGACCACTATCAACTGAAAATGAAAAGGTGTTCATCACAATGGGGGAGATGTACTATGTTGTAGTAAAGAGGTGATAAATCGGGATGACTTCTCCAGTGATATCACTTCTCCAATTACTATCTTATTCTATAGAGCCAGTGCACTAAGATTTCTCCAGCTTTGGACATCTTAGTGCACTTGCTCCATAGAATAACATGGGAACTGGACAAGCAATATCACCAAAGAAGTTACCTCTGCTTTGTCACCTCTTTATCACCCCTTATTGCATAGCCCCCTGTATGTTCTTTGGAAAGATCTTTGGACTTGTCTCTTTCCTTCTCCACCCACATAACATAACCAAAACCTGTCGCTTCTTTCTTCAGAATATAGCAAAAATCCAGGCATTCCTCTTTCACTCTACAACAGAAACCCTCATGCATGCTCTTACCCTGTCACAGTGCCTTACCTCAGCCTGCGCCATTCGGCCAGGAGCAGGGTTCTGGACTGATGTTCTGGCATCACTAGCGGCATCCCTCTCTGCCTTCGGCCGGGTCGCATCTGGTTCATTGTTACTGGCATCATGAATCAGGCACTTGCCTGGGCGCCTGTTATAGGCCCAGCCTGGGGGACCTAATTGGTCCCGCCTTCTTCTACTCCTTTATAGGCCTGTGTATCAGTTACCCTTATGTTGTTGTTCTGAGCAGTTCTAGTTCCTGTGGTTCCTGTATCCTGTGTATGATCCGACTATCCATTCTGGTGTTGACCTGTGCTTCTGTCTGACCATTCTCTCTGTGCGCTCCATTTGTCTTGACATCCAATCTGGTGCAGACCTGTGGCTCTGGCTGACTACTCGCTCCATGTATGACTCTGGCTTGTCTGACGATGCATTCTGGTGCTGACCTGGGGCTCTGTCCAACTATCCTCCCAGTGTAGCTTACTCCTAGTGGACATCCTATCTGGTGCAGACCTGTGCCTCTGGCTGACTACCCACTCCGTGTATGAACCTGGCTTGTCTGACTATACTAGCTGGTGCTGACCTGTGGATCTGTCTCTTTACTCTGTCTGTGGTTCCGTTACTTACAGACACCCATCCTGGTGCAGACCTGGGGCTCTGACAGACTCCGGTATTACTGACTGCAGGTGTGAGTCAGTAGTCTCCATTGCTGCCATCCTTATTGGAGACGAGCTCTTCCATACTGACTGCAGGCGTGAGTCAGTAGTCTTCTCTGTTGCCCATTACAGGAGACTGTAGGTTCAGTGTTGCATTCTCTTCGATGCCTGAGACTACCAGCTGGCTTCGGCCTAGTCTCCAGCAGTGTTTTTGACCTGTCGGCAGGCTCCTATTGCTGAAAGAGTCTCTAGCCTTTCCAGTCACCCTCTGCTTGTACTTCCATACTTACTTGCATTTGCGTATTATTATTATTATTAATAAAGGTGTTCTTAACTATACCGTCTGACTCCTTGTCTTGTTTTGCAAACCGTATGTTACGGTTTTATTGACACTCAGACACAGTAGGTGAGATAAAACACAGTTTTATTGAACAGACTCAGAAAAGATAACCTTCACGGGTCCAGCAGTAAATGTATTCACAATACAGGACTGACACAGGACAGGTTATAGCAAGATATATACCCACACGGGTCCAATATATGTACAATACAGAATTTACAATATACTGACACAGGTCAGGTAAATTTCGTGTGAAGCTCAACCGAGGCAGCAAGGAATGGTTTACCATAAGGCCAGGAATGGTGACAGGCCCTAATAGTGCGAGGCCCTTAAGACTCCCTCTCTGCAGGGAGTGCATAAATAGCGAGAAACTCCCAGTAGACAACAGAGGCCCAGGATCAACTTAGGACTGCTTATAGCAGTAACGGAGGACAAGACAGTATGCCCGGGAGGGCGCCCAGTGGAGACTGCACGGTAGAATGGCCGGTGAAATAGTGGCACCTTCCCCGAAGGGGTTAACGAATGATAAGACCAATAACGTCTGTCTGATGTAAGCACAGCCTGAGGTACCCAAGTAACACCAACCTCAGCTAAGGCAGGAAGGAGGGTCAAGCGTACCGTGGTGCACTGATGGAAGAGACACCGGAATGTCGCCCACGCGACAATGACTGAACCGAGACTAGACTGCAGGAGCCACCGAGGCACAATGGTACTGTCCGGAGATAAAAACCTGGAGGAGGAGCCCAAACCGAGAACTGGAATGGGACCGCAGGCTATAGCGATGCACTGGAACAGTAGCCCTACTGGGCCGGTACACTGAGCAGGAACGTCAGCCAATCTGAGTCGGTACACAGAGCAGGAACGTCAGCCAGGCCAGGTCAGTACACAGAGCAGGAACATCAGCCAATCCGAGTCGGTACACAGAGCTGGAACGTCAGCCAGGCTGGGTTGGTACACAGAGCAGGAACATCAGCCAATCCGAGTCGGTACACAGAGCAGGAAAATCAGCCGGGCTGGGTCGGTACACTGAGCAGGAACAGATACAGCAGAGTAGTCAGGCATCCGGATCGGTACACAGGCAGGAACAGATACAGCAGAGTAGTCAGGCAGTCCGGGTCGGTACATAGAGATCACACGAGACCTGGAACAAGCGCTGGTAACGGAAACACCACGAAAGGGCACTGGAGAAGTGACAAGGCCCAGTATTTAAGGACAAATACTGGGCAGGACAAGTCACTACAGCCAATAAGCTTCAGCAGTAGATAGAAACTGACAGAATGTCGCCAGTATAGCACGGGCACCGTGATACCGTAACATATCCTTTCTCGTCTGGACTACTGCAACTCTTAACTTATTGGTCTTCTACTAACCATTTCGCTCCTCTCCAATCAATTCTTAATTCGGCCACCAGAATACTCTTCCTCTCCTCCAGAACAATACTCACCCCACCACTTTTAAAATCACTGTCATGGCTTCCCATAAAGCAGCGTATTACATTCAAAATCTTCCTCATTACCTTCAAGAGTCTCCATCACTTATCCCCACCTTATATTTCATCTTTGATATCCCGACACATACCTGCATGTCCACTACGCACCATGGTGGACAACTCTCTGCCCCTTTAACCACTATCGCTGTTTCACGACTGAAGGCTTTCTCCCTCGCTGTTCCCTACCTCTGGAATGCCCTACCACCCAGTATTCGCCAAGCATCAACCCTCAACAACTTTAAATCCAAGCTAAAAGAAGACCTTTTAAATATAGCAACAGCATAATATGAAAATATTATCTCATGTCAAAAACTGTACTTCCTCCTCTACCAGCTTGTATCTGTATGTCACACATCATTAACTTAGACTGTAAGCTCTATGGGGCAAGGGCCTTTTATCCTAATGTATACTCAGCTTGTGTTCCCCTTATGGTTGTCTATATAAGCAGGGCCGGATTTGTCAATAGGCAGATGAGGCACTTGCCTAGGCCGCCCAATTTTCAGGGGAGCATGGCAATGCCTAGTCACGCCCAACTGCCCGCCCACTTTAGATGCCGAATTGTCATACAAGTTTAAAACAAATGTTGTGCGGTGTCACTTCACTGTGACGGAGCTTAGATTTACAAATTAAGAATGCGGCTGTGCTGTCCTGTCTGTGCCGCCCCCTGTAACTCACTGCTAGAGCATCTTTGCTCAGAGTCAGTGCCAGTCTTCACTGTCAATTTCCAGCTGCAGGTTCCCGCTACCCATAACACAGCCCCCAACCCTGGGCCAAGGCACACCGCAGCCATGCTGACCGGTGACAGGGGATTCATGACAACCCAGACAAGGAAAAATAAGCCTACTGCTTAAAGATAGAGGTCTTTCGGATTAAAATCTAATTTCCGGTGACCTAAAATTGCCAGAGTGGAAGTTGTGAAGGAATATTAAACCGCTCTATCAATCCCATTGTAAAGGGGAATAACAGTGAACGCTTGTGAGGGCAGGTGTTCTTTACTCAATTATCCTCTACTTCTCAAATTTACCTACTGCCTTTTGAGGGCCAGTCTTTTTAAATCCTTTTCCTTGTGTCTCTCTTTTTGGGAGTATGCAATGTGCATATTCTAGTACCACATTGTTCTATCGCAATAAAACCCATAATAACGTTTGTTCGAACTACAGTATATGTATTTACAAAGTAGTCTGTGTCAAAATTGATTTGATCTTGTTCTAAATCATAAGTTGAGCTTTTTTATGCTGTCAACTAAAATTAAAGTACTTTTTAAGTCCTTTTACATAGTAAGACTGCAGTTTTCTAGAAACAAATGTCCTGTGAAAGTGCTATCTGCTGCTGCCCTTTTTCTGCACTTGTTTCCAGTAAGTGCAGGGGTAGGAAAGTGTTTCTCTGGTGTCAGAGACTTTGCCCTGGTGGAGCATAGAGGGTTAATTTTGAAAACAGAATTTTCTGAAAACCTGTGTTTAAAATGTGTTCAAATTACCTCATCCTTAAACCAAAGGAATACTCATTCCTTTAACTGGGGAGTAAATATTTGAGCAGCATTAATGGTGATGGATAGAGAATTGCAAACAACCACGGTGCCAAGCAGCATTGGTATCTTATGAGAAAATCTTAAAGTTTTAAACAGAGAGATACTCCACGATGGGAACGTCTGGAAGAATGACATCTTTATGTGACGTAGGGTCAAAGTTTACATTCCTAAATTGTGAGAAATCCCATACAAGGTATCATTTTTGGTGTGAATCTTAATCTGGAGTGAGAGTGCCATCTGTAGTTTTTATAGCATCATTACTGGGTACTCACATTCCTAGTATAATTAGGGATGGGAGAGTGTCCAATCAGCTAATACTGATGATGTCACTGTATAATGAGATGGATCTCTGTCCAATCATTGGGGATAGGCAGAGAGTATGATAGAGTAAAATTTGCCTTATAAAATGCTAGGGCATAAGTTAATTAACTCTCTTGATTCCTGGCTTCAGTTCCTCTTGGGTTCCTGGTTCAATTCATGCTAACCTGTTTGCCGAGCTGCCAAAGATAATCTAAATACCCACACTGATTGACCTGGTAACTATATTTTTCTTTATTTTAATTCAGAAAAATTGCAGAATAAATATATTTCCTTGATATTTGAGGAAAGATATCTATTATTCGCTAAGTATAAGCTTGGCCAGTTATATGTAGCAAATATTATGATAAGCTATATTTATAGTAATTCTGAAATTATGCAGGATTAATTAATTTCTTGTTATAAACTGCAAGAGAGATCA
This sequence comes from Rhinophrynus dorsalis, assembly GCA_037306005.1. Taxonomy (NCBI): domain Eukaryota; kingdom Metazoa; phylum Chordata; class Amphibia; order Anura; family Rhinophrynidae; genus Rhinophrynus; species Rhinophrynus dorsalis. Next base: position 420,891,564 of record CM074723.1, read on the forward strand.
TAAAATAGTGATAGTAGTAAGATATATTTATCCTTGTATATATTGGTTAATATAGTTTCTGTTATTTCTAGAATATTGTGTTTCTGGAAAGATTATAATAGCTAATATTTGATCAAGGAAATTCTTTGAATTCATTTATTAACCCTTTAACTGCTATTGGTTTATTTATTTGTGGTATCCCTTCTAGATTTCTTTGTGCATGTGCTAGGCCTAACTTTTGTAAATTGAAGGTTTATTTTTAACTTTCACTAGACAAAAGAAGCTGCCATCCTGGGTGTGGCATCCTATCTTTATATGTGGATTAACCCTTGAAGTGCCTATTGGTTTTATAATATATTGCTATAGTCATATTTATGATATATATTGCATGAAGTTGGTATACTGTCTAGAAGTATATTATTGGATTGATTCTAAGTATATTCTTGGTATAATCTATAATTGACTATATTAATTGCATTTTTTATGTTTTATTCAGAAGGTATGCAATATTTGAAATCAGTACATAATTAAATTATAGTGATTTAAATCTTGGATTCTATTCCAGTTAGTCTGTAAATTTGAGTATTATGTATATGGTACAAAAAGAATTGTCAAAGGAACTGGTTCATATTAAGGTCAATTCACATGACAATATACCTTAAGCCATAATTAGCATATACAGTTCCTGAGGCAGAAGGTATTCATATACACTGCTGCCAACTGTATTTTATTAATTGTAAGGCTCAATTAACCTTTTCTATGCTGCTGAGTGCATTTATTGTTATCTAATACCTCTCAATATACCCATGTGTGGTTAACCCTTTAATTGCTGGTAATCCTCATGGTGATAATTGTGGTTTGGTTTACTATCTAGCTATTGTAATTGCTGATCACTTTTTTATATCATTGTTGTTTACACATTTTATATATATAGTATATTGTACTTTAATAAATTATATATATTTTTGCACAAATATGCGGGATTGATTATTTCTATCAATTCTTTACTGGGAAGTAGCGTGTCAATACCTAATATAGTGTAAAATTCTCAAAATTATTTAATATTGTCATTTATCTATTTATGTGAAGATATCCAGCCTGATTTGTTCTCTTGTTTTAACCCCTTGGATACCTTCGTCATAATTAGTTCGACACTGGGCATGAAAAAGATTCCTGGCAACAGGAAAGGGTGCCAGTTGTAACTTGGTTTTAAATGAATATTAACCCTTTGAGTGCCAGAGAGGTATTTGGATACCTCTCTGGTACTAAAGGGTCAACCGTTCTGAGAATTAATTACTTTGTACAACTTTTCTGCATATTATTCCAATTGCTGATAGTTGTTTTGTTCAAATGTTTTCATACTGCCCACTTGAAATTTCCAGGCTCCTACTGTCCTACATGGTTGTTGCAGAGCCCGTCTGACCTACAAACAAATGACCCAAATTACAATTGATTTAAATAGGGGCTTTTAACCCCTTGAATGCTAGAGAATTCTGCAATACATTGCTTTGCTCTTGCATTTGAAGGGTTAAAAGACACATTTAAATGAATGCAAATATTTATTTGTTCTCTTTCGCGTAGTTAGTTTGGCCCTGTGTTATTTTGCCTTGCTAAAGGCAGCAGATGGGGTCTGGATATGATTTATGTATCTTGAAATGTTAATATGGATGGCAGATAATATTATCAGGGCTCAAAATTTCCACTTCCCACTAGCCAATGACAAGTGAAAATTTAGCCCTGGTGAGTAGAAATTCAGCCCTGGTGGGTATGTCATGGCATGCAGTGGCGAGTAACTTTTCAGGTCTGGCTAGTAGCAAAGGACTTAAAATTATAAGCCCTGATATTATCATGAAAATGTGTTTACTGGCTTAATGTTTTTCAGGGATATTGCTAAACAGAAAATTAATATAATAGTTATACTTTCACTTTTAATTATAACTGACATCTTCAGTTGTTTGATAAATAGTGCATATTTTATTTCTGATATCAATATTTCTGTCTCATCCACTTGTTATTTCATGTTTTTGAAGGGAATCACTTAATTAGACTGCAGAACTCAAGTCTACAGAGTGATCCATGAAGAAAAATAAAATGTTTTAATATTAATTGCAAGTAATGTAGCAAGTTATTCATTTTATTCAGATTTCTCCTTTTCTTGGTTGATGTGAACATTATGTAGTGAGCTTAAGGTAATGTGTTGATACAGTATTGTATATGGATTTAACCCATTGTATGCTAGAAACATCTCTGACACACTGCAGAGCAATTTGTTGCGTCCATGGAGTTACGGTGACAGCAAATCTCATTTTTGGCTTTCCATATTATGCAAGTAAATATTTACATATTCAGCAAAATCAAATTACATATACTTGCATATATATTTTTTTGAAACACTTATTTCCCTAACAGTAAGCTTTCTGAATATCTGTTTTCAGAAAGCTTTCTGTCAGAAAGTATTAAAGCAGGGCTATTGATAAAATATAACTCTGTCTAGCACTGAGTGAGCTGTAGGTTGTATTCAGTAGACTGCAGACAGTCTTTGCTGCTGCAGAAGCCACAGAGGGCTGCTCCTTAATGTAAATGCTGAGAAACCACCAGATGCCATCATACTCGCAATGAGTAAGACCACTAAACAGATTCAATCACCGTATAAAACACCACATACATTTTGGGTTGATCTTTGGTACCTGTGCCTTCCCATTACTTGGGTCTTAAACATGAGGAAAGGCAGACTACATCTCTAGTAAAGGTAATTTATGCCGTCTGCACTTTCATCTACCTCTGGAAAACTGCCACAATACTGTGAAAAATTAAGCTAAAAATGGGTTTGGTCACAAGAGGGTGTGGCTATATGAGGGGTGTGGTTACGGGTGGGGCAAAGGCAGGGCTAGGGGCGCTGGAGGGTGTTGTGCTTAGGGCCGCCTGAGATGTAAATCCGGCCCTGTATATAAGCATTTAATCACTACACTTTTTTACTCCTACACTACACTTATTGTACTCCTATACTAAATGTAAACTGTAAAGTGCCAAGTACACTGGCTGGCGCTATATAAATAAAATATACAATACAATACAACTTTCTACACATTGTGAACTATTTACTTGTGTTTTCTGAAACACATATTATAATATTATTATTATTATACCATTTTAATAGATTTTCCACTGTGTTCAACCAGCAGTTCCAACTTGGTCCAGTAGAGTGTGCCAGAGCAATCACTCTTGTTTGGATAATGTTTTGGATAGTGTTTCTGCAAGTGATCTATAGCCATATTATAGAGCAATTATGTCCACCAATTCAAAAGGTTAAATCAGAGTTTTGCCACTTTAAGTCCTCCAGCTGTTCTCCAACAACTGGCCTGAGGATGATGTAAACTGCAGTTCAATAAAACTTGAGGGTAGCAGGTACAACAGAACAAAGTTAAATAATTGACTGATTCTTTGAAAATACTTGTATTATCAATCCCATCTCTGGAACATTATTGGCCTTCATAATGTGCAGTAAAATAGAACACTCCTTGTAGAAAACTATGTTCACCTTCCACTGCAGAAATTATTTATTTAAGCACTTTGTGTAACAGGTTATGATCTAGCAGCTACTTTGAACTGTAAAGAGATAAGCTATCATTCCACACAGTTTATTAGTAACCTTTGCTCCATCTGCCACAAAAATAGCTTAAACATCATGTTCTATTTTAAAACAATATTTTTTTATTGTGTTCATAAAGATCTAACCATGTGCTATAAGTCAATGTATCCTGTTTGCAATGCAGTGAAAATGTCTCTAGCATAGGTTAGCCATATCATCTCTTTAATCCCTTAAGGAGGGATGCACAACACATATATGAAAAATGCATCACGGGAACAATTGCAGACTAGTAATAACCCTACAGCCCTGCAGCATCATTTTTGCAGGAAGTGACAGCATAACTACTTCCTGAAAGTTCATACTGACAGCATGACTAATCAGTTTCTATCACATTCTATGGAGTCACTTTTTCTGCTCAGTAGAACAGAATAACTAATTGAAATCTGGACAATAGAGGGCACTATTATTGTAAGAAACAAACCAAAATTTTAACGGTAACACTGGAAATATGCATCACTCAGCAGTGGGAATACCATTGCTTTAAGCAGCAGGAAAAGCCTACTATATATGTTGTGTTTTTTTAAGTTTATTGCTCTTTTAAAATCCATAACATTTGAGCACTTTTTGTGGTACATTATATTTTCCACAATATCTACTCAATATTTAGTATATCTGCATGCCTGGGCACCTTCAAGCCCAGGTTCCAAGGAGCATCAAGGAGGGATGGGAGTGTTCACATGACATCATAATGTGGGCAGAGTTTCTTCAGGAAAGGTGGGATTGGAAGGCAGAAAGGCAAAGTTTGTACTTCATTGGGTGTGGAAGTGGGTGAAACATGGCAGGAATGGTCAGTTGTATCCAGTTACTCAGCAAGCCGGAGTATCAGCATCTGTTCGTGGAGAAGTGGTAATTAAATTTGTAAAATAGAGTCTCCGGGGCAGATCTGGAGAGTTCCCAGGTATGTATATCTGATTTTCATTAAATATGCTGCTTTTTTGTACATATAAGACCACTCTGTGTTAGAATTTTATACTTACAGGAAAAAGTATTCGTGTTAACTCTATTACTCTGGTCCTTAAAGAATTAACATGTATTTATAAGATAAACCTTGTGTCTTTCAGATTCAGCCCACTTTGCAGATTTCAGTTCATATTCTGTACTTAAATCATGATGTAAAAATCATGCACCTGCACGTTGGGGAATGAATTAGAGTGTAAGATTGCTTCAATGCGTACTAGTGTACACGCTTCCCCATTGTTAAGACTTTTATAAGAACAAGACTGAAATGCTGGAAAATGGACTAATTGTCAGGGTCAATGACCAGGAGGCACCAGTAGCAAAGAAAATAAATATTTATTAAACAAAACAGAGAGGTAGCCAACAGGGCTAGTAAAGAAAACAAGCAAGAGGCTATACAAGCACAATCAGATGCCCAAGACGGCAGTCATATGTGGCCAGGATCAGAAGCCAGAGATGATAGCCAGACTAGCTAGGGTCAGGATATCAGCAGCCAACAGGAACAAAGCCAGAGGAGAAGCACCAGAAGGGAAGCCAGCCAAAGCGCAGGTCGTATACCAGGAGCACACACTGAACACTGTCATGCAGACACCACGGAAGGGCAACTGGCTAGGGATCGAGTAAACGTTTAGAGAGAGAGGGAAGGAGGAGCTATGTGCAAGGCCAACAAAAGCTCAGAATAGGGAGCATGCGCACATCCAATCGGAGCCTAGCATCAATGACGCATGCACGCTGTACTAGAACGTGCACAGGCAGAAGTAGCAGTGGAGACTGGCTGTGTAAGTCCTCACTGCACCGCACATCGGAGGCACACAGGATAGCCAGGTACGAGCCATCAGCCTGCTGTGCCATCAAGGACCTGACAGTACCCTCCCCTCAATGACCCCACCCCACTGGTCAAGGACCTGGCCGCAGGGGAAAGCGGGAATGTTCTTCTGGCCTGTAACCCTTCCAATGGACCAATTTCTGTAACTGACCCCTGGACATGCGAAAATCTATAATGTTCCAGATTACATACTCAACATGATTGCCATCCCACAAAAGACGAGGACGGGAAGGTAGAGACGTAAACCGATTACAAACCAGCAGTTTGAGCAGTGAGACATGGAATACATTGGAGATCCACATGGAAGGTGGAAGGTCTAGATCGTATGCAACTGGGTTGACCTGTCGGAGAATACAGAAAGGCCCAATGTATCGGGGAGCCAGTTTCAAAGCAGGGACACGAAGGTGGAGGTTACGGGAGGATAACCAAACTCTCTCCCCCAAATTGTAAGAGGGCGCCAGAAGATGTCTACGATCAGCCTGGGTCTTTTGGAGTTGCCTGGATCTCAGTAGGTTTCTCTGAACCTGTACCCACGTGGAACGAAGAGTTCTAAGATGTTCCTCCAAGGTAGGAATATCCTGAGGCATAAGCGAGCTATGCAACAGACGAATTTGCAGTTACGTGCAAACTCCTCCCAGGGTAACATGTTATACCAGTTGTCATAATGATCCGATATGTAGCAATATAAGAACTGCTCCAAGGCTTGGTTAGACCATTCAGCTGCGCCATTAGATTGAGGATGATAGGTCAAGGAGAAAGAGGGCTGGATCCCCAATTGACTACAGAAGGAACTGGCTCCCATGATCGGAGACTATCTCCTTGGGTAACCCATGTAGCCTAAAGACCTCCCTGGCAAAAATCTTGGCTAACTCCTGAGCCGATGCCAATTTCTTGAGAGGGACAAAGTGGGACATTTTGGAGAATTGGTTGACAATCATGAGAATCACTGGATGTCCCTGGGACGTAGGAAGGTCTACCATAAAATCTATGGACAGATGTGTCCAGGGGCGTTCGCCAGTAGGTATAGGTTGGAGGAGACCCACCAGAAGGTGCCGAGGAGTCTTACTCTGAGCACAAACATGACAAGCCGCTATGAAAGCCATACAGTCCTTTCTGAGAGTAGGCCAACAGAAGTGCTAAAAGACGGACCATATCATCTGATACCTACCAGGATACCTAGCAGCTCCAGCCGAATGGTAAGTCTGAAGTAATTGAACCCGAAGATTCTCAGGAACAAAGCACCTGTCACTGGGTTTCTCAGGAGAAGCATGGAACTGGGCCGCTAGATTCTCTTCTCCCAAAGGGGAAGTTAGACTAGTACGGATAGCATCTAGAATAAGATTGGGAGGAATAATAGGTGTAGGAGCAGTTTCCTCTTTAGTATCAGTCGAAAACTGGCAGAGCAGTGTATCCGTCTTGAGATTCTTGGTACCAGGAAGGTACAACACAATGTAACTGAACCAAGAAAGAAACAAAGCCCACCTGACCTAAGGATAACCGCTCAGCTTCGGAAAAATTACATTTTTATAATCAGTAAGGATAAGAATTGGAACACTGGTACCCTCCTCGAGAAGATGTCTCCATTCACAGAGAGACAGAATGATAACCAGAAGGTCCCTGTCCCCAATCTCATATTGCCTCTCGGCCGGGGACAGTTTCTTCTAAAAGAACCTGCAAGGATGTAAGGACTCTCCTGGAGTGGAGTTTTGAGACAGGAAGGAGCCTACTCCCGTCTCAGAAGCGTCCACCTCCAGTACAAATTGATTGTATCTGGTTAAGGTTGAGGTGTAGATTGTAGATAAAACTGGTTGCCATATTGACTACCACCAAATCATCATATATTGAAGGCATAAGAGTTTTTCTTTTGATAGACTCAGTAAGGGTGATGTACTAAGAAAAAGTGGTACATTTTTGGGTCAGACCAACTGTAACACAGGGAGCAAATAAAACAGTGCACTGGAGATGTGTAGGGGTTAAAAAATCAGTGTGAGTTTTGTATACAAAAAAAAGGAAGAAAGGATACAAACCACATAAAATGGGACTCACCTCTACTCAGAATAAAAATTACCACCACAATGGCAAAAACATTAAAAAAAACTTATAAAACACAAGTCAGTTAAACATTTTCTTCCATACCACAACCCTAGCTATATAAAAACAAGTAAAAAATCCAGATACCTCAGGTTATTACCACTCTATACAGCTCCTTAATAGATAATCCTTTGAGAGAACAAGGCTTTAAGGTTAAAGCAAGAGCTCCTTGATACATCGTTCCGATCAATTAAGAGGATCGTGTGACCAAAGGAGAGAACTGTGGGACCAAAGTAGAGGTAAGAGGAGGAGGAGAGGAAGGCGTATGGTGAAGGATGACTGGAACTGGGGGTCTGATCCAGTTAATGCTGATTGTCCTGAGGTGGTTTAGGCCTTCAAATATGCGAGTACCCATTTTGGAGGGAGAGGGATGACTTTCACAGTTTATGTACTTTTTGAATACCTTAACATACTACACTTAGAGATAGGTAGCTCTGTCTTTGTTTACATATATGTGGAGGGATATCAAACAATTCCTGGACAAGCTGCATACCCTAAAGCGACTTCAAGTAAATTGCCAAAAATAATCCATTGTGATTCGTCTGACTGAGTACTCATCCATACAGGAACACTAGTTATCTCAAGGACTCAGCATTACATTTAATATCCTTTGATTATCTCCAGCTCAGCGGTGAATTTGTTTTTATATATTCTGTCTTCGCTTTTTTCTATTTTCTGCATTAAGTTGTTTTTTTATTCTTAACTCCTAAATAACTCCGTATAAAGTCTTACATCTGGAGTGAGTGCTACAGTATGTGGATACAGTATCACAGTCTACCAACTAAGGCTGACCCTGATTCAAAAAAATGATAAATGACAGTAATATATATAAAAGTAGAAACACTGGATAAACAGCATATCAAACGTGCAAGTAAGCAATCAGCACTGGTGTCAAAACAGATTCCAAGGTCAAAAACGGAGTCTGTAAGTCCCCCAAAGTACATCAAAATGTGGGTGATACGGAAACACCAAACATCCCTTTCACGTTCTAATCTCTGAACTCCACAATGGCGTACTGTGTCAATATTTTCAAACAATATTTATAATGCCATTAAATTGCATCACAATTTAATTATACAATCCTTAGGTACTGATTTATATGGATAATAAATAAATAATAAACAAAAAAGAAGTTCCTTGGCGCCTCCCATAGTCATACCCACCATTCTTCCTCAGCATCTCCCATTGTCATAAGCACCTGATTAACTAAAAAGGAGATGTCACAACAGATGAACGGAAACAGAGAGCAGTAATCATTGACTCAGGATAACATTGAATAAGAACAAAAACTACTAACTTATGTCAACGACCTGGATACGGTATACGTAAATATATCCAGCAAAGTTTAATTCCTCATTTAACCCTTTGAGCGCCAGAGGGGTATGTAATGCATTGCTTTGCAATGCGTTGCGTACCCCTCTGGCGCTCAAAGGGTTAATCCCAAAGATAATTCACTGTCCAATCTAGAAATCCACTTTCTTTTTTCAGGAGGTTTTTCATGAAAATTACCTCCTTGAAATTTAGAAGTTGCTAGCGACACTGATAATTTTATTAAATGGAGTCTTATCCACTTTTAAAATGTTATTCACGCGCTTCAGTTCTCTGCTTCTCAGTTGTCGGGCTGTGATGTTGGCATTCAAAAATAAAAGAAAAATCTTGACCAGAGCCTGTAAACTATAAATGGCTGCTTTATCGAATTATCTCCCCACTATAAAAGACAAACAAATAGATCTATATAAATGATCTAAATAATATGTAGAGTACCAGTAATGATAAAAAAAATATACAAGTTCTGATTAATCTGTTTATGTTTTTTTTCAGCGGATTAACCTTGTGTAACTACATTTCAAGCAATAAACTACACCCGTTGTCTTACAGCTGTACAGCTCCTTAATTTTATTTTATAAAGAATGGAACGCTACAAGCCTAACTAGTAACATACATAAATGTAAAATATCACTCACCAGATATTATTCTGTTTGCGGGTCCGGAGCGCCTCACACAGTTCCAGCCAAGAAACTCTGACAGAAAGACGATACAGGTGTGAAGCGCTTCAACAGACCCACCGATCAACAAGCAGCCATATAGTTCAGATAAAAACTTTGCTCTTTATTGTGGTTTTCAGTTAAAAACATTTGAGGACAAAACCTCGTTTATGGTACATAGTACAAGGCACAGCACAGATATAACTCAATCATTCCATATGCCGACCGCCTAACGCGTTTCGTACCTAAAGTACTTAATCATAGGACTGGTCAGCGATGTAAACTACCCATACCTAAGCCGGTGAGATAGCTCAGTGGTAAATTCCCTGACTATGGAGCCTATTCAACCTCAGGGTTGCAGGTTCGAATCCCGGCAGGGCCAACTCAGCCCTTCATCCTTTCGAGGTCGATAAATGAGTACCATTGAATGGGTAATAATAACATCTATTATTTCAGCTGCCGATTTGGTTAATTCCGAGAGCGTGCGCTGACAGCGCTTTGAGTCCCACTGGGAGAAAGGCGCTATATAAATACTAGTTATTATTACCTATATAGCAAGCACAGGTGTACTCCTTTATCCTAATATCCAATCACAGTATCCGATAGGAACTTTTGAAAACAGACCTATCCCAAAGTCTGAATTCCCCGTCTTATTAGAAGAGTCTGTGAAGGACATATTAACCCCTTGCTTGCTTAAAATACAGGCATGAGGCTTACATTTCAAAAGTAATAATCAAACTATACCATTCAAACTTAAAACACATATCTAAAATAAAAACAAAACCCAGTAACTCCTTAATTTTATATCACTAAGTGAGAAAGCAGTTTTCATACAGTATATGGACATGCTTTGAATGTATTGACTGGTGTCATCCTTGTATAGTGACTGTGATCGTCACTTTTTAGGGATCATTGCTGCATGGCATCTCAATGCATTACACTGTTCTCGCGTTCTTAAAGGTTTCGTTTCTTGCATGTTAAAAAATGTTCCAACCAATTGCTTTACAATGAGTTGGAGATCTCTTTAGCATCCAGTGGGTTATGATAAACCTTCACTAAGTTTATATTTCAGACAAAGTTGTATCCTGATTGAAACCCTCACCACCACATTTATAAGTAGAAAAATTGCAAAAAGCCTTTACTGCATTGCACCTTATATCTCCATTTCCAGTCACATGGCTCCCTCTGCTGGCCAGAGAAAAACAGAACACTTATTATGACAGTGTGGCATAGATAAACATAATACTGCATGTAGGAAAATATTAGTATAGATATAGTTAGAGCACCTATTAGTGCTATTTCCATATAGTATGTGCCCATCATAAGTTACTGATTCTCTCTCCATACAGGATGTTCCTATGCATTACATGGTTCCTTTACACACACATACAGGTACTGGGGTTCTGAGTACATAGCAGCATAGACAGCGCCTGCATGGGAGCTAGCTGGGCCTGGAGACCAGCCTTGAAATATAGCTTTCAAGGTACAAGGCAGTCTGCATATAATCAGAGATAACATTGTCTCTGGGCAAAATACACTAGCCTTTAGGACAGTGGCTGCCACTCCAGTCTAACTTATTATGACTCTTCCTAATTAATTTCCACATGACTATTAAGCCCACATTACCCACATAATCCACACTGGATAAATCCAGTTAGACGGGGGGTTATGGCTCTCCAACTGCTGTCAAACCCTAAATCAGCGATGACAAATATATGGCCTTCAGCTGTTGTGCTACAACTCTCAGGATGAGGATGAAAAGAAATATAGTCTAGGAGCTAAACTGCTGCTGGTTCCTGAACCCAAAATAATAACGGCAAGACTGAATGGAAAAGAGTCACAGCAATTGATTCTAGTGCATTTTGTAACCCGTTAAAGACAGTGGGGTTTGCAATGCATTGCAAGGCAATTTATTGCATCCCCCTGTGTTCATTAAAGGGATAGTAATGTACAAAAAATAAATGTACATCCAATTGTTCAATATATTTTTTTATAATGAATAGTATGTTCTGAAAATCCCTTACCTCCATTTTCGGCTTGAAAATCCAATTAAAAGCTTTGGGATTATTCTCTCATTTTTGCCCTTAGGCTATGAAGGTGATGTTGGGTATAGGTGGCATATCCTAGAGGACAGTGAATTTTCTAGGAAAAAGAGGTGCATTTGTTTGTGTGTGTGTGTGTGTGGGAGCTATAGGAAAAGTTAAGTTCTCATATCTTTCCTTTTTTCACTGTAATAGTAACAAAGTTGATGAGACTGAAAAAAAGAGACACAAGTCCATTAAGTGCAGCCTTTGTCATATCACCCCTGTTGATAAAGTGGAAGGCAAAAAAACTCCATACAAGCCATTTCTAAGGAAGTCACAAGTGGGTAAAGAAAATTCAGATTCCAAAAGGCAGCTGGATGTTTCCCTGGATCAACATCCTATCTGCATTAAAACAAACTATAATTTTCAATATTGAACTGAGCCAGAAAAGTGTCCACTACAATTTTTAAAGTATCTACAGTGTCTGCAAACACTGATTCTCGAAACATAGAATTCCACAACCTTACTGCCCTTACTATAAAAAAACCTTTTCTTTGTTTTAGTTGAAAGCGCTTTCACCTAGTCTGAACAGATTACCCTTTGTTTTTTGCTCAGCTCTTTCAATAAATAGTATCCCAGAGAGTACTTGGTATTGGCCTTGAAAATATTAGAAATGTTCATCATATTACCCCTTGAACAGCTCCCTCATATTCTCACAATATGAGGTATTAGGTAAGTCCACTATGTACATCTTTTTATTATAATGTATGTCTCCTGTTTTTAATTGCACCACACTGGGACCCAGAAGCAATAAAAAGAGTACATTTAAAAGGTCCCTTGCCCTCCAACGCGTTTATAATAACATCTCTTCAGGGAATTTCAAGTTTTATTTTAATTTTATTTTTTAGATAGGGCATTACAGATGTATAGAGTAGGACTTGCCGTACAGTGAGAAACCTTGGCGGGGTGGCAAGCTTACCCACAACTTGGCCAATTTGTGAAAACTAATATCTCACTCATTTTAATTTATTTAGAAATGTTATATATGCTAAACACAGGGCACATATTTATTCTATACATAGAGAAGCGCTGGTTTGTTGTTGTGTCTGTTTGTTTGTACTTTGGGTTTTGGCCTGAAGTTAGGGGGTCTGGAGAACCGTCTCATTCCTAGCTGCTATCTATGTATACAGTTTATATTCACATTAAAAATGTATTTATTGTATGGATTGGTTATGGTGAGTTGGAGCTGTGAGTTTTCTTTTGTTTTTTGGTTTATATATATATATATATATGTGTGTGTGTGTGTGTGTGTGTGTGTGTGTGTGTGTGTCTGTGAAAGTCCCAATTAAAATAATTATCGTTCCAGATGAAAATATGGTGCTGCTCTCATCCAGCGGATCCTCTCCTCCCCCCGAAATTTCTGCAGTGAAAAAAAAAAAGAAAAAAAGAAAAAAGCACAAAGATTAAGTGTGTATCAAAAAGACAAATTAAGTGACGCCTTCACCAAGCACCCTAGAGGTGGGAACTCACTTCACCAAGAGGCTATAATGGACTCCCATGTAGTACACTGTTCTGGTATGGACCCCAGCATGGTCAACAACTCACAAGAGAAATTATCAACATCCAAATGATCTCAAAGAAAACAATAGTCATGAAATTCCTTTAAGTCAGTGGCTATCAACCAGGGTGCCGTGGCACTTTGGTGTGCTATGGACATAATCTTAGGGTACCTCCCTGGCACTCAAAGGGTTAAGGTATTAATGGCAACAGCAAGGGAATCCAAGAGATATATGTATAAAGGGTTTATTACTAAAAGCTAATAAATAAATAAATCTAGAGTGAACACAAAAGAAAAAAATATATAAAATATAAATAAATATAAAAAAAGTACATAGGTACATGTACTGTAGTAATAAAACAATAATAAAACCCTACGCATTTCGTAAGTAATACATTACTTTATCAGGGCTGTTAGGGATAGAATCTAGGCAGAGCTCACACACCATGGAGAACTGTAATAGCACACCAATGGCCTCAGTCCACAAACTAAATTGGTGCAAATTTGGAGCACACCAACTGGAGGACAAATGGACTTCCCCCATATTACCATTGATTTAAATGGGATATTTAGCTCCTTGAATACTAGCGTTGGAGACCTCTCTAGCATTGAAGGGGTTAAAAGCCCCATTTCAAAGGAGAAGTTTAATTTGTCCCCTATGGTGCAGCCGGGTTGATCCAGAACTGTACCACTTTCATTTGCTGAATTAGGCCCCAAGTGAAAAGTTTAACCTTGGACACAGTTTATTAGAATGCTGTTCGGGAAATTACCATAAAGTGCCACACTGTGCCATCAAAGTATAAAGATTAGTTTCTTAACCGCAATGCGTTGAGCACTCCTCTAGCACACAAAGGGTTAAAATCTGCTTATTTTATATGCATTAAAATGGATAGTAAAATAAATAGGCAGATTTTAATTAATTGTTAAACAGATACACTATGTTACGGTGACAGATCCTTGAATCCTTCTTGAATGGCCCATAAAACCTATATTTAACCCCTTGCATGCTAGAGATGTCTCCAATGGATTATTTTGCAGTATTTTGAAAATGCTTCTAGCACCCAAGGTGTTCATTATTATGTGTCTTTTTTCCCTCATATGTTTTTTCAGAGTAATGTTACATTTAGTCATTATTAAACAGCAAATTAAAAATGTAATCATTATTAAACAGCAAAGCAATATGTGTTCTGGGGAATAAATAAATGACATTTAATTAACTGAAACAATTTATAAATAGTGAAGATGCATAAATAGCTAATTTATCTACAGTTCTGTTGGTTATCCTATAAAAATACAACATGCTGTTTTCTGTGTTACTGCAGAAGCAACAGAACAGGAGAAAAGACAACAGGGGCTGCCCCAGTGCAAATCAGCAGGATACTGTACTGACCACCACCAACACCCAAAATAATTGGCTGGATACTGGCATATGCCAAGGCCTCTGGGGTAGGTAACGCCCACCAATTTCAGTATCTCAGTAGTTCAGATAGTAATCTTTGACTGCTCTACTTCTGCTTCCTCTCCAAAATGGCATAAGCATAAAGTATATAAATAAAGAAAAAACCTAAAACACCCAGTGCTGTAGATCCGTGGATACAATGCAATAATTCAGACAATATTCAATTGTGAGTACCATTCTTATCCATAGTATTGCATTATATCCACGGAACAACACCACTGGGCACTTTCTGTTTTTTCTTGTACAATATACTTTATATTTTCTATGTTAGATCAATCTCATTAAAAATCCCATGCAAGTCAACAGAAATTGCATATCACATTTAGTTATCTGAGAACAAAGAAAATAGTACAATCCTTTAGCTTATGATAGTGAGTGGGCCACCTGAGGCTCTCCAGATATTCAGAACTATAATTCCCATTATTCCCAGACAGCCAATGGCTGGCTGGGGATGATAGGAATTGTAGTCCCACACAGTTGCAGGGCCTCAGGTTGCCCAGCCCTGTAGGTGCTAGAGACATCTCCACTGCATTGCAATGCAGCTTGTTAGATATATGTCTAGCATTCAAGGGGTTAAAATGCATGATAAAGATATGCAATTTACTTTTTTATTTGTTGGGAGTATGGAGTTATTCCTTCTGTTTTTATTCCACAATAATCTACTATTTACTGTTTTTACATATCAGTAAAAACAGCTAATTTTCACATAAGCATAACACCAAGCACTTGTGCTTCAGCTAGGTACTTGCCTGTGCCAACGCTTTAGTACATACCAGTACTTACAGTCTGCCATCATTTAGACTTTAATGCAAGTATGCCCTGAATATTTCCATTCTAACATGCATAGGAAACTTGTGTATATTACACAGAATTCCTCAGCACCCTGTTAGTGCATGGCTTTAGAGAAGGCATAGAGAAATATGATGTTTTATGTATTATCATTTATTAAAAAGCCAGAATATTCTGCAGCACGGTACAATTAGGTACCTCATTACAAGCTCTTTACAAATATATGACACACTTAACAAACAGATACAAATGTGGCGAGGACCAGCCTGCGAGAGCTTACAATTTAAATGGAGAAAGTAAAACATAGGGGGCATCAGGATGGGATTCAGGTTAGTTAGAGAGGAAGAAAGATTTCGGCCAACTGCAGAGCTGGTTCCCTAGATCAGTTGGAAAGGACAGGGGCAAAGTTAAACTGCTATAGTGTTAGCTTTGGGACAGATATAGGTTTTAGGTATAAGCTGCTTGGAATAGGTGGGGGTTGAGGGATTGCTTGAATGAGTGAGTTCAAGTGCTCCCTCAATACTACTTGTAATAGACTGCTCCAGTGGTGCTGAAGCATTACACTACTGACAGTGGTGCTGAATCATTATGTCAATAGGCAGTTTCACTGGTACTGAAGCATTACACTACTACAAATGGAAAAGTTCCAGTGGTGCAGAAGCATTATACTACTGATAACGGACAGTTCCAATGGTGCTGAAGCAATATGCTCCAGATAACAGACAGTTCCAGGTGCTGAATTACTAATGGACAGTTCTAGTTGTTCCTCAAGTATTACACTGCTGCTTGTAGACAGTTCCAGTGGTGCTGAAACATTACGCTAGTTAGATGTTCCAGTGGTGCTGATGCATTATACTACTGCTAACGGACAGTTCCAGTGGTGCTGAAACTACTATTACTGCTAACTGGAAAGTTAGTAGTGGTGCTGAAGCATTATTCTAATGAGCAGTTCCAGTAGTGCTGAGGCTGATGATGTACAGTTTCACTGATGATGAAGAATTATACTACTACTACCACTAATAGAAAGTTCCAGTGGTGCTGAAGCATTATAGCACTGCTAATAGACAGTTCCAATGATGCTGACGCATTATGCTAATGACCAATTCCAATGGTGCTAATGCATAATACTACAGCTATTGGACAATTCCATTGGTGCTGAAGCATTATACTTCTGCTAATAGACAGCTTCAGTGGTGCTGAAAGAATGTACTAGCGGTGATGGTCTGTTCTAGTGGTGCTGAGGCATTATACTACCACATATAGTTCCAGTACTGCTGAAACATTATACTACTTCTAATAGGCAAGCTCCAGCGATGCTGAAACATTATAGTACTCCTAATGAAGAGCTCCAGTGGTGCTCTAGCATTATGTGGTTGAGCATTTCTAGTGGTGCTGAGGCATTATTAGACTACTGCTAATTGACAGTTTCCCAGAGGAGTTGAAGCATTATACTACTGCTAATAGACAGTTTCAGTGATGCTGAAGCATTATGCTAATGGTCAGTTCCAGTGTTGCTGAAGCATTATACTACTGCTGCTAATGGACTTTTCCCAGAGAGACAAAGCATTATACTACCACTGTTAGACAGTTCCAGTGATGCTGAAGCAGTATGCTAATGGACAGTTCCAGTGATGCTGAAGCAGTTCCAGTGATGCTACTGGACAGTTCTAGTGGTGCTGGATCATTATACAACTACTGCTAATGGAAAGTTCCAGTGGCGCTGAAGCAGTATGCTAATGATCAGTTCCAATGGTGCTTTGGCATTAGAATACTTCTGTAGTGCCTGAAACATTATTCTGCTGCTAATAGTTCCAGTGGTGCTGAAGCACTATACTACAACTAATGAACAGTTCCCGTGGTGATGAAGTGTTATGCTACGTCTGCTAATGGACATTTCCAGTGGTGCAGAAGAATTATGCTAACAGACAATTCCAGTGGTGTGAAACATTACACTACTAGTGCTAATGGACAGTTCCAGTGGTGCTGAAGCATTATGTTAATGATCAGATTCAGTGGTGTTGAGGCATTATACTACTGCTAATGAACAGTTCCAGTGGTGCTGAAGCATTATGTTAATGGGAATGTCCTGTGGTGCTAAAGCATTATACTAATTCTAATGGCCAGTTCCAGTGGTGTTGAAGTATTATACTACTGCTAATGGGCATAGCAGGGAACTCTCCGGATTTGACCCAGAGACTCCAGTTTTCACACTGCATTACCGGGTCTCCAGGGAAGGGGCTGAGTCTCTTGACGTGGATTTTTAATTCTTTCCTCCTACTCCCCATGGCTTTTCCTCCTTCCTCAGCCTATTTTTTTAGCCCATTTAGCTCCGCCCCCACTCGCAGTTAAGCCCTGTCCCTTTTTTGACGCAAGTCACGTCATTTACCCCCCCTCACACCAGCATCACAGGACTCCCCTCTGGGGAGAGCAAAGATGAAAGTTCCCAGGTATGCTAATGGGACTTTCCAGTGGTGCTGAAGCATTACACTACTTCTAATAGAAATGTTACAGTGGGGAGGAAACATTATACTACTTCTAATAGACAGCAGTGTTATACTACAATAGTGTTATATTACTACTGCTAATGGATATTTCCAGTGTGGGGATGAATCATTACACTACCACAGCTAATGGACAGTTCCAGTGATGCTGAAGAAATATACTACTACTGATAATTGACAGTTCCAGAGCTAATGAAGCATTACACTATTGCTAATTGGACAGTTCTAGCAGTGCACAACCATTATACTGCTACCATTAATGGACAGTTCCAGCTGTGTTGAAACATTATACTACCATTAATAGCACCATTGATGCTGAAGCATGATACTACTGCTACTGGCCAGCTCCAGTAGTGCTGAAGCATTATACTACTGGTAATGAACAGTTCCAGTGGTGCTAAAGCATTATTCTGTTGGTAATAGACAGCTCCAGTGATGCTAAATCATCTCTGATGGTGCTGAGGCATTAGACTACTGCTAATGTATTTTTCCCAGATGCTCCAAAGCATTATACTACTGCTAACTGGCAGTTCCAGTACTGCTGAAGCATTATGCTAATCATCAGTTCCAGTGCTGCTATAAATGGACCGTTCCAATGGTGCTGAAGCATTATGCTACTGCTAGCTGCCAGTTCTAGTGCTTATGAAGCATTAAACTACTGCTAGTGGACAGTTCCAGTGGTACTGATGCATTATGCTAGTAAAACTTTCCAGTGGTGCTGAAGCATAATACTACAGCTAACGGACAGTTACAGTGGTACTGAAGCATTAACCCCTTAAGGCCCTTGATGGTCCTGGCATGTCATGGGTCAGAGAGCCATAAAGACCCATGACTTGCCAGGACCGTCATAGAATTCAGGGCTCTCTGCATGGTTGCATGCTTTTCTGGGAGCCCTGAATCTGATTTGGTAAAAAAAAACTACTGTCAATGGACAGTTCCAATGGTGCTAAAGCATTATATTACTACTATAAATGGACAGTTCCAATGGTGCTGAAGCATTATATTACTACTATAAATGGACAGTCCCAATGGTGCTGAAGCATTATATTACTACTATAAATGGACAGTCCCAATGGTGCTGAAGCATTATGCTACTGCTAGCAGACAGTTCTAGTGCTTATGAAGCATTATGCTACTGCTAATGGACAGTTCTAGTGGTAAAGAACCATTATTCTACTTATTTTAGACAGTTCCAGTGGTACTGGGGCATTATGCTACTAAGACTTTCCAGTGGTGCTGAAGCATTATACTACAGCTAACGGACAGTTATAGTGGTACTGAAGCATTCAACTACTCCAATGGTGCTGATGCATTGTACTACTAGTGGACGGATCACTTAGTCTGGCCTGGAAACAAAATCTGTACTTCACTTCAGCTAAACAGCTAAATCAGTCCGTCTGCAAGTCACTGGTCACTCACACCACCACTCTGCCACCCATTTGAACTTATCATTTTTGTACATAATGCACTGTTAGTTTTCTTATTAATATTTTTGCCACCACATCTGTGCAAAATATCAAAATATTTCTGCTCTCCCACCTGCTCATCAGTCTTTATCTCTCCATTCTTTTTGTATTCCCCAATAAATTGTTCTCATGAGCTGTTCTGTTACCTGAACTCTTCACACATACAAATCCTCCTCTCACCTGTTTTACTCTCTCCTATGGACCTACATGCTCATCTCCAACTTTGACACTCCCGTGCCAGGAATCCCAGACCCTGGCTAAATTCAAATACCCACATGCTAAAGTTATCAAGCTAAAGACCGTCTCTGGTGAAAGTTTTATTCTTTTGCAGACTTCCACCATTATAAATTAACTTTATCTTAATTTAATACAGCTCTCACCCAGGATAAACTGCATTACCTCTCAACCTTCTTCACCTTATCATTACTCACAAATCTAACCCATGCGTCCTCTGTAAAATCCTCAAACCCTGCTTTAAACTGCTCCTCCTTCTTCAACACTCCACAGGACTTTGTTTTTTTAAAAATAAGGTGCAACCCATTCACCAAACCATACCCTCCACATCCTCTCCTTCAAGTCCCCGGATTCCTAGTTCACCGTGAGCAACCCTCAGCTCGTTCATCCCTACTACTGAGAGGGAGGTATCTCTCATACTATCCTCCTCTGTACCCACTACATGCCTCCTGCCCTCTCACCTTATAAAAGCTCTTGCTGCTACTCTTGTTCCCAGCCTTACTAATATCTTTAACTCTTCTTTTTCTGCCTGAACTATTTCCTTATCATTCAAACATATATTAAAAAAAACCCTTCCTCGACCCCACCTGTCTTTCAAATTACCGTCCAGTTAACTCCTCCCCTTTGTATCTAAGATCTTAGAATGTCTTGTATTCTTGTACTTAATCTATTTTCTCAATTCCAACTCTCTTCTTGACCCATTACAGTCACATTCCCATTCCAACTACTCCACAGAGACAGTCCTAACAAAAATTACTAATGACCTACACATCAAAGGGCAAAGCACAATACAGTATACTAATCCTACTTGATTTTTCTGCTGCCTTTGACACTAATAATCATGCATCCCTACTGGACATACTGTACACACTTGGCATCCATGACACATCTCTAAAATGGATTTTCTCCTATGTCTCTGACCTTACCTTCAGTTTTTCTTTTGATAACACGTTCTCATCTTCCCATGACCTCTCAGTAGGAGTAGTTTTACCTCGGAGATCAGCCCTGGGACCACTTATCGTTTCCCTCTACACCCTCTCACTTGGTGACCTCATCTCATCTCTTGGTTTTAATTAACATCTGTATGCAGACGACGCAGTAATCTACCTCTCTTTCCCTGACCTCACTCTGGCTGTGCAGTCTCGTTTCACTCAGTGTCTCATAGCAATTTCATCATGGATGGCCGACCTCCATCTTACTGACAGAACTGGTTCTATTCCCTCCTAAAACCCACCATCCCCTTTCTCCATCACAGTTGACATTTCTGCCATGCACTCAGTAACCAAAGCAGGCTGTCATAGGATCATACTTGATTCACCTTGACATTCTCCCCCCATATCCAAACTGTCACCAGAACATGTCACTTCTTCCTGAAAAATATTGCCAAAATATTTCCTTTCCTCTGTATGTCAACCGCAAAAACGCTCACTCAGGCCCTCTTTCTCTCTAGACTCGACTATTGCAACATTGTACTCTGTGTTCTTACTGTCTTTCATGTTTCTCCTCTTCAGTCTGTTCTCAGTTCAGCTGCTTTCAGATACCTTCCCTGTCATCTCTCCTGAAATACCTCTATTGGCTATCAATAAAATATTGTATTTCTTACAAGATTCTTGTTCTTTTCTTTAGTCTCTTTCTTCAGCACCATCTCACATTTCTGTTCTTATCTCTCACTACACCCCTTCCCGTCACTAGCTTTCTTCTCAAGCGTTCTTTCTGTCCTCTCCCTACACAACTCGAGCCATCACTCTGCTGAAATCTTTTTCACTGGCTGCCCCTCGACTTTGGAATCCCCTCCCTATCACCATTTGCCAATCATCCACACTTAGGACTTTCAAATATCTCACTAAAACCCACCTACTCAAGGAGGCATCTCAGTAACAACATCCTCCTTGTGCACACTGACAGTCACATTAGAATCATTCTGGTCTTCCTTCACTAAGCCTTGTATTTGCACTTATGATCCTCCTCCTTTGTCTCTGCATGTTGTCATGATTTCTAATTATATTGTAAGCTCCTTGTAGCAGGGTCCCTTTCCCACTGTATGATTCCCTTTGCTGCACTTCCCCTGCAAATAATGCAATGATCGCACTTTAACCTGATGCTCTTACCCAGATCTGTATTTTTTATCATACTGTTACAACTTCTGTAAAGAGCTGTATACATGTATGATGCTATATAATTAAAGATACATAAATACATACATACATTTCCAGTGGTGCTGGTAATGGACATTTCCAGTGGGGCTGAAGCCTTATGCTACTACTACTTCTAATGGAAGGTTCCAGTGGTGCTGAAGCATTATTCTAATGAGCAGATTCAGTGGTGCGAAGGCATTATATCAATGCTAATAGACAGTTCCAGTGATAATAATGCATTATACTACTTATGCTAATGGACAGTTCCAGTGGTGCTGAAGCATTATGCTAACAGTCAGTTCCAATATTGCTGAAACATTACACTACTACTGCTACTGGACAGTTCCAGTGGTGCCGAAGCATTTTGGTAATGAGCAGATCCAGTGGTGCTGAGATATTATACTACTTCTAATAAACAGCTCAGGTGGTGCTGAAGTATTAAACCACTACTGCTGCTAAAAACAAAAAAACAGCTCTTTTGGTGCTGGAGTATTATGTTAATGGACTTTTCCAGTGTTGCTGAAGCATTATGCCAATAAGGAATTCCAGTGGTGCTGCAGCAATACACTACTGCTGTGAACAGTTCCAGTGGTGTTGAAGTATTATGCTAATGGACAATTCCAATGTTAATGAAGTATTATGCTAATGAGCAGATCCATAGGTGCTTAGGCATTATACTACTTAAAACAGACAGTTACAGTGGTGTTGAAGTGTTATACTACTACTGCTAATGGACAGTTCTAGTGGTGCTGAAGCATTACACTGCTGCTAATAGACAGCTCCAGTGGTGCTGAAGAATTATGCTCTTGAGCTTTTCTAGTGGTGCTGAGTATTAGAGCACTATTATTTAAGGACAGTTCCAGTGGTGCTGAAGCATTATTCTAATGAGCAGATTCAGTGGTGCTGAGGCATTATATCACTGCTAATAGACAGTTCCAGTGATAATAATGCATTATACTACTACTGCTAATGGAAAGTTTCAGTGGTGCTATATCATAATGCTAATGGGCAGTTCCAGTGGTTTTGAAGCATACTAGTACTTCTTATAGACAGTTCCAAAGATGCTGAAGCATTATACTATTGCGCAATTCCAGTGGAGCTTACGTATTATACTGCTGCTCAAGGACAGTTCCAGTGGTGCTGAAGCATTATGCTAAGGAACAATTCCAGTGGTGCTGAGGTATTATACTGATAATGGACAGTTACAGTGGTGCTGTGGCATTATACTACCATTAATTGATTGATGGTTCTAATGCTGCTGAAGTATTATACAACTCCTACTAGACAGTCCCAATGGTGCTTAAGCATTATACTACTATTGGTAATGGACAGTTCCAATGTTGGTAAATCATAATACTAACTGACAATTCCAGTGGTGCTGAACCATTATACTACTACTACTACTAATGGACAGTTCTATTGGTGCTGAAGCATCATAATACCACTTATAGTTCCAGTGATGCTGAAGCATTATACAACTGCTAATAGACAGATCCAGTGGTGCTGAAACATTATAGTACTGCTAATGGACAGCTCCAGTGGTGCTGAAGCATTATGCCTTTGAGCTTTCCTAGTGGTGCTGAGCATTAGACTAATATTTATGGACAGTTCCAGTGGTGCTGGAGCATTATACTACTGCTAATGAACAGTTTCAGCGTTACTGAAGTGTTATACTACTTATGCTAATGGACAGTTCAAGTGGTGCTGAAGCATTATGCTAACAGTCAGTTCTAATATTGCTGAAACATTACACTACTACTGCTACTGGACAGTTCCAGTGGTGCTGAAGCATTTTGGTAATGAGCAGATCCAGTCGTGCCGAGGCATTATACTACTTCTAATAAACAGCTCAGGTGGTACTGAAGTAGTAAACCACTACTACTGCTAAAAACAAAAAACAGCTCTTTTGTTGCTGGAGTATTATGCTAATGGACTTTCCCAGTGTTGCTGAAGCTTTATGCCAATAAGGAATTCCAATGGTGCTGCAGCAATACACTGCTGCTAATGGACGGTTCCAGTGGTGCCGCAGCATTATAGTGCTAATGCTAATGGATAATTCCAGTGGTGCTGAAGTATTATATTACTACTAATTCTGCAGCACTAATTCTGCTACTAAGAGTTCCAGAGGTGCTGAAGCACTGTACTACTGCTAATGAACAGTTCCATTGGTGCTGAAGCATAATGCTAATGGGCAGTTCCAATGTTACTGAAGTATTATGCTAATGAGCAGATTCATAGGTGTTTAGGCATTATACTACTTAAAATAGACAGATGCAGTGGTGCTGAAGTGTTATACTACTACTGCTAATGGACAGTTCTAGTGGTGCTGAAGCATTTTACTGCTGCTGATAGACAGCTTCAGTGGTGCTGAAGAATTATGCTCTTGAGCTTTTCTAGTGATGCTGAGCATTAGAGAACTACTATTTAAAGGGATAGTAATACTTCGTTTTAACTTTATTTTATTTTGTAGGCATTAAAAAAACATGAAGAATGATATAAGTCTTATCTCTCAAACCTTTATGGTTTATGAGATATTCACAAGCAAAGTTCCCCTCCCCGCCCCTTTTTCCTAGTGTAAGCAATCTCTTCTCAGATGTGGATCAGGTTGTATGACAGTACAGATAACAGAAGGGGACAATGTTCTTTGTATGAAAACAATGAAAGCCCTTCCCCCCTTGACAAGTTTTTCAGCTTTTTCCATTATCTTAAT
Source organism: Rhinophrynus dorsalis (assembly GCA_037306005.1). NCBI lineage: Eukaryota > Metazoa > Chordata > Amphibia > Anura > Rhinophrynidae > Rhinophrynus > Rhinophrynus dorsalis. The sequence goes on from CM074723.1 coordinate 420,915,927, forward strand.
TGAAGATTGTCCCTCTCTGCAGTCTACCTGGGCACCTCCCTTCTGATCTGGCTGAACAGAGGGGGGGGATACTTTGTTTGTGAATATCTCTTAAACCATAAAGGTTTCAGAGATAAGACTTATATCATTCTTCATGTTTTTTTAATGCCTACAAAATAAAATAAAGTTAAAATGAAGTATTACTATCCCTTTAAGGACAGTTCCAGTGGTGCTGAAGCATTATACTACTGCTAACAGACAATCCCAATGCCTGAATCATTATTCTGCTGCTAATAGACGGTTTAAGTGGTGCTGAAGCATTATGCTAATAGTCAGTTCCAATGTTGCTGAAACATTACACTGCTACTGCTACTGGACAGTTCCAGTGGTGCTGAAGCATTATGGTAATGAGCAGATTCAGTGGTGCTGATGCATTATACTACTTCTAATAAACAGTTCAGTTGGTGCTGAAGCATTATACTACTGCTAAAACAGTTCTATTGGTGCTGGAGTATTATGCTAATGGACATTTCCAGTGGTGCTGAAACATTATGCTAATAAGCAATTCCAATGGTGCTGCAACATTACACTACTGCTAATGGACAGTTCCAGTTGTGCTGAAGCATTATACTGCTAATGTGTTCCAGTGGTGCGGTGCTGAAGTATTATACTAGTGCTAATTTTGTAGCACTAATTCAGCTGCTAATATACAGTTCCAGAGGTGCTGAAGCACTGTACTGCTGCTAATGAACAGTTCCATTGGTGCAGAATCATTATGCTAATGGACAGTTCCAGTGGGGCTGAAACATTATGCAGATGAGCAGTTCCAGAGGTGCTAAGGCATTATAATACTTCTAATAGATAGTTTCAGTGGCGCTGAAGTGTTATACTACTGCTGCTAATGGACATTTCCGGTGGTGCTGAAGCATTATGTTAACAAACATTACCAGTGGTACTGCACCATTATATTATTGCTAACTAGTTTAAAAGCCCATGTACATGGGCCACAGTGCCACACAGCAGCCTCGGCTGGTATCCAGAGCCTTTCTGCTCACCAAGTGGTTCCAGAAAGGTGCACATTCAGGCAGTCTGTACTGCGCATGACTGCAGCGCGGGCAGTCTCTACTGTGCATGAGTGCAGCGCACAATCTCTACTGCGCATGATGGCTTCAGACAAACATCCTAGCATTTTATTATATAGGATGGACAGGTCCAGTGGTGCTGAAGCATTATACTACTGTTAATGGACAGTTCCAGTGATGCTGAAGTGTTATACTACTACTACTAATGGATAGCTCCATTGCTATTGAAGCATTATTTCACTAGTGATAATGGGCAGTTCCAGTGGTGCTAACAAATTAAGCTAATGGACCATTGCAGTGGTGCTGAAGCATAATACTATTACAGCTAATGGACAATTTCAGTGGTGCTGAAGCATTATACTACTTCAATAGAAAGTTCCAGTGGTGCTGAAGCATTATACTACCAGTAATATTTTCAGTGGTGCTAAAACATTAACCTACTGCTGACAGATAGCTCCAGTGGTGCTGAAGCATTACACTGCCACTAACGAACAGTGCTAGTAGTACTGGATCATTATACTGCTACTGGTCAGTTCCATGGGTGCTGAAGTATTATACTACCACTAAAGTTTCCAGCAGTGCTACAGCATTATACTACTGCTAACATGCTCCAGTGAAGCTGAAGCATTACACTACCGTTAATGGACAGTTTTAGTGATGCTGAAGAATTATACTGCTACTGCTAATGGACACTTTCAGGGTTGCTGAAGCATTATACTATCAATAATAGTTCCAGTGGTGCTGATGGATTACGCTACTGCAAATGGTCTGCTCCAGTTGTGCTGAAGTATTATACTATTGGTAAGGGATAGTTCCAGTGGTGCTGAAGCATTATTCTGCTGCTAATAGCTCCAGTGACGATGAAGCATTATGCTACTGAGCATCTCTAGTGTGCTGAGGCATTAGACTACTGTTAATATATTTTTTTTCCAGAGGAGCTTAAGTATTTTACTACTGCTAACAGAGAGTTCCAGTGATGCTAAAGAATTATGCTAATATACAATTACAGTGGTTCTGAAACATTATACTACTACTGCTAATAGAAAGTTCCAGTGACGGAACCATTATGATAATGAGCAGTTCCAATGGTGCATAGGCATTATACTACTGCTAATGGGCAGTCCATTGGTATTGAAGCATTATACTACCACTGATAATGGGCAATTCCAGGGGTGCTGAAGCTGCATACTAATACTACAGATAATAGACAGTTCCAGTGGTGCTGAAGCATTATAGTACTACTACTACTACTAATGGACAGTTCCATTGGTGCTGAAGCATTATAGTACTACTTCAGGATACTTATGGATTCAGGAACCCATTGTTTTTGTGCCCTGAGTAGTTGTCCAGATCTTCAAAGGTAATCAGCCAGTACAGTGTGCTCCAATCTGAGATCTTGGGTCTCCAGATGTAAACTATGATGATCTTCAGACAAGTCAGTATGTCCGTATTCAAGGATGCTTAACATCTTGCCCACAGGTGGAATATCTGTTTGGAGACTGTGGATAGCCTCCACGACCTCAGATTGTAGATTCCTTTTCATATAAAACATGCATTCTTTCAGATCCACAATATCCACTTTCATACAAGGCAAGTGAGCAGCACAATTGCAGTCAACCGACATGGTGGTTCTAGCTTGGGATGTAGATACAGGTAATCAGACAGGTCATCAGAGTGGGCCTCTATTCTGAGAAAAAAGGTTCCCAGGTACTTGGCAGATTATTTGTGAGCCTTTTGCTGGCTCATGGAAAGCAATCAATTATGTACAGCATATAGGTAGGAGAACGAGTGTGATTGCAAGAGACCAGAAGCCAATGTGGGCAGGCAAAGTCAATACCTCCAGTTTAGTGAAGAGCCATTGGGCAGTTGACTGAAACCTCCAGAAAGAGGCAATGGAGTGTAAGTAAGAAAAACAAAAAAGGAGAAAGGAGTAGTAAATTAAAATAACAATCTAGGGGCTATGTACAAACTAGGGTTGAGCCTGACTAATTATCGTGAACCCCTTGGTCAGACAAAGCCTGAGGCCTGGGAGGACAAAATGGCTGGTCCACAAAGCAGGGGTCTTCCAAATCTGCATTGTGAAATTGACACTCCAAAGACAATGAGGCCTCACGGTTTGGGCAGACATGAAAAGGAGGGGGAAAGTGTAGAACCTGCAGAGGCCAGTGACAAGTGCCTTGGTTGAATTGCCAGTGGTGAGAATCTACCAATATAGATACCCCTTAGGCAGCCACTTTAAATATGGATGAAGCAAGTGTTGAGGGCCGCATCAGGCTCCATTCCCCCCTCTGAAGATGTGGGGGAGATGGTGCAACCAGTCAACTGGAGTGTGTTCCAGTCAGAGGAGGCTCTTCTTGAGCTGCCCAGATATGCACAGTCTCACTGCAAGCTGGTACACATGATCGCTTACATGTCCCGGCTCTCTGAATGCCATCTATGTGTCCTTAAGGGCAAACCTACCCCAGGACTGCTTGTCATTATGGGATTGTTCCAATGGTGCTGAAGCAATAAAGTTTGACTAAGCAGAGTGTTACCACTGGTATTATCTTCCAACACCAATGGCTGAAATCCAGGGTATATACTACAGTGCATGATCACTGTAGTGCATATCTGCAGGCAATCTCTGATATTGTTATGGCTTTAATCATTTGAGTGCCGGAGAGGTAACCAATGCCTTTAGTCACATTGTGTTGGATACCTCTCTAGCACTCAAATGGTTAATGTCAGCAAGTACAGAAATTAACAAAATTATAAGTATTATACCATCCTTTACAAAGTTCTCATCTTCTTCTCAAGGTGGAACTAACACTTCATAAAGGTGTGGGTGATGTTAAAAGAGCTTTCAATATCATCTATATTTATAGTAGTCATTCTTTATTTTAACCTGTAGTTCATGGGCATCCATTGTGCGGCCCATGAGCCTAATGCTGCCCGTCTGACTCCACAGTGCGGCCCACCTGAGATTTTTTAAAAATATTTTTTTATACTTAATTACCTAGCACACGTGAACTAGTAGGTCAGTAAGATATAATCTCATGCTTGCCAATACCGTACAGTTCAAGAATAGATGTCTGTTAAATATCAGTACTGTCATTGATCAATAAATCCATCTGTATTTTTTTAATAGATGACAGGCTATAATTCACCATCAATAAAAAAAAAATATAATGTGGCCCTCAAACATATGTCTTTCTCATGATATGACCCACAACTAAAAAATTCTTGGATGCTCCTGCTATAGTTTATAAGATATTTAGCTTTATCCATTTGTTGCTTTATGCAAATTTAGCAGTACTGGATACCACAGCCTGGTTTGTCAGATACTAACAGCCAACCCTCCTTCCCAACTGGCACTTCCTACAAGTAAGTGCTGACTAATTTGCAGAAACTAATAAATAAACATAGCTATCACATAAACTATATAAAGATTGTGATTTTGAAAGACATTTTAAAATCTCCCAAATCATTATAAAATGTCAATTCCTCTTTAATGGTTAGCTTATTTTTGTGCAGAGAGCAAATGTGTAGCAATTCTGGTGCTAACAAACAAATATGGGTCATTAACCCTTTCAATGCCAGAGGTCTACAATGCATTTCTTGGGAATTTGGGATTTTTATTTGCCTATGATGCAGCTGATTTCCTACAGAATTGTTCCTTTTTACTTTCTTTATACAGCCCTAAGTGTGAGAATGAAGCTATAAGTAATAACTCTGGCACTCAAAGGGTTAAAGTGGAACTATCATGCATGGACAACTTAAGCTAGTTTCATAGATATCACCCAAGTGTAAATGTTATCGTATGTTGAACACCCCATAAGTATATCTATAATATACAATCTTACCGTTTGTGTATGCTCTGTTATGCAGCAGGCCGCAGCCATCTTGTGGATTTTTGCTTACTGCGCATGCATATAGTCTCCCTGTGTCTGTCCGTCAAAGATCTAGTTTCTGCCCATAGTCTTCTGGCGCTTGAGTGGCCTGTGGGAGTTACAACAGAGCCGAACAGCTCCAGAGCGGTCATGCGCACAGCTCTTTGGACTGGGAAACACGTCAACTGGTACACATTTCGAGTACAGTTTATGCTTTAAAACCAGATTTTTTTTTTTTTTTTAAACTAAATCACAGCACAATAGAATGAGTGAAAATACATTGATTGAGACTAGAACAAGCTGGGGTGGTAGTTCCGCTTTAAGGTGATGCTGTTGCTATTGCAGTCAAAGGGATAAAATATATTGTATAACTCTAATACTAAATTATTTTTAGAAGGCTATCCATAAGAACTGATGGCTAAAGACTCATTCCTATAATTTGATTTTCTTGATCTGGCAAAGATAAATAACTCCGCTATCAACCTATAATCTTGAAATGTGTTTTATGGTTCCTAATAAACCAGTAACACTTTGATTTCATTAGACAACTTACTTTCAAACTTTTGCACATTTCTGATTAAGGATTATTCAAATGAAGCCCTTCAAGTCATTTGCATCCTCATTACCCTGACATTATGAACATTACATGCTGCTTAATGGAAGATTAGCAGACAAAGATAAATAGGTGGTGAGATGTAGTCATAGAGCCGTGTGTCTTTAGAGGATATTTAATCTACAGTTGCAGCAGTACAACAAATGTTATCAGTGTAAAAAACAGATTTAGCTATAAAGTCAACTGGATTTCAGAAAATCAAACTACTGGATTTAAAGAAACAATAAATGTTTTTAACCCCTTACTGACTGGTGATGTGCTAGGACCGTAATCGTTAAACTTGCCTAAAGAACAGATGATGGTCCTGGCCCATCATATATTTTTTGTTAGTAGCGCTCTGGTGGGATCGCTGTGAGCACTACCCGGATCTGAAACTGACCTCTACAAGACCTGTGCGGTCACTATCAGACCCCTGTTAAGTGAACCAGCACACGTGATCAGTCATGTGTGCTGGCTTGCTGAGTGAGATCAAAGTGGTCCTTAAAGGGGATGTTTTACCCCTTTACAACTTTGCCTAAATCATTTTGTTATATGTTATAAATAATGAAAACTGTAAACATTTAAAAAAACCAAAAAGAAAACAGTTGTTTGGAGGAATTAAAAGAATAATTGCAGCTCTGTACCGGGCAGACTGTGTTTAACTGATCTGTACTGCAGTCTGACGCTTCTATCCAGCCTCCTCCGATGATGGAGGCTTTTGTCTGTAAGCTGGGGCTCTCTCATTGGCCAGAAATCAATCTCTACAAATGACAGCGCTCCAGCTTACAGAGAGAACCCTCCGTCACTGGAGGAGGCTGGATAGAAGCGTCAGACTGCGGTACAGATCGGTTAAACACAATCTGTCCGGAAGTGGGCACAGAGCTGCAATTATTCTTTTAATTCCTCCAAACAAGCGCTTTTTTAAAATGTTTACATTTTTTATTATTAATAACTAGTATCAAAGCCCGTATACACGGGCTAAAGTGCACCCAGTGGCCCTGGCTGCTGCCACAGAGCAGAGACAGGCGGTGAGCCGTCCGGAGCTCCTCTCTCCGGATCAGCGCATTCAGCGAGTCTCTCGCCGAACGCGCTGATCCTTAATTGGGAGCTTCAGATGGCTCACAGCGAAGCTCCCTGTGTGCGAAACCACACATGCATAGTAGAGACTGCTGGAACATCAGTCTCTACTGCGCACATGCGGTTACGCTCACCGGGAGTGACACATTCTATCACATTATGTTACAGGATATATAACGGAAAGATTTAGGCAAAGTTGTAAAGGGGTTAAACATTCCCTTTAAGGCGAATCCACTCACCCCAGACTGCAAGTCTTTAAGAGGTTAATGAAAATCTATATGTTATGGCAATGTTCCTGCTAATTTAAATAAAGGTACTTCTATTGCAGGGAGATGATTTATTTAAAACTTATACCTGTTCAAACTGTCAGGAAGTAATAAAGCTGTTACTATAGCATTCTATATAGAACAACAGCCAGTGCCTCACCTCTCCCATAGACTACAATAGAATAACTGTTTGAACATCAGGGGAGATCTTTCAGGAATCCAGACTTTAGTGTTAATATAAACAAATTGTAATAACGTTGGAATCACCTATTTCTTGGCAGTGTGAGTACCCTTGTTTTACTCAGCATGAAAACCCTACAGCATGTTTTTTTTTTCTCCTCACAAAAAGTCTACTTGTCCTTTAATATGGACCTGTCACCCTGAATTAAGTTTGCATATTGGGAAACTTCATTAAGAAATGCCCGTGTGTCATGTTAGATTAATAATTTAATACTGATATTTATAACTCTGGAAAAAGAAGTTATGTGCTGCACTGAGATTCATTTGCATCTACTACTGTACTGAGTCATCGCATTCTAGAAATAAGCAATCAGCAATTTTGGAGCAAACCATCTGAAAGGGGGCCAAAGTAACTCCCCCAAATCCTTCTGATTTAAATGGGACTTAATGGATGACAGAAAGGTCTCATAGCTTCGCAATGCATTTTAGCCCTTTTAAGTAGTTTGTTAAAAGCCCCAGTTAAAGGGATAGTAATGTCTTAAAAGAATAAGAAGTAATATTGTAGATAATGCAAAAAGAAATAGATTAGTGCAAGTCCTATCTCTCAAACCTTTATGGTTTGAGATATAAAATGTTTTAAAGTTCCCTCTCCTTGCTGTCAGCTGTAAAGCTGACAGCAGGAGGTTGGAGTCTGCCAGCTTGAAGTGGCTCTTCATTAGAGCTGTGATACAGAAATCTAAAAAGAACTACTTCATTGGAACAGTCTACAAAGTGTGCTTGCAAACCAGGCACACTTTGTAGGCCATTACAATGAAGTAGTTCTTTTTAGATGTTGGTATCTCAGCTCTGCTCAAGAGCCGCCTGACGTTCCCCAGACCAGGATCTCCTACTGTCAGCAAGACTCTGACGTCAGGGAAAGGGGAGGGAGAGGAGAACTTTAAAATGTTCTATCTCTCAAACAATAAAGGTGTGAGAGATAGGACTTGCACTGTTCTTCTTCTTTAAAGGGTTAGTAATGTCAACATTTTTTTGCATTTAGAAAAGCTTAAAAAGTTGAGCTAAATGCAAAAAAATGTATCTCTCAAACCGCTATGGTTTGAGAGATACAGACATTGAACGTTCGATGTCTCCTGCTGACAGCTGTAAAGCTGTCAGCAGGAGATCATGTCGGTCGACACGGAGGCTCTGCAGCAGAGCCAAAATTGAGTTACTGACAATAAATCTCTTCATTGGAATGGTCTAAAACGTGTGATTGCAAACCAGGCACACTTTTTTAGACCATTTCAATGAAGGAATTCGTTGTCAGTAACACAATTGCGGCTCTGTGTCAACCAACACGGATCTCCTGCTGACAGCTTTACAGCAGACATCGAACTTTAAATGTCTGTATCTCTCAAACCATAGCAGTGTGAGAGATACAGGTTTTTTTGCATTTAGCTCAACTTTTTAAGCTCTTCTAAATGCAATTTTTTTTTTGACATTACAAACCCTTTAAAGTCATTACTGACCCTTTAAGTCACTGGAAATTCTTATTTGTCTCCTATGGTGCAATTGATTTTCCCTAGACATGCACTACTTTACTTTCATATATATGGGCCATTATCAGCGATCTAATTCTGTGCAGTACTGTATGCTAATGCCTGGATTACCTTGCAGTTGATAACTTCATCAAGAGTTTTATCTACGAAGTGCCTCATAGTCTTCAATGAGTATAGGTTAGATAAAACCAGTTGATAACATGTATAAACTGCAGTGTAATATAGGCGTAAACTTTGTACTGCACTGGCAGCTTCATTAGCATACAGTGCTACACTGAAAGAGATCACTCTACAGAGTGAAAAGCACCAATATCTCGTTGACTATGTATTTGTTGGCTTTTGGCTAACATGGCAAGAACAGATTTTAATGAAGATTTCAAATATGTAACCTAAACATAAGGTGATACATTTTAAGCCACTGACTGCTAAAGATGGGATGAATTTAATGGCCAGTATAGGGGTATATAAATAAGTAAATTAACTATTCAAATTATAGTATATTTAAATAGAACATTTATATTATATACTAATAAAAAAAGCCAGCCACCATAAAGAAGGTGTCAAACACAGTAGCAGTGAGGACTGTGATGTCCACAACCCCAGCACAGAAAGATGGGTGTGACCAAGACTCCTATGGAGTCACTCATAGTGAGGCTTAGCGTACTATATACTGTGATTGTGTTCTTATTTGGGTCCCAAATATAACCTTAGTGGTTCTGAAATCTTTAGATACCTGTATTAATATTGAAAAATATATGTAATAGAGGGATTATCCTTCTATGTAAAACAAGGATAACCCACTGATGAGAGATGTTTTATCCAAAAGTTATACAGCTTAGCTGTTTGGCTGCCATTCTTCCATCGGTTGAAAGTGTTTGGTGGAGTGTTTCTACAGCAGCCTAAAGACAACTATGGTAGATTGACTATAAACCTCCATAGGATGCTGAAGCAACATCACCATGGCCTCAGAGGAACTGCACCCAAAAATGCAGGTTTCATTAAAATACCTTTCAGTGATGGAAGTACTTTTGTGGTAGCAGAAGGTTAATCCCTGCAATGTATATTTGATCCATATTGATCATTACTATTCCCTTTAAGGTAGTGCCAATTATTAAATGTAACTAAATGCTAGATGATACTGACATCTTTTGATTAAAATATAGGTTACCAGGTTATGTTTTTCTTGAGGTTACATTGTAGTGCTTATTTCCAATGAAATGTAACAGAGAACCAAATTTCAGTGTGTGTGTAACACTTTAGTCACAGAACCACACACGCTCTGTGTCACCACATCCATGATTGTTGTTACTAATACTACCTCCTGGGAAGCCTCTGTACTTCTTTAAGGAACAGCAGGATGTAGTTGATTAGGGAAGGTATACATACCTCCCCCATTTCCCTCTTAAGGGTTTTGTTCACAGTAGAGGTAAAGTTGCTTTTTAATTGCATTAAATTAAATACATGTTCACAGATTGTTGGCAGATAGGGACTTGTCTGAATCTGAGGAGCCTTTACGGGGCAAGTGGGCTTACCATGCCTTTGGCCAAAAACATGCAACTAAAACCTCATGTTTTACTTATTACAGTAAGTCATAGGTTGTTTATTTTTAAGTCAGGATCTGATGTGCAGACACTGCTTTTGTTCACTATATATGTAGCCAGGAATGGTCTTGCTGCTCTTGTGAACATACACATATGTAACTATCCGGATACTCAAGGGTGTCTGCGGGGGGGCAAAAGGGGTCACTTGCAGCCCCCCCCCCAAAAAAAGGGCATCAGACAGAATGAGGCAGGAGAGAGGGAGCATGTGACTCTCAGATCAGGCAGTGTAATTATTATGTCACCGTCTACCTTGTACTATCGCCCCAATACACACACACTGTGCTCTTTACCCTCCATTTGCTTCTCTGGTACCTCTCTTTTGCCCCATATTTAAATGACAATCCACAATAATTTAAATATGTAATTTAACTCCTTTACGTTTCATTTTCTTTAAATGTGGAAAATGTATTTTTCATAAGAAATTAATTTGTACATTATTTTCATGGTATACATTACTTTAAAACATCAAAATGTTGTATTTCAACATATAGAAGATTATCAACAGACACGACCATAAAAAAGCACTGTGAAAAAACAAAAATTCATCAGATGTTTCATATTACATGGTGTTATTTATTTTTTGGATGAAACTACACACAATATGCACACACACACTATATACACAATAAACATACTATATTACACAAGGCACACAATATACACAAATAAATACTACACAAAACATACAACACATACAAACACAATGCACATGATGTGTACAATACACAAAACATACAATACACACATGCACAAACAAAAACACAACACACACAAACACACAATGAATACTCACACACACACCTACAATTGAAACAAAACTCACAATACACACAGAATATACAGACAATATGCACAACACACACAGTATACACACTATAAACACAAACCTTAAACACAATACACACAATACACATGCACTCAATACACACACACATAATACACACAATAGACACACACAAACACACAAAGTATACACAGAACACATGGACACAATACCAACACAATATACACAAACCACAGAAAACACACAATACACAGACACAATTTGCACACAGTACTCATACAGTACATAGTACACATATATTAGACAAAACATACACAGTACACACAAACACATACAATACATATACATTATCCAAACATACACAGTACACAGAAACACACAGTACACATACTATATACACAAAACACATAATATACACAATGCAACATACACACAATATACATAAAATACACAATACACACATACAGGCACAACACACATACAATGCATATAAAGTGTATACATTAGACACACACACAGTACATACAACACGCACACAAAACACACTGACACTCACAAACAATGCACTCATGCAATATGCACACACAATAGATACACATGCAATACACACAGTATACACAAAGCACACAATATGCACAATACAAACAATATGCACAATGTACACATACACACACACAATACACACAACACATACTATATACATACAAACAATACACACACAATATACTCACAGGCACACACAATAAAACTACACACAGTTCACACAAACACACATATACAATACATACACTACATACACACAATACGCACACACAATACACAAGCACACTACACACCACACACACAGTATACATAATATACATGCACAATACACAAATATAATTAACATGCAATATACAAAATACAAACACACACCATATACCCAAATACACATACGATATCCTTACACGCAATACACAAACACACACGCACAATATACACTCAGAGTACACACACACAAACCCACCCAATACAAACACACAATACACACTCACAGGTACACACACAATATGCAGAAACAAACACACACACACACACACACCCAATACAAACACACACTCACAGTACACACACAATAAGCAGATTTATACACATACACAAAATATACACAAACAATATATTCACACAATAAACACACAAACAGTATCAGGGCCATATTTACATTTCAAGGGCCCCTAGGCACAACACCCTCCTGTGTCCCTAGCCCCACCACACAATAAACACTATAATGACCATATTCACATTTCAAGAGCCCCTAGGCACAAGACCCTCCTGCACCCCTAGCCCCACCCCACCTTCACCCCACCCCTAACTACAACCTCTCCCTCAACAACACCCATTCACTTAGCCATACCCTCTTTTGTGGCAAAAAAAACAAACATTTTTTGGAATTATTCTTCACAGTAATTTGGCAACTTTCCAGCAGTAGATGAAAATATAAAATAGGGATGATGAATATAAAGCATATATATCTGACAGCATAAGTAACTTTTACTAGGTAAGTAGTCTGCCCTTTCCCCATGTGTAAGACCCAAGTAATGGGAACATACGGATCAACCCAATACTGAAAAATAAAGCAATAAATGCTGAATTATACAGTGCAAATCAATTATAGCTACAATATGCAGGAGCACTATATGGTTTCCTGGAGTCGCTTCTAGCTACATGAGTAGGCATGCTACAATCACTGATTTATTAACAGCACCATGGGTGTCCAGAAGGGCACCAGTCAGAATGAGGCAGGAGAGAGGGAGCATGCGATGGTGGTGGTGGGGAAATAGGTCATGCAACCTGCTTCTAGGCTGGGACCTCCCACAGCCACGCCATCATGTGGGGAACAGAGCAGGAGCACAGTGAGGACTCACTGCACCAAAGCAGCATACCAGCCAACTGTCCCAATTTACACGGGACAGTCACGATTTTAGGGCCCAGACCCGCTGCATTTAGCTTATGTCCCGATTTCCTGGCCTCTTCCCTGCTTCCTAAGTATGCACCTGTCCAACTCAAGCAACCTTAACATTTATTTAAATCAGTCGCGTGGCTCTCGGCTCCGGGAGCCATGTTGCTCTGAGTGGCGAGATGGCCAATTCACTGCGCATGATAACGAGATTCAGAGATCATGATGTACATGAAGTCCTTGAGTTAAATTTTGCTTGCCTGATTAGACCAGTAAGCCCAGTCATGTCAGCATGAGCAACCAATACTCCTGCTGGGCTTTGGCTCAGCTGGACAGCAGCTTGCTACTCACTGTGGCATGAATCCTCAGGCGACGTTCATTGCTGTATGGCATGTATGCAGCCAGCACTCACCTTGTTGCATTTTTTTAACCCTCTGAGCACCAGGGGTGCGGAAGGCAATACATACCCACTGGCACTCAAAGGGTAAAAGGATATTTTGATAACTTAAAAAAAATTGCACTTTACTGTAGGGCCTTTTGCCAATTCCCAGTACTTTTTTCACCCTGAATTCTGATGGGGGGTGGCTGACTGACTCTAGTGACTCCTGTGTGTACCCAGAGTATCATGCCTGGCTGCAACAACCTCCATCACTGCCTTGGCCATGGGTCCCCCCCGGCCCTCTGGTAATTGATGGGTTAACTCTTCAAAAGAATGTCTCAAGTCAGTTGTGCTTTGGAGATGTGCAGAGCATTAGCATCCTAGGAGTTTCTTAACATTTATCAATCAGCAAAAGAGCAAACACAATATACCCAATTACCTTCTAAACCAGTTGACAATGGGTTAAGAAAGTAATTGGGTATATTTTGTTTGCCCTTTTGCAAACTGATAAATGTTAAGTTACTCCTAGGATGCTAATGCACTGCACATCTCCATAGCACAACGTTCTAATCTGCATAAGTGAGGTTTCTTTGAAATGGGGGAGGGGGGGTGCTGCAGGGAAAAAGTGTTTCTCTTTGACAATTCCAAATGTTGGGAGCTATGGAGAGCAGAAGAATTCCGCTGGTCTGGATACATTCCAGCGATAGAGAGAGAAAGAGAGAGATGTACTAGTATGCTGTATGTCCGAGTATAAGTAGAACATTGATACCAGCAGCTCCCTGCTTCTATACGTGCATGGAGTCTGTCTGAAGGTTTCATTAGCTTGCAGTTAGATGACAGATTTCCCACCCCATACAAGCATAGAAGAACTGAGTGGAGAGCTGACTGCACAGTGAGCAGGACACTTTAAAAAATAAATAAATAAGTGAATGGGGAAAGTGGGAGTGCTGAGTGCAGGTAATGAAAGGGGAGATACAGGCACCAAAGCAAACCTCACATCAGTTTAAAAATAGGCAGCAGTGACAAGCATTTGATATGCTGCAGATCTGCCTGGACTCACTGTTCAGATGCCAGTTCAGTGGTGAGTTGAGGGCTGCTAAGCACTGCTGCATTCACCTTGCCTTTCCACTTCCTGCCCCAGTTGCCTGGATCCTGATAGGAGGACCTTCCCCTGCTGTGAGTCAGGTGACCTGGTGAGGACCTGATATCACGATTCATTCCTGTCCTCTCATCCTCTAGTCCAGTAAGTGTTGACTCTCAGATCAGGTAATATGATTATTATGTCACTTCTACCTTGTACTGCCCCCCCCCCACACACACACACACACTGTGCTCTTTATCCTCCATTTGATTCTCTGGTACCGCTCTTTTGCATACCTCCCAAGTGTCCCTCTTTAGGAGCGATAGTCCCTAGACCCAAATCCCTCTGTCCCTCTTTCCCACCCTGATGTCCCTCTTTTTCGGAGATCAGTTTGTTGGGTATATATATATATATATATATATATATATATATATATATATATATATATATATATATATATATGTATCACATTGATCTACAGCAATAAAACTCACATTATTGTTTAAATGTCAGTATATGTGTTTATAAATTAGTCTGTGTAAATAAAATACTTTGGTCATGTTATAAATCATTTATTAGGTTAAACAAGTAGGTGTAAAATAGGTCATGAAATAGCCTAAAAATTCCTGGTAATGCCCCACACACCAGCCACGCCCCCAGCAACGCAAGTGTCCCTCTTTGGCAATTTAAAATGTTGGGAGGTATGCTTTTGCCCCATATTTAACTCGCTGATCTCAGATTGTCCTTATGCCTTTTCCTCATTCTGTCCTTGCTTCTCCTCTATGCACATCTCATAGCTGTGTATAAAGGCAAAGTGGAGTAAAACACCTTTGTGGCATTTTAGGGGTTAATTTATTTATATCATTATGAATTTTGAAAATATTAATTTGGCCCCCACAGTTCAGATTCTTTGCTCCAGAATTGTACACCATTGACAACACATTGGTTTGCAGTGCCTTGTGACCTTGTTGCCAGCAGCATATACCAAATGGCTTTAACCCTTTGAGTTCCAGAAGGATGCACAATGCATTGCATAGCAATGTGTTTTGCTCCCCTCTGGCACTTAAAGAGTTAAAAGTCAAAGATGTGAAATTCTGGAGCAAACATCTGCACTGTGGGGTAACCAATATTTCCAAAATTCACATTTACTTAAACTGGGTTTTTAACCACTAGAATACTAGAGAGGTCTTTGTATTTTCCCCTATTTTGAAGTTAGTTTTACTTATAATCGTGTCACTTTGCCTTTATACACAAGGGCCATTGAGCATTTCATAACTTAGGTACAGTGGGTCAGTTTTGGAGCAAATCAACTGAAATAGGGAGAATAAACATTTCCAAAACACACACTGATTTAAAAGTGTTTAACCCCTAGAATGCTAGCAAGGTCTCCAACACTTAGCTACACAAAGCATTGGATACCACCCTAGAATTCAAGGGGTTAAAAGCCCTATTTACATATAAGGGATAGTGAGCAGGGCACTGTACCTATTGTGGGGGCCCGACGCTTGTACTTGTCCCAGGCCCTATGATTTCTGACAGTGGGCCTGACGGAAGACTCAAATAAGTGGAGGACTGCCAGAACAAACCAAAGGAAGATCTTATCGGGGGGTCAGGTGTCACCCAGTGGGCTGTGCAGTCATGGGCCAGTTGGGGAGATCAGAGGATTTCCCCTGAATGGCCCACAATTCTTATCTCACCCAGAGCAATAATGGCCAAGTCTCATCCCTCCCTAGTTCCCAGTCAGTGAAGGGTTAGCCCTAAGTATCAGCCAAGTCTGTATCATCCGTCCCTGGTTCCCACTCAGTGCAGGGTTAGCATTCCCCTCCCTTGAACTTGACACCTTCCGTTTCACCAGCCCAACTTGGTATTAGCTGAATCACCTACCTCCTGCACAGGGGAAAGGTTTAGCCACCCCTCTCCTACCCAGGGATGAATTATCCCCCCACCCCTATACTATAGGACCATACAAGAGTGTTTACAGGTAGTGATCCCACACATTCTGCTCTCTGTGTGCTGACCCACCCATCCTTTCCTATCTGCCTGTCTCCTTCTCTCTGTATTGACACCTACTGTCTAACTCCCCCCTTTTAGGCCACTCACCTCCCTCTCAGCCCTCTATTTCAGCTCCCCCATCCTTTTTCTATCTCTGAGCATCCCATGTGTTAACCCTAAATACATACTGTAAATCATAATCTTAATTTAATCCTTTTAGTGTCAGGGGGTGCACATCTCACAACAAAGCTCTGATACTCAAAGATGCAGTTCAGTAAGCCAAATAGGTGAAATTCTGATGCCACCCAACTGCACTATAGGGAACAAATATATATTCACCAAATTCCCATTGATTTAACTGGGACTTTTAACCCCAGGAATGCTAGAGAGACATTTGCAATATGTTGGAGACCTCTCTAGCATTCAAATGTTCCTATGGACAGCTCTGGTCCCAGGACCATAAATCTCCATAGGATGGTGTAGCAACAGTGCCACTGTACAATTTCAGGCCACTGAGATATTGCACCTAAAAAATTCAACTTTGAAAATTAATAACTTTTGAATGAAACACCTTTCAGCAGTGGGAGTACTCTTGTTTTACTCAGGGTGATAAACCCTACAACATATTTTTTTTTGCATTTTAAGTATTACTATCCCTTTAAGCCCTTAAGGACCAGACCTTTTTTACACTAGAGGACGATAGCAATTTGGCCTTTTCAGTATTCCTTTGTTCAACCATGTTTTTCCTCTAATTCATTTAGTATACCCACACACACAAAATATACACAAATTTTCAGTGTAAGCAGGGCTTTTTGTTATACTATAGGTATACCTTGGTTGACATATTTTATTATGTATATTAAGTTAATATATAGTATTTATTTATTTTAAGATATTCAAGTTAATACATTTCAAATTAAACAGTTTAGTGATATATTTTAAATGTCTGTAATTTGTTGTTGCTAACACCAAACCTGGTTTCTAGAGTCTGGATGTGGGTTTGTGTATGTGGGATATATTAGCCACATCACAACATCCTGCCATTTATTAACCAGGTCATGCTTCACCCCATTCTGCCTATGCCTCACCCCTTTGTGACATCAGCAGAATTGAATGGAGTGTGGGTAGGAATAAAATTTCCCCCACCCAGGAAATATTTCTGTGGATGCTTATGCGATTACTACTAATAAGCTATTTTGAACTCACCAGGAATTTGTATATTTTTTTACTTCTTCAGTGAACCACAAAACATAGTTTGAGAATCACTGGTCTAGGGGACTCCCATTTCTGCTGTATACCTGTGAGGAGCTCCCTGATCCCCACTGATTAGTACAAACATGTGGATCAGTTTGCTATGTACTGAGCTACCAAGCCACGTGTATCTATCTATGTTTGTCAATGGAGTGGTGCCCTCTGACACTAGGGAATGCAACTCCACCGACATGAAGATACAATTGGTTCGAAAGCTTAGGACATGGTGAACAAATCCTCTGGTTTGTAAAAGCACAGACTTACTGTCATACAGTAGAAACAAGAAAGTCATCTAGACATCAGGAATTACAGGACAGAGCACAGTATACAGAAAGGTGTGTGTGCTGTGATTAATCAGTGATTGGAGAAGCTTCCTAAGCTCCCTCTATCTTTTGTTTCTGCCAACAGGGGAAGTGGTCTATTGTAGCACTATCTGTACTTTTACAGTTAGGGACAAGGACCTCACTCTAGACAGAGGATCTGGTGATGTAAGACAAGTATCAAAATAAAACATAATAGGGAGGTTTAAACAGCAACCCTTTTAACTCTTTGAGTGCCAGAGGGGTCCGCAACACATTGCAGAGCAATGCGTTGCATACCCCTCTGGCACTCAAAGGGTTAAAACACGAGGGGTGTGCAACTCATAGTAAAAGCAATGCACTGCACACCCATCTGATCCTGTAAGTGTTAAGGATAAAATAAGAAAGTATAGGAAAGCTGACTTAACTTATTCTGCTCTAGTAATATAAATAAAGTGAAAATGAAAAGTTACTGTTACTTTAACCCTTTGATTGCCAGGGGGTTTGCAACCCCTGTGACATTCAAAGGATTAACATAGAATTTCCATTCTTTTGTCCTTTGATCTAGAATGAATGTTGGCTTTGACAATAGTTTTTTTGCCTTTGAATATATAATGTATTTAGGCGATGTCCATATATTCTACTTATTCCACACTCATTAACTCATAGAGGTATCAGACACAGTGCAACACAATGTGATGGATATCCCTCTGGCTCTTAAAGGGATAGTAATGTCCCACAAAAAAAATATTTTGCAAATTGTAGTCCTTAAAAAGTTGACCAAAGAGCAAAAAACGTATCTCTCAAACTGCTATGGTTTGAGAAATATCGGCATTTAAAGCAGAACTACCACCTGAACTAAAGTTGCCCTGCCATACTTAGGCAGGTGGCGACTAGCTTAATAATCCTTATTTTACCTGTCAAAAGTGCCCAGGAGTAAAGTTATCGCTGATCTTCCGAGACTGACGGACAGGTTAGTGAAGCTTGCGCGCCTGTGTCGTCAGTCTCTTCCGGAGCCATTCGGGCCAGTGCAAGGCTTGTGAAGGATGACGGACACTGAAAGTACAGGCGCGTAGACAAGATGTCTGCGCTGATGCCTGGCTTCTGGTCTCGGAAGATCAGTGACAACTTTACTCCTGGGCACGTTTGACAGGTAAAATAGGGATTATTAAGCTAGTCGCCACCTGCAGGGCAGGGCGACTTTAGTTCAGGTGGTAGTTCCGCTTTAAAGTTTGTGATTTGCTGCTGTCAGCAGGAGATTCATGTCTGTCTACATGGAGGCTCTGCAGCAGAACTGCAATCACGTTATTTATAACGAATGACTTCATTGGAATGGTCTAAAACGTGTGTTTGCAGCTGAAAAGCTGTCAGCAGGAAATCACAAACTTTAAATGCAGATCGCTCTCAAACCATAGCAGTTTGAGAGATACTTTTTTTGTTCCTTGGTCAACTTTTTAAGGACTACAATTTGCAAAATGTTTCTTGTGGGACATTACTATCCCTTTAAAAGGTTAAAACATGTTTTTATTAAACAATGGTGTGACTGATACCTGTACTCAGACTGAGTAGCTCCGCCAAAAGTGTGGTTCCTTAGCCCAGGACTACACCGAGAATTCCACCAGCCAGGAACCAGGATCATAGCTCCAGTCACCCATTCACTTAGACAAGAGTCAGTGTAGGGTGAAAAGTACTCTGGATACAGCCATCTACCCCAAGAACCAGGCAACACCAGTGTAGGGGTAAAACAAGAACTCATTTTCTGTAGAACACACAGGGTTTATATACACACATAATGAGTTATCCACACATATTAGAATACAATAGGATACAGGTTACTGCAAACCACATATGGAGAGACAATGGGGCCAGTGGTGGAGGGCCACATAATACAAAGAGGCACAATGGGAACAATACACAAGTTATACAGAAGGACTGTAAACAGTAGACATGATTACATCACACATCATTTCATAGCCATGCCAGGTAAAGATGTCTGAAAACAAAGCTATTTCTTTTTAATAAACTGCAGAAAGGTGACAGTAGAATATGTGAAAATAAAACCCTAACACAATAAATAACATTTTTACCAAATACACATTCAGAGCTTCAACTAAAATGCCCATGTAAAGAGAATTTACTCTCCAATAGAGGACTGGTGAGTTACATTACAGGATAAGGGTGATTTATAGACAGAAACTGTTCATTTCAAATCTGTATTTATTCAAATGTATCACTGTCCTCTGTTTTATTGTTGCTCTGCTTCATTTTACAAGACATTTGGGAAGTATATGTAACTGTCAAATTCAACTTTAAAGGTCAAGCTATTGGTTGCTTTCTGTATTATGAGAATTGTATTTATCTTGGCTGTCATTTTCTCCATTTTAACACATAAATAATTATTACTGATTTTTTTTGTTAGTCTAGCAGTTTGTCTAAAATGCACCATAAAAACCTTGAAAATTCATTTTATTATTCCAGTAAAATGTTAAGAATGAAATAAAAATGGAAAGAAGGGTTCTCTTGAAATAAACAGGCTTGGTATATGTATTTAACACTTCAAGTGCTAGAGGTGTATGCAATGCATTGCATACCCCTCTGTACACTCAAAGGGTTAAGACCATGATACTAAACTGCATGTTCATTGAAGTGCACCAAACCAACAGCACCACAGGGAACAAATAGAAATCCCCCATATTCTCATTGATTTAACCCTTTGAGAGCCAGAGAGGTACTCAACACATTGCAAAGCAATGTGTTGCATACCCCCTTTGGCACTCAAAGGGTTAAATGGGACTTTAAAGCCCTTGAATGATAGAGTAGGTCTCTAACACACTGCTGCCCCTATGCATTCCAGAACTCTGTATCATTCAAGGAGTTTAACCTTTTGAGTGCCAAAGAGGTATCCAACACATTGCGTTGCAATGCATGGGATATCTCTCTGGCACTCAAAGGGTTAAAACCACAGGGAATACATATTTGTTACTCTTCTACACAACGATACTACTTTATCAGTAGTAGTAGTATCAGTACAGCCTCAGTGTGGTGGATGATTTTTACAGCATAAACCAAAAACTCCAAGAACTTTACTTATAAGGGCTTTGTCACACACTTGTGATGTTAATTCAACGTTTTCAACTCTGCACTAATGGCAAGATACTTATATGACATTGTTGCCTATTTGGATGTTCTTAATGGTAATTTCAGCACACACAAATGCAGCCTAACCCAGCATGCTGCAGCACAACTGAGGACATGCATTGATCTAACTAAAAAGCAGATATACACAGCAGCTTTTTCTATGCGATACAGATCATTCACACTAGCGATGCACATCACAATATCCAATGAATAAGTGACACATGCAGTAATTACCCAGTGATATATGGCTGATGTTGATGTAGCTACATCCATTATATCCCCATTCCCCCATGAGGGGATCATTGGGGGAACACAGGCAAACTGAAAGGACGGAAGAGATATACAGCAGGTCTGTACAAGTCACAAGTGTGAACCAAGCAGAAATGGCCAATTTAATCAATTCTGTAGTAAAGCAGCTATAATATAGAGGACAGATACAAACTCCCATTGACTTAAATGGGGCATTTAAGATGAATGCATTGCATAAATCTCTTGTAGTTAAAGTATGTATCAGAAAGGTGTCTGCAACTTTATCTTACATAGTTATACATGTCTGACCATTGAAAAAAATGTCCAACGTTTTTTTTTTTTAATCAATGATCATGGTGACCAGCATTTCTGCTGCTCTGCTTTTCTTGCTTCCTACCAAATATAGCCCAGTAAAGGGATTTGCTCCTTTTTGAATGTTCTTTTGAATATCTTTACTAGTGATATTATTGGTGGGTTTCAAGGGGAGCCTTTTTATATCGGACTCTAAAATTTGTAATTGGGTTTACAATTGCAGAGGGGTAAATCAACTTTGAAATGATTTTTAAAAAGTTGAAGGGATGGACAGACATATGGGATTTAAACTATAATACCACATATTTTTTGGACCTCCACCTTCCATTAAGAGAAAAAACACTAACAACTAACTTATATGTAATATGTGCTTGTGACTGAGCAGAAATCAGGCCAATTTACCCTGGAACACTCTGGGAAGCATGGAGATACTAATTACTGTCCCCCAGAATACATTTATTGGTACCCAGGACCTGAGGCTTACTATCATTACTGGAGCCATGGAGTAATCTCTACACACACAACGGTGAATTAATTTTCCTTTAACCCCTTAAGGACCCATGACTGTCCTGGACCATCATGTGTTGTTATCCCCTTAAGGACCCATGACGGACCAGAACCATCACGGCTGCTATAATTAATTCCAGGCTGAGACTGAGCGCTCCGAGACTGGGGCGTTCAGTCTCAGCCCTTCTTGCTTGTGCCGGTTCATGTGATCGCCGTAGCAGCGATCACATGTACCGGCATAGTGAGAGACAGAGGCAGCACAGAAAGCATGCTGTCTCTGCGTGTCTCTTCTACCTCTGTCTCCCTTGCTATCAAAGTAAGGGAGACAGAAGTAGAGAGGAGACACCTAGTGGCAAATGAGAATACAGCAGCTGGGGGTATTAACCCCTTCACTGCTGGTGCCAGAGGCTTGCTAAATGCAGGTCAATTTCTGACCTGCAATGATGCTTTTTTTTTTTTTAAAACACAACACATTGCTCCGGTCTTTAAGGGAAAACGACCTCAGATATTCCCTGTCCTTAAGGGGTTAACTTGCAGAAGGAGGGGAGTTACTATGAAGGAAGTACTCTGGAGAAGTCCAAGGTACTGTATCTATTTTGTGCCCTGGAACTTCCGATGTTTCTAGAGTTGGTTTTGGGGCCTTGGGGCTACTGCTGTGTTCCGGACCATGGAAAAAGTCTTGGACCCGGTACTGAGGGTGGTTCTGGCCTGGTTTTCACCTGGACATAGACCTCAAAGTATTTGTTGCAGCACTAGCCAATCCAGACTGCTTCTCCAGTCATCTTCTAGTGCCAGCCCCTGCTTCCTAGGAGAGACAAAGCCAGAGATATCACTGATTATTCACCTGCAGGTGGACAGATACGTACCAGATTCTTCTGCCTGCACACTGTCTTGTTCTCTTGCACCTCACCCAGGATCTTACCTGAAAAAAATCAGTAAAGAGAAGAGAGTGAAAGTCAAAGAGAAGGAGAAAGAAGGTAAATAAAGGAGGAATAGAATAGGTAAAGAGTGAAAGAGAAAGAAAGAGGTCAAATGAAACATCAGTAGGATGGGGCACAGAAAGGACAAATACAAAGGAGAAAGGGCCCACAGAACAGAAAAATCATGCGGCGTGGGCCCTAAAGTTCTAGGCCACATTTCCTGAGTTGATAATACATTGTACTGATTGATAGTGCAGTATAAGTGCATCTCTGGTGATTGTCTTTTAAAGTCCACTTTTACATGGTTTGTCAACCCTCACCCTTCACATTGTGTGGTGTTACACATACTCAGGTGGTGTCACGGAACTTACAGATTCTGCTGATTCAAATGACTATGGATGTCGATTCTGGTATGGCAAGAAACATTTAACGAGTTGCAAGACACTAGATAAGTCTATGAACTGGCGGGATGAGAGCTCAAACTGTCTACCAATACCCCAAGAACATGACACTTGGACTTGTATGGTTACCTCATATATACAGCCTTACAAGCTGGTCTGTGTACACCGGGGCTCCACGCAGAGGTTCAGTGACATCAAGGGCCTTTGGATTGAGGCCATGGGTTAAAGAAAAACACCACAGTGCTGTTTCCGAATACATTTATTTATTCTATGGCGTCAGCTACAGAGCTTATTTGGATGCTTGCGGCCATGGCGGATCTGGACTTTCATTAACTTTACAACAAAGTAATAGGAATTGAGAAAAATGATTCTCCATCATGGGCACATGGAAGCCTGATATTTTTTCATGTGAGAACAAATATAAAAACACAGATCTGTTTTATTTACTCCTTAACCCTTTGAATGCCAGAGAGTTATGATACCTCTCTGGCACTTAAAGGGTTAACATGTTACGGTACTTGTGTTGTCAAAGGAGGCACTTCCCCTTTAAATACGTTTGAACCCTTGTTGTGGTAAAAGATGATAAAGGGAAGTGTGACTTTCATTATAAGGAATAACAGTATGTCATTATGCTGTTTCCTGGAGAATGTTCTGATTTCTTAGTGCAAAAGTGCAAAACTGACTGATTAAGGTTATGGTAAATAAAGCAACTGGACATGATGGCGTATACACAAGGGTATTTAAGTATCTTACCTCACTTATAGCAAGGACATTATACTTAATATGTATTGATTCGTTCTCACAATGTCTTGTGATTGGAAGAAAGCAGATATTAAATTAAAGGGATAGTAATACTTCAAAATTACTATCCCTTATATTGAAGCCCTTTAAAAACTGAATTAAATGCCACCAGCGGCATCTCTTAAACCTTCGCTCCCCCCTACCTCTCCCCTGACGTCAGCATTCTTGCTGCAGCAGGGAAATCCGGTCCCAGGACCGGCAGAGGCTCTTTAGCAGAGCAGAGATCTCGTTATGGAAAACAAGATCCTTCACTAAAATGGTCTTCTATGTGTGCTTGGTTACCAAGCACATGTAGAAGACCGTTTTAGTGAAGGATCATTTCTTCTATAACGAGATCTGGCTCTGCTGAAGAGCCTCCGCTTGACTCAATGAACGGATTTCCCTGCTGCAGCAAGAACGCTGACGTCAGGGGAGAGGCAGGGGGGAGCGAAGTTTAAAAGCGGCCATCTTGCAAACCATAAAGGTTTGAGAGATGGCGCTGGTGGCATTTAATTCAGTTTTTAAAGGGCTTCAATATAAGGGATAGTAATTTTGAAGTATTACTATCCCATTAAGTTGAAAAAAGACACAAGTCCATCAAGTTCAACCTCTGCCACAGTATAACACGGAACGTGGATATTAGTGTGTTTACCAGAACTTTTTTTTTACCTACTAATACACAGTATATTCCTGTATGTTCCCATCTTCTAGAAATGTATCTAATCTTCTGTTAAATATACCCATTGTATCTGCCATTCCAGCACAAAGGAATCAGTCACTGAATATACCTTTTTCCTTTGGGGTTGGCTTAGGCAGAGGTAACCAGAAGCACAAGCCTATCCCCCAGAACACACTCTCTCATCTACACTGTCACTATTAAAACCTTTTTGCCAAAACCAGTGGAGGGATTATAAATGCTTAAACGTTAGACCCCACTGCTACTCCCTCACTAACATTATCGAGCATTATATCATCAGTTGCTAAAGACTCCTGTAGTGCACTGAAAAGACAATACGCAAAATATACTCAAGAAATGAGGACATAATGGTCTTTCTTTAACACTAATGGAATGCAGCAATCCCCCCCATTTATCTGCAGAAATTATGGGTTTTATATTTAAATATGGGGACCAGGATGCCCCATATTAAAGGGATATTAATAGTTCATTTGGCTTGCAAGCATACTTTGTAGACCATTCCAATTAAAGGGATAGTAATACTTTGTTTTATCTTTATTTTATTTTGTAGGCATTACAAAAACATGAAGAACGATATAAGTCTTATCTCTCAAACCTTTATGGTTTGAGAGATATTCACAAGCAAAGTTTCCCCTCCCTCCACTTTTACCTAGTGTAAGCAATCTCTTCTCAGATGGGGAATGCAGTCCATAGACCAGACAGATAACAGCAGGGGACAGTCTTCTTCCTATGAGAACAATGAAAGCCCTGCCCCGCTTGACAAGATTTTCAGGTTTTTCCCTTATCTTAATTGAAGATTGTCCCTCTCTGCAATCTACCTGGGCACCTCCCTTCTGCTCTGGCTGAGTAGGGAGGGAGGGGGATACTTTGTCATTGAATTACTCTTGAACTACAACTCTGATATAATTGAAATAACAATCTCCAAAGTCCAAATACTATGATGATTATTTGGAGCTGCTTTTATTATGAATCATTACTATCCCTTTAAGTATTTAGTACTAAAGAGTGCAATTTCGGCTCTGCTTAAGAGCCTCAGTCTGGTCAGATGACCAGATTCTGCAGCCGTCAGCCAGTGCATTGATTTCGGTGAAACTGCCAGGAAGAGATAACTTTAGAAAGGTATATCTCTCAAACCATAAAGGTTTAAGAGATAAGACTTACATTATTTTTTTTATATTTTTTTTAATGTATACAATATGAAAAACTTAAATTCAACTATTATTGTCCCTTTAATGCTAAATTGCCAACAGAGGAACACATAGATCCCTCTCTCAAGTCTTAACATAATACAGGTGAAGAATAATTTAAATTAAGTGAATACGGTGTTGTAGGCCCCATATTACCAATTTCAGGACCAGAGAGATCTGAAACACACCACAAAAGCAATGAGATGCACAAGGCTCTGGTCCTTAATGCGTTAATGTAATTTGACCAAAGGGGTAATTCTCACATCATGTGCATCACAAACTATGTACAGGAGTAGGCTTTTGTCTACAGAAGTTCATATCAGAGCAATTATTCCCAAACTGTTTGACTTTATTTCCTCCTTTGTGATTTTCACCAAACTCCTTTTTACTAAAATGCATCCCTTTCCACAAATATTAATTTTAATTTGTAATTTTATATTGTTATATATTTTAACCCTTTGAGTGCCAGAGTGGTAGGGAACGCATTGCTTTGCAATGCGTTCCCTACCCCTCTGGCACTCAAAGGGTTAATAAATACTTTAAAGACGCCACAATCTCATGGCGCCACTGCTGAGAAAGGAAGGTCAAACCAAAATCAATATACTCATCTTTTTCTTTGCCACATATACCAATGCAGGTGCTGAAACAAAACCTCTCTACACCCCGTATAAGAGCCTCCCATAGGGTGGCCAACAAGAAAGGTCGTGTAGTCTATCAACAGATGGAGAGCCACAGTATGGCCACTGATGTGATTACTCATGAAGAAGAAAAGATACAAGGTGGGAGGGAGGTGGAGGGATCCCGTTAATAACATTTGTTGTTAAACCAGGCAATGTAATTTATTTACTGTAACTGCTTAAATCCAGTTTACTAACTCTTGGATGTTCAACATATAGCCGCAGGCCAAATATGGCCCACCTTACCCCAAGGTAGGGCTCATTTTAAATTTTTTATACCAACACCTTTTTCATCTATTTATCTAGGGTATTCTTTTAAAATGTCTCACACTTAAAAGCGTGCAACATTTAGCCACTGTAACTAGGTCGCCGGCTTCAAGATCGTCATATAAGAATCTTGCGTGAAATAAAAGGGTGAGATTCTTATGTCGCCTTGTAAAATGTCGCCACTGCCTTATGGCGCCTTGTAAAATGTCGCCACTGCCTTATGGCGCCTTGTAAAATGTCGCCACTGCCCACACAGTCTCTTATAGCTTGTTTGTGCCAACCTGCACTCCAGCTGTCTCTCCTGGGCAGTGAACCAGAGTGAAGGTATTGGTATTTTAAAAGTGAACCCTTAATACACGGACACGGTCACATCACTGGTCAGTAACAGGTCAAAAAACTTTATACGGCTCTCACATGTTGAGATAATTTGGAAGTCCTGGTTGTAAATTGTTTACTCTTAAAATTCTCCCCTTGACCCTTTGAGTGCCAGAGAGGTATGCAATGGGAAGGCAGTGGGGTTGTTTATGAGCACACCCAAATGCCCCTTTCCTCTGCACTTTATTTAACTCTTTGCTTGCCAGAAAGGTGTGTAACGCATTGAAACTCCCTCTAACATTCAATGGGTTAATACCATGTACTAACAAAGCACAAGAAGTGGCATTTGGGGCTTGCTTGCATTAATGACCTTTCAATGGAGGTTTGTGTGTACCAGAACACACTAAAGCCAGCATAAACTCCATTGTAGGGCAATGTTAGGTCTTCCAGGTGCTGCCAGACTACAACAGAATGATGGGATCTGTAGTCTTGTAGCAGATGGAAGGCCTCAAGTTGCCCATTGTTGCTCTAGTGCATATTCTAAAGTGAAGGAGCGGGACTTAAAGGCCAACACACTACAACCCCAGACTTACATTTCGGTCTGTGCAGGGCCTCTCAGTGTGATGCAGCTGATTCCCTCTAGGCACATGGAGAGCATAGGCCCATGCCTGGGATACCCTTCCACTTGGGGAGACTAAAAAACAAAGAGGTGTGATGAACGCCCAACAAGACTGAACAAAATGAAGTGTTTTCTTCTATGGCATGGTAGCCTCTCAGTTGCTGCTCAAGTCATAAAGCTTTTCAATTAGACACTAATTTCAGGCTGACTGTTGTCATTCTGTATGCAATCTATTTGCACCTAGAAAGAAAATATTTTTCCTGGTGCTATAATTTCTCATGATAAAATATACTCTTTCCTTTCCACAAACTGTGGTATGCACTCTTCCAGGAAGCAACAGCATAGTAGCACCCATTTTGTTTTATGATTTATTGGTGTGCTTTAAACTTTCCTATACTATTTTATCAGAAGCCATAGTTCATGCCTGTAAAAGAAACTTCAAGCTTGTACAATACTGTACAAAAGTTTTAGGCACGTGTGAAAAAATGCTGTAAAGTAATTATGCTTTCAAAAATCAACATGTTAATAGTTTATTTTATCAATAAACAAAATTCAAAGTGATTGAACAGAAGAAAAATCTAAATCAAATCAAAATTTGGTGTGATCACCCTCTGTCTTAAAAAAAACAAAAACAAAAAAAAAAAACACATCAATTCTTCAAGGGACACTTCCACGAAGTCAGGGATTTTGTAGGCATATAGTCAGGTGTTTGATTCAACAATTATACCAAACAGGTGTTAATGATCATCAATTTAATATGTAGGTTGAAACACAAACAGCTGTGTAAGAGGAAAGAACTGGGTGAGGAACAGCCAGACTCAGCTAACAAGGTGAGGTTGCCGAAGACAGTCTAATGTCAAAAGTCATACACCATGGCAAGACTAAGCACAGCAACAAGACACAAGGTAGTTATCCTGCATCAGCAAGGTCTCTCCCAGGGAGAAATTTCACAGCAGACAGGGGTTTCCAAATATGCTATCCAAGCACAAAGAAACAAGCAACGTTGAGGACCGTAGATGCAGTGGTCGGCCAAGGAAACTTAGTACAGCAGATGAAAGACACATCGTGCTTACTTCCGTTCACAATCGGAGGATGTCCAGCAGTGCCATCGGCTCAGAATTGGTAGAAAACAGTGGAATCCTGGTACACCCATCTACAGGCTGGAGAAGTCTGGTTAGAAGTAGTCTTCAAGGAAGACTTGTGGCCAAAAAGCCATAACTGCAACATGGAAATAAGGCCAATCAACTCAATTACGCACAAAAACACAGGAAAATGGCAGCTGGTGCTCTGGACTGATGCGTCAAACTTTTAAATATTTGGCTGGAGTAGAAAGCGGTTTGTTCACCAAAAGCTGGAAAGCAATACAAGAATGAGTGTCTGCAGGCAACAGTGAAGCCAGGTGGAGGTTTCTTGCATGTTTGGGGCTGCATTTCTGCAAATGGAGATGGGATTTGGTCAGAATTAATGGTCTCTTCAATGCTGAAATGTACAGGCAGATACTTATCCATCATGAAATGCTATCAGGGAGGAATCTGATGGCCCCAAATGTATTCTGCAGCATGACAACGACCCCAAACATACAGCCAAAGTCATTAAGAACTATCTTCAGCATAAAGAACAAGAATGAGTCCTGGAAGTGATGGTATGGCCCCCACAGAGCCCTGATCTCAATATCATTGAGTCTGTCTGGGATTACATGAAGAGAGAGAAGCAAGAAACTGCCTAAATCTACAGAAGAACTGTGGTTAGTTCTCCAAGCTGTTTGGAACAACCTTCCTGCCGAGTTCCTTAACACCTTAAGGACCCATGGAATTCCGGGCTCCCCACACGGCTATACGTCGTTCAGGGAGTCCAGAACCAGATTAAAATTAAAAAAAAAAAATGCTCCGTGGTCCTTAAGTGACAACCGCGTGCATGCGCAGCCAGTCCTTAAGGGGTTAAAACACTGTGTGCAAGTGTACCTAGAAGAATTGATGCTGTTTTGAAGACAATGGCTGGTCACACCAAATACTGATTTGATTTACATTTTTCTTCTGTGCACTCACTTTGCAGTTTGTTAATTGATAAATATAAACTATTAAAGTGCATTTTTGAAAGCATTTTTAAAAAAGTTTAGTTCATTTTAAAGTAAATTAAAATGTGTATAAATTGCACTAGCCATTTGTTTGTAGTAAAATATTTTTAAGAAACGAACCTTTACTGTTAGTGACACAAATCTGGCTCTTAATGTTAATTAGTTTGAAAGCTGGGTCAATATTACTGCAAGTTATATTCTGAATGAACCTAGACAAAGCTGTCATACTAGGCGCATATCTAATAGCACATGCGATAAATTAGCATAAAGTGCCACCAAAGCATAAATGTAAATTTGTCAAAAACTATTTTACAGAAAAATGGATAGAACAACATGTAGACAGGTTTCAACTACGCAACATAAACTAGAGCGGTCTTAAGATCAGGGCTCAAAATTTCCATGCGCCATTAGCCAATGGCAAGTGAAAATTTAGCCCTGGCGAGTAGAAATTCAGCCCTGGTGGGTGTGTTATCGCTTGCAGTGGTGAATAACTTTTCAGGTCTGGCTAGTAGCAAAGGACTTCAAATTTTAAGCCCTGTTAAGATGACAGGTGTACTTAAATTTCAGAGAACTTTAACCCCTTAACGACCAACCGCGCAGGCACGCGGCAGTCACTAAAGGACCACGGAGCTTTTTTTTTTTCCGATTTCGGACTCCCCGAACGGCGTGCAGCTGCGGGGGGAGCCTGGAATTCCATGACAGCCATAGTACGTCATGGGTCGTTAACTCAGATCAACCCATGACGTACTATGACCGTCAAGGGTCGTTAAGGGGTTAAAGGGGCAGTACACTTTTTTTTTATTTTACTCAATAGGAAAATCCCTACAATATATATATTTCATAAAAAAAGTTTACTGCTCCTTTAATGAAAAGGGAAAAATATTCCCACACCCAAGATTTCAGTGAGGAGAGAAGAAGGATCTTCTTCTTCTCCACACTGGCTGGAGTAGGTGATGCTGCCACCTCAAAATCCTCACTGCAGCTAGCAGGATTATTGAGGGCAAGTGGAGCAGGCCCTGGTACCATTTCACTGCCTGAAGAAGCCAGTTCCATGGTGGCCATGGTGCTCAGACTGTGGTACACTAAACCACTTTTAGGCAGATGAAAGTCTGTCACCCCCCGATCACAAGGGAGAGACAATGTTGGGGGACTTTGCCACATTGGGTCTGGGGAATGTGATCTCTGTCTATTTAGCGGTGGTGCCACTGCCAGTGAGTCACTAGCCTCAGGGTTCATCCAGCTTTTCTTTTTTATACCACAATAGCAGTGATCATTGTGTCCGTCAGCACTATGAACCACTAAATAACCACTTTATTTTGTTAATATTTGATTGAAATTATTTTTTCCTCTCTCTTTTTCTCCTAAAATACACAACATTAGAGTGCAAGAAATTATGGGTTTATGAGGTATATGGGCAGGAAGTTTTGCATCACTGAGTAACATAGGCCGGGAAGAAATTTCACAAATGTTTCTGTGCTCTTAGCAAAAAGGCAATAAATCTACATGTTTCTCTATGGGCGAAATGTCCTGCCTTAAAGCAGAAAACCATGCTTTTTTTTTTTTTTTTTTTGTTTGTTTTCCGAAATTTCTTGCAGGAACACAATGGGACTTTTTCCCTATAAACTATGTCAAGTTATGCACAGCCAATAAGCCATAGTTACTGAAGGCAGTGCAGTGTAAGTGACACATCAGCATGGGAGGGTGGAGGTAAGGCCTGAATATGGGTAGTGGGTAGTCTCTGGGAAGCAGGCAATTTGCATGTTGCAGGCTGTGCTGACAAAGTCTTTCTTTAGGTCACAACTAGCAGTGTTATACATGAAATGTATTGATCAGTCCGCTCACACCAGCTCATGAAGATGTCTCTCTGTCTGCAACACTATCTTATTCTTGAGGTTTTATATTTTAAATACAATAAAAGAACTATTGCTTTTATTCTGATACTTTTTTATAGAGAACTAGTTGAAGAGCCCGTTACACGATCCACAGTGCCACTGCCAGCCGGTCACGGGGCAGTCATGCGCAGTAGAGACTGCCCGCGCCGCGGCTGATACAGAGCAGGACGCTCCTTCGGAAATAAGCCCACCCAAGCCCAGTCTATGAATGCTGTGCCTTTCATAGAATGAGTTGAGGGGGAGTGTAATTTCCTTTCACATGAGGAGTTACAATGTGACAGCTGTTTATTTGTAAACATTTCTTTGGGTGAGCGTAGCTAGATTTCAGGAATCTAAGTATGGAAGTATGATACCAATACGATCCCATCCTTTGATACATGTTTCTCCTTAAAGTTCTTTGTTTTGTAATGCCAAAAACCAGTGGATTTTTTGGAATTTAAACAGTTTCCCCCTCCAGAGTTTAAATGAAGATGGGTTTGGTTTAAATTGATTTTAATGTAATCATAAAAAAGTAAAAGAAACTAGTGTTTTCTTCTACAGTAAACGCATTGATGGAGTTGCAAATTCCCAATATGAAAGCTGGGTTTGCATGTGCTGAGTGTATATTCTATTGTCTTTATGACTGTGGCACCCTGATAGCACATATTTTCCAATTGTAAGGAGCTGCATACACTGTGTGGTACCACATAAATACAATTATACATATTACCAGAACATGAATTAACTTGGCTTGTCTAGGAGCATTTACTACATTGGTGCAACCTGGTTGGGCCAATTGTTCATGCTATTATCCCTCTGAATGCCAGAGGGGTTCGCAATGCGTTGCATACCGCTCTGGCACTCAAAGGGTTATAGGAATAATGTAAGACTATGGAAAATATGGAGTGTTGTTTATTTTTCAATAAGGCAGTCTACTGTGTTTTTTTATGTATTACAGATAGCAGCCATTCTAGAGCTCGTGTTTGTGCTTTGGCTATGCATGTGCAGTAACACTGAAATGAAGATGGGTCTGGTTAGAAAGCAATCAGCTAAAGGACGCTTGAGCAGACCAATGCATATTTAGTCATACCCATTGACACACCCCACCACCTGTTACACGGCAATGAAAGTATTCTTAACCTACTACATGTAAACCCACAAAAGCTCCTACGCATTCCATTCCTATAAGAAATGCTCAAATGTATGTGCTACCAGCATAGAAATGCACCATTATTACCCACTACCTGCAAAGCATTAAACCATTACATGCAACCAGCAAAGTAATAAATACACCAAACACGCTTCTAGCATGGCACCATGCGATCATATTCAACCAGCAGAACAACACACCATCACATAATGAGCGTTATACACAAAATAATTTAATTCGTGGTGCAAACCAACTGCACCATAAGGGACATATAAAAAAAAATCCCCAAACTCCTACTAATTTAAATGGGAGGTTACTCCCCTTGAATGCTAGAGGTCTAATGCGTTGAAGACCTCTAGCATCCAAGTGGTTTAATCTCCATTTAAATACATTTTGGTTTGAATCAGAATGCCATTCTGGACTGTGATATTCCGGTATGCTCCAGAATGCCGCTCCTGCTATTTTCATTTGTGCATAAGGCTCAGTGACTCACCCGTGCCACCCTTGATAAATGCTGCTTCAAGAGTTAAAAAGAGGAAACATATTTGCTGCCTCCCATTCAGCTAAATCTCCTGCTGCTGTGCCTGGCTGGAAGCAGTCTGTGCTATACTTCCGGTCCGGTCACATGAGACCTTCTCCAGCAGCAGAAACAGCCCAGCTGTAAGACTAGGAGGAGCAGATCCCCTGTTCTTCTGGTCTGTGGGAGAGAGTGCTATCCAGCACCTGCTGATTAATGTCCTGGCTTCTGTCATTTCTTCTCTTGACATTTAATCCACCCACCTGCCACTGTTGTAAGGTGCTGTGCTGCATCTAGC
Source organism: Rhinophrynus dorsalis (assembly GCA_037306005.1). Classification (NCBI taxonomy): domain Eukaryota; kingdom Metazoa; phylum Chordata; class Amphibia; order Anura; family Rhinophrynidae; genus Rhinophrynus; species Rhinophrynus dorsalis. Next base: position 420,949,812 of record CM074723.1, read on the forward strand.
ATGGATTCTAGGAACATTGCGCTAATCATTTAATTGCATGGTGATGGGATGTCCCCTTGCAGTCCATTGATTTCCAGTTCCTTGTAGTGTTGTGTGTGATTGTTACACCTCCCGATCATCACGCCTCATGTGCTGCTCCCTGTGACTTGTGTGAGATCAGCCTAGTCAGAGACTGTCAGTGAGGCTGACTGGGGGAGGTGCAGTGCTGATACTGCTGGATGGCAAGGCGAGCTCATCATTAGGACAATAACTCAAGACACAAAGGGACTGATTACGAGGAGTCAGAGGTTTGGATGTGATGGCTTCACTGAGCCTTGGGCTGAACCTGTCCAGGAAGAAAAATGCCTCTAGGAACGCAGCAGTGGAAAGAAAGAATTTGATTACAGTCTGCAGGTAAATGCCATCTGGGTGTCTGCATGCCATGTAGGACCCAGCCTCACTTCTAGGCAGGTTGAGCACAATAAGAAAGTTACCCCCTCTTGGACGCTGAACATTACAAACTAATAGATTTGAAGCCTAATGTTATTTGTTTTAACCCTTTGAGTGCCAGAAGTGACGCACAGTCCTTTGTGGGGGCAGAGGGGTGCGCAACGCTTTGAAGAGCAATGCTTTGCGTACCCCTCTGGCACTCAAATGGTTAAAATCTTTATTTTTAGCTGTTAGCCATACTTTATAGTTAACCCTTCGAGCGCCCTTCTAACATTCAAATGATTGTTGTTTTTGTGGTTGAGCGAGGGATATGTATTTAGTCTCTTAACCTTTCACTGTCTTGAACCATTTGAGTGTCAGAGCGTTGGCCAAGGCATTGCGTTACGATGCGCTGGAACCCCTCTGACAGTCTAAGGGTTAACTGTTCTTTTGCGATGTCTGTTAACACATTCAAGGACGTGTTTCAAAGTTCCTATCTGTCTTGTTAATATATCCATATTTGCATCTGTACCTTCTCGTATGCATCCTCATAGATTCCTAATATACAATACTTTTTCAATGTGCAATATGCATTAAAGTGTCAAACTAAATAATAAAGCCAAGTAACCTGATGATATAGAAAGGCAAATTGAGCAAACCAACTACATTATAGGGGACGTATAAAACAATCCTATTTCTCTAAACGGGGCTTAACGCCTCAGTGCTTCACAATGGATTCAGGGGTTAAAAGCCCCCTTTGAATCCTTTGAGTGCCAGAGAGGTATCCAAAGCACGATGCAATGCGTTGGATACATCTTGCACACAAAGGGTTAATGTGTAACTTTTTGGAATTCCTATCTGTCCCCAAAATGCGGTTGGCTTATTGTAGAATTACTCCTCTCTGTGATTATAGATATAGTCCAGTGGCCTTTATGCATAAAGCCAAGTGAAGCAATTCAAGAGCAAATCATTTACCCTTTACTTGACAAAAAAAACCCTTAATGTATTGGTTTTTCAACCCCTTGAATGCTGGAGAGGTCCCCAACGCATTGCTTGAGGCGTTTCTAGCATTCAAGGGGTTAAACATTCTATTTAAATTTATTTGTTCCATGTAGAGAGGCTGGTTTGCTCTGGAATTGTTCCACTTTATACATAATTCTTGTAGGCACATATCAGAGGGATTTAGGGTGAAGTTAACTCTCCAGCTCCACATTAATTGATTAGATACAAGGAGACTTTTTCTGCACTGTACTGCACCCCAAGTATCAAATGAGACAACTACACTTCGTGTTAACCCTCTGAGTGCCAGAGGGGTATGCAACACATTGGCAATCAAGGGTTAAAACCAAATAAGTATGCCAGAATTCATAGGCACAATCAGAATGCACTTACCAGCTCCAGAGGAGGGGTTGCAATAAAATGGGATAAAGTGCAGATGGCTTCTCCAGTGATACCACTTCCCCAATCCAGTGTTATTCTGTGGAGCCTGTTCACTGAGATCTCTCAAGTTGGAGACATCTTAGTGCATTTGCACCATAGAATAACATAAGACATGGAGAAGTCATCTCCACATTTTCATGTCTTTAGTGCATAACCACCCCGTTTGGTAACTGAGATGCTTCTGTTGATGTACTTATTAGGTGCAAAAAGTGAAATAAACATTGCTTGCATTATGCAACAGTACATGTGTATTAGGCCTTATTAATCAAGCCAAGGAGGAGCAATTTTGTAGAAAACCAACGTCATCACATGGAAAAAAATGTTTAATAATATCCCATTGATTTAAATTGGGCTTTGGACCACTTTTATACTAAATAGGTCTGCATTGCAAAGCAATATGTTGGAGACATTTCAATGCATTAAAAATTCCCATGTAATGAATGTGAATATTCATTTGTTCCCTATGATTCAGTTGGTTTGTTCCAGAATTGTTCCTATTAAGATTTCTGAATATGGTCCATAAAAATGTACCTAAAATTATACTTCTGCAGGCAGGTACAGTTTAATCTGTGGCCGATGCTAATCAGTAATACATGTGGCTTTAGACTTCATTTCTTTTAAAGTGAAAAATAATACTACCCCATGAAAGGGGTAATACTTTTAGTGGTTATGGGGAATTGTGTTAAGAATATTTCCTTTTTATTGCTAGGGAGAAAAACACACCAGTTATGTATTCTTGTTAAAGAGCTTGTTCTAACGACCAAAACAGCACTCGTGATCTCATTGGAGACCTTGATAATTACACTATGTGGCCTATAACAATTTTTTAAGTTATGGTGTCCTTACTGATTGACAATTTTCAGTGCTCTTATTGAGTTAACATTTGTATATATTTTGCTGTTAGTTCAGTGTAGATTTGCTATTGGATGACGAGCTGCAGTGTTTCTAGATAAGCATTTTCTTGTGTCCTTCATAATTTTGGTGTTAACACCTTAAGGACCTGTTCCCGTGAGGTCATGCCGGTTCCATCAGTTAATCTCTTAAGGACCGGCTGCATGAGCTCGCGGCCGGCACTTAAGGACCACAGAGCATTTTTTTCCCTATCCAATGCAGGACTCCCCAAACATCGTACAGCCTCTCGGGGAGCCCTGAAATCCAAGACGGTCCTGGCATGTCATGAGTCCTTATCAGACATCCAACACATGACGTGCCAGGACTGTCATGGGTCCTTAAGGGGTTTACATCAACTTTTTATTGTATTCTTCTGTATTACTAGCTGAGCATTATTCAATGTTCCACTTATTGTGTTACAGCTGAAGAGTACTTGGTATAGTTTTTATTGGTTTCAGTGCCACTACTGTTAAAATAGCTGAAGTCTTTCTGGTTTTGTAGATGTGAATGGTGATGTCATTTGTGATACCATCTGAATGTCACTGATGTCATGTCTGATGTCATCAAAGCACACAGGGGTGTGGAGTTAAGTTAGAAGAACATATTTCCCGGCTTTTGAACGAGAACATAACTGTGGTGTTAAATGTTTTTTTGCCTTTGAATTTCCAAAGATTTTTCCAAATGTTAAAGTATTTTTTCCATTGACTATAGTTACACTGGTTATGTTTTATCTGAGCTATATGTAGAGCAGTGGTTATCTATCAGGATTTAGTGGCACTTCGGCATGCCACGAACATCCACTTAGGGTGCCTCTTTTTTTCTATCAACTCTGACATAAATGTGAATACTGAATTTAAAATGAACATTTATGTAAATTGTTATGCAAAAAATGTTTTGTTATTCTGCTTGTGAGACATGAGAGTAAATATATGTTTATTTCTTCCCTTTATTATACCCTTGAGAAATTAAATATAACATTTTAGGGGTGCCTTGAAAATGAAAAATTGCATGTTAGAGGGTGCCTTGCGCAAAAAAGACCTCTGGTCTAGCACAGAACAGAATTGTTATTGTAAAACAAAAGAACAAGGGCGGAAATTGTGTTGAATCATTAAATATAATAAGAAGCATTCACGTATCCAAGTGGTCAGGGGAAGTAATATCATACCTCCCAACATTTCAAATAGCCAAAGAGGGGCACTCCTGTTTTATAGGGTGTTGCTAGGGGTGTGACTGGTGGGCAGAGCATTGCTGAGACTTTTTAGGTTATTTCTTGACCTAGTGACACCTTTTTGTCACACACACACACACACACACACACACACACACACACACACACACACACACTGAAGTTTAACCCCTTAACGACCGGAGAATCGGGGCACGGACGCGACTGAATGACAACGGAGCATTTTTTTTTTTTTTTTTTTTTTATTGCTCCGTTGCATTCCGGACTCCCCGAACGGCGTGCAGCCGCGGGGGGAGCCCGGAATTCAATGACGGTCTTAGTACGTCATCAGTCGTTCAGTCAAATCGACCCTTGACGTACTATGACTGTCGTTAAGGGGTTAAACAAACATTAATGTGAGGTTTATTGCTGTGGAGCAATGTGATATATTTTATACACGTCGTTAAGGGGTTAAACAAACATTAATGTGAGTTTTATTGCTGTGGAGCAATGTGATATATTTTACACACACACCACACAGTCTAATCTCCTAAAAAGTGAGAAATCACGATTTCACAAAGGGACAGAGGGATTTGGGTCTCAAGAGGGACTGTCCCTCCTAAAGAGGGACACTCTGGATGTATGGGATATCCCAACCCACTAACAACTCAGTGTCTGAGAGAATATCCCATCACCCCTCGGGAACTCACGGCCTCTGGATTGTTTTGTCTATTGACTCACAAGCTTTGATAAAGCGTCTTTCTCGAGTTAAAACACAATACTGGAATGTATTCCCATTTTTTCTTTTTACAGGATGAAATCAATCTTATCTTCTTTCGTTCATATTTCTAATAATTTTTTTTTTTTTTTTTTTTTTTTTTTTTTTTTTATATATTATACCATTTGGGAGGATGTGTATCAGGAGCAGCCTATATATTGCACATAAGAAGTGTCTTTGTATACTGTAACTAGGGGCAGTTTTCTAGTCCAGAGGTGTTGTTGCTGCAGACCGGATATCTGGTTCTCCAGCCTCTATTTTTTGTGAGTAACCACGTGTGGGATGTTGGTGGAGGAGTTTTATTTGAGACATCTACACTAGGGGCACCCCCTTTTTTCTCCTTCTTGTTTGCTTTATAGAATTGTTATTCTGTCCATTCAGTTTTATATGGACTTTATTTGTTCTGACGTTCAAAGTGTTAAAGGGTTGTACAAGTTTTGGTTTCACATCCAGTACTGGTTACCTCTGAGTTAACACTAGTGCAGAATTCGGTTACAGAGACTGATGTAGCAAAAAACTGGAACCGTTCGAGAGTAAAACAGCTCCAGCATGGGAACAATTTTAACCCTTTGAATGATAGAGAAGGCCTGCACTGAAGACCATGCTAGAATTCCGGGGATTTACAGTCCTGTTGAAACCAATGAGAATTTCTCAAAATCAGATGTTTCATGTGATGCAGTTGGTTTGCTCCAGAATTTCCCTACTGGTCCTTTTGTGGCTTATATGGACTTATTTGTTTATGTAGAAAAGTCGATTTTAATGGATCGGTGCATATACATTTTATGCAATTCCGGAGCAAACCAACTGCACCATATGCTACAAATACCAATTCTTATTGTTTTTAAATACGAAGAGGCTTAGCCCTTTGGGTGCCAGAGGAGTACACAAGGCATTGCTCTGAAAATTGTTGCATACCTCCTGGCATTCAAAGAGTTGATTCACTTTTATCTTTGTATATATAGCCCAAAGATGCCTATGGGACCCAGGGGAAAACCCAGTAGTGCTAGAGGAGTTTCCTAAAAAATAAAATAACAGTTTGTGTGATTAAAGCGGAACTAACATCGCTAAGAAACTTTGTTAGTAATAATTCCATATCTGGTGACTAGCTGCTTAGTAGCGCTAGTCACCAGAATTATTACCTCTTTATGGAGAAATATACATTCATCCTTGGCTGACAGACAGGACGGAGCGTGGACATCTTGCCCTAGTGATGTCCACACGCCTGCGCTGTCAGTCCCTTCCAGAGCCGAATGGCTCCTAGCAACGCCTCCTACAGCCTTCTGGGACTGACAGAGCAGGCGCGCAGACGTCACTTGGGCAAGATGTCCGCACTCCGTCCTGCCTGTCAGCCGAGGATGACTGCATATTTCTCCATAAAAAGGTAATCATTCTGGTGACTAGCGCTACTAAGCAGCTAGTCGCCAGATAGGGAATTATTACAAACAAAGTTTCTTAGCGGTGTTAGTTCCGCTTTAACATTAACTATAATTGGTTCTGTATAATTCTGTATCCAGTAGTCATTACATCTTCCTGTGCATAGACCAGACATAGGCAGTCCTGCATTCTTCCAGCTGTTGTTGGACTACAATTCCTGGCAGCAGAAAACAGACAGAGGATCATTGTATTGGTAGTCTAACGGATGGAGTTGGGGTGGCACAGACTGTCCATCCCTGGTAAGCTTGTCTCATTATTGGAGTTGTAAAACTTTGGGATATATATGTGCAAAATAAAGTTGAGCAATTCTGGTGTGAACCAACAGCACCATAGGGCACATAACTATTGCAAATGGCTTAAATGGAGATGTTAACCACTAGTGAGGTCTCCAGTGTAATGTGTTAGAGACCTTCTAGACTTCAAGGTTTTAAAACTCCCTTGAAATCAGTGGAATTTTGTATTTGTATTTGATCTTTATGACACAATTGATTTTTAGCAGAATTGTTCCAGATTGCTTTGTACATAACGTTCAGTAGAGTGTTTTGTGTGTGTGTGTGTGTGTGTGTGTGTGTGTGTGTATCTCTCTCTCATCTGATGGGGAAATGGTATGTTTTCTTGGCAACTGTAAGCACCTTCTCTGTTTACCTTTTGGAATCTTATCCCATTAACACTTTGAGTGCCAGAGGGCTACACAACGCATTGCTTTGCAATGCGTTGCGTACCCCTCTGGCACTCAAAGGGTTAAAGACTAGAGAGATGCACAGCTCATTGCTTCTGGTCCTTAAAGGGTTAAACCTAATGTACAAGGCTGGCAGGGAGGTGTGAAGAAAGACTACAGTGTGCAGTGACGGTTTGTTTTCTTCTGATAATTAGTGGTCACATGGTGCAGTCTTGACGGAGTCCTAGCAACCTATAACAGGGAGAATTCAGTCATTCCTGAACCTGTCTTCTCACCCCCCCCCCCAACAGTGCAATCAGTGGCTCCGTCATTATTTGAGATGCATTTGTGCTGCTCCTGAGGATATCTTAAACCCTTTGGGTGCTGGACGGTTATGGTGAGGCATGAAAGGTTTAAAGGAACACATTGATCAAATACGTTTTTCATCTGTGTTGTAACATTCACAGATCTGGGCACTTAACCAGTTGAGTGCTAGAGAGGGATCCAACACGTTGCTTGTCTCTGGCACTCAAAGGGTTAAAGGAGCAGTATTTTTTGTTATCATTATTATCATTTCCTATGGAGTGCTGCTTTTCAGACCAGTTGGAACTGTTGATATATTTTGATGAAAAAAGAAAAAAAAAAACAACAAGTTTGAGCTGAAATAACTTTTGAGTGAAAAATCACCTGGCAGTCCCTAGAACATATGTTTTTCATTTGATTACTCCTTAAACATCTATGAAATTATGGACATTGATTTTCAGCATGCTGGGGGAAGCAAAGTTCTATCAGTTTGGAAGAGCATACACAAATATGTACTCTGAAGGTTACATCATGCATTTTATATAACAGCAAGTTTAAGAATCAGGGAGTTGTGCAACACATTGCTTCACAATTGGGTGCTAGAAACGTATCCTGCACATTACTTCATAATGTAGCATCCAATGTGTTAAGACCTACGTTACTGGGTAGAACCTGAACTCTAGAGTAGGAATCTAATCTAAGGGTCCCGCATCCATGAACATTAAATGGCTTTCCATAGTGCCACTGTCAATTCCAGAGGATTAAACTCTAATTGTAAACTGAGACTGGAAAATCAGCATATTGCTAAAATGTCTGTGTATGCTGTGTGTTCTCTAGATGATCTTGGCTCAATATAAATGATTTATAGGATCAATCCTTGCGCGTAAAATAATACAAATACTTAGACAATTTTTTTCCACTGAGAAACAAAAGGTGAGGGCCATTCTGCTGAGAGCACTTGGTCTGCACCAGGAGGAGTATAGGACATAGGTGAACTGTCAAAGAAATCACGAGGGTGAATTATGGTCCAATCAAACAGTTGGTAGCAACTATACTAGGAAGGCTTCTGTCTTTCTGGAAAGAGGCAGTTTTCATCAGGGACCAAAATACATAACATAGCTGGATGCTATGGGCCTTAGGTAAAAAAACAGAGGAGCAATACTGGAATATGCCAACTGTACCATAGAGGACAAAGAAATTAAAAATTCCAAATATTTTCATTGATTTAACATCTTTAATTCTAGAGAATTATTTAAGACATTGCTTTTCAGTAAGATGAAAACCTCTTTAGCATTCAGTAGGTTGCTTCTCAATGCATTGTATACCTCTCTGGCACTCAAAGGGTTAAAAGCCGTTCCCCGAGTGCTATTTGACCTGAGTTACAGTAGCTCAAAACTTCTGGTTGATCACAGGTCTGTGGCCGGGTGACATCCGAGTCCCTGCGCTCTTGGGAGATTACTCTCCATGCGATAAAAGCCCATTGCCAGCAAATTCACTGACACATTGTTTCTGTAGCTCAGACAAGCTAAGTTGTGAGATATGTGGTAAATTAATTGTTTTATCTGTGTTATGTTAGTGTAGTAACGGAGGGGTTAAGAAACAAAAGTTTTTTTTTCCCTCCTCTTGCAGGTGCGCAAGTGATTGCAGTCTGTGGTAGGTGTGTTTCGTTTTGATTGCTGGTTTGAAATTGGTGGGTTTCTGCTGTATAAAGCAGGCGAGTAAAGTCTGTGAGCTGAATCAAACAAGCTAAGTTGTGGGATATTTCTGGTACACTAATTGAAATAACTGGTTTTCTGATTTGACTGTGTTCTGTTATTGTGGTAAAGGAGGGGTTAGATAACAAAAGCTGGTGAGCAAGTGACTACAGTCAGTGCCTGTTGTGGATGTGTTTCACTCTCATTGCTGGATTGTAATTGGTGGCTTTCTGCTATATAGAGCAGAGGGTGAGTGAATACTTGCAGGTGGGAATCTTGCAGCAGGGAATCTAAACAGCAGGGTATTAAACAAAGGAACAAACTTTCATTGATTTAAATTAATACTTGTATATGGGCTCATTTTTGGCCTGCCTTTTAACTTGTAATAACTAGGATAATATGAATGTTAGCATGACTGACTTTACTCAAAGTACAAGCTCCCATATGATTGCAGACCTTGATAAACTATGCCAGGGTACATACATCTGTGGCAAGTAGCCTCTTTGGAAGCTCAAATTTGAGATCTGGAGAGGCAAGCTACAAAACTGAGGGAAACGGGCAGTCTTGAGAGGGGTGTTCTGCTCACTGAGCAGGAGGAAGCTGGCATAGGAAGTGCTGGGGATGGCGACAGCACAAAGAGCTGGTTGCAAGTTAGAAGTAGTAAGGCCCCCCGTAGAGGAATAGGTAGGTCACTGTATGTTCTCACTCTTACAGCCTTGCTATATTAAGTGATTATTTTGGGAGTGTTGGCACAGAAGTACTCTTGTTGGAGAGTAGTGTTCTCTCTAACACTTGGGAGACCATCTTCTCTAGCACTGATGGGATACACAACTTGGGCAGGCCAAGACAGATGGTGGTGGTACTCTATAATTAGACAGAGTATTCTATCACCAGGATTGCTACAGTTGAACAGTTTGCTTTCTTCCAGGTGCTCAGGTTCGACATACAGTAGATTGTTGGGAGGGGCTGGGCATGACCCAGCTATCATGGTACCAATGACAGGAAGTTAGAAATGGAGCTCCTTTAAAACATATTTCAATTATTTAGATTGCAAGCTTAAGAAAAGGACCTCTAAAGTAGTATTTTCTTAAACCCTACCTGAGGCACACCAAAAGACAACGGGAGATTAGGGAATGAATTGCTTGTCTGAAGACTTGGTGTAAGCAGAGAGGGTTTGGATTTCTAGAGCACTGAGCTGTCTCTTCCTTTGGGGCAATCTTTATAGTAGAGATGGATTGCACATTACTGGAAGGTGGCTACTGTGCTAGTGTTTAGGATTGTTGGAGGAAGCTTTAAAGTAGGAAAGCAGGAGCAAGGTGATATAACACTGGATGTTGTAGGAAGTGTAGATAGGAAAAAAAGGGGCACTTGGGTGGATGGTTATTTCATCTAATAAGGATGCACATATGTTACAGCCTGGTAAAAAGCAAATAAATATTTCAAAGAATGCAATTCTTTAGAATGGACATAACATAAAATTAATGCATGTAAATGCTTATAGACTGGTAAAATGGGGAACTGTGTGCAGTATGATCTAATTTGTGTTACTGAAATCTGGTTAGACAATGCACATGCCTGGGTAGTGAATTTAGAGGGTTATTCACTTTTGAGGAGAAATATGGTTAATAAAATAATACAATTGGTTGGGGGGGTATGCCTTTATGTAAGTCATGCCTTAAAACTTTGTATAATGGAAGCTATTACTGAAGAGACCAGTGAAGATGTAGAGGGTCTGTGGGTTGGAATACACATTGGGGGCATATGTAATAAAATATGTTAATGGATATTTGCTGCAAATCACCTAATGTTGGGGACTTTGAAGAATATCGGCTGTTACTGCACATGGAAAAGGCTTCTAAGTCAGGAACTGTTCAAGATGGGAGATTTAAAATACCCTGAAATTGACTGGAGATATGACTTTCAACACAACAAAGGAAAATCCTTTTCTAAGTATGGTTAATGAAAATTACATATTCCAACTAGAAATTAAGCCTTACTGGACTTGATGGTCTCACACCATTCTGAAATTGAAACGATATACAGGTGAGGAACCATTTGGGCAGCAGTGACCATAATATGGTATATGTGTCAATACATGAAATTGTACAGTGGCGTTGTTGCTACACCATCTTATGGACAGCTCTGGTCCTGGGACCAAAGCTGTCCATAGGATGCTGTAGCAACAGCGCCACTGTAAATTTTCAGGCCACTGTGATATTGCACCTAAAAATTCAACTTTGAGCTGTAATAACTTTTGAATAAACCACTTTTCAGCAGTGGGAGTACCCTTGTTTTACTCAGGGGGATAAACCCTACGATATATTTTTTTTTTACATTTTAAGTATTACTATCCCTTTAAACTCAATCTTTTGTTCGTATATACAACGGAAGCAACAATGGGAGTCTATGGGGAAGCAAGGAGAACCACAGACATTCTTTCAACATATACATTGCTTACAACAGACTAGAAAAAGTTATGGTGAATAAAGCACTTGGACCAGATGGTATAGACCCAAGTTTACTTTAGAAACCAAAACAAAATATCTTGAGGTGATCTTGGCTCTTATAACTTCACACAAATTACTCTCAATATTGAATATAATTACAAAAATCCAGTCAGAGACTCTTTCCTATGTTGGAAAGTTCCATATAGCTTTTGTCCAACTCCTCTATTTCATAGATATGTCCTGTATATGTTGATTTCTTAGGTCCCAATCACATGTAAACAGGGAAACAATCAGGAAAACCTCAATAGTCACTTGAAATTACAATAATATCCACTCACTTTTAAAGGGCTAGTAATACTTAAGATGTAAAAAAATATATGTTGTAGGGTTTATGTCTCCAAATAAAACAAGGGTACTCCCACTGCTGAGAGAGATTTTATTAAAAAATTATAACCACTCAATCTTGAATTTTTTAGGTGCAATATCACAGTGGCCTGAAAATTTACAGTTGCGCTGTTCTACACCATCCTATGGAGACTGATGGTCTACAGACCAGAGCAGTCCATAAGACGGTGTAGCAACAGCGCCACTGTAAATTTTCAGGCCACTGTGATATTGCACCTAAAAAATTCAAGTTTGAGCTGTTATAATCTTTTAATAAAATATCTCTCAGCAGCGGGAGTACCCTTGTTTTGCTCAGGGGGATAAACCCTACAACATATATTTTTCTACATTTTAAGTATTACTATCCCTTTAAGTGTCTTTAGTCCAGTCGGTATTCCCAACGTTATTTCACGTTCACTATCAAGTCAATACCTATGTCTCTCAGGTATATATGTAAGATTGTTTAAAACAGCTAACATCCAATCCAGTTGTAATCTAGAGCGCTCCTGTCTTTCTTTTCTCAATATCTCCCAAATGGATGTGATTAAAATATAGATAGATGGAAAGACCAATGGTTAATATTACATTCCTTCTTTTTAAGTTAAGTAAGAAAGAAAGTGGAGGTCATCTATTACTATTAAGGAAAGGTGCTTTCAACTGAAACAAAGTCAGTGCTTTTTTACAGTATGGGCAGTAAATATATTCAGTCATTTGTTTTGTGAAAGTTTGTTTGCAGATAATGTAGCTGATTAAAAAAGTAATGTATACCTATCTAGTTCAGAACAATATTGAAAATTCTGACATATTTCAAAGCAGGTGTTGAGCCAAAGAAATTTTTAACTGCCTTTTGGAGTCAGGAAGAATTGTGTATATATATATATATATATAATATATATTTTTACCCGCTTGGAAATGGCCCAGTAGGGTTGTTGTATTCGATTTTTTTTTTTTTTTAATGTGTTTTGTTTGCCTTCCTAAGGATTAACAAGGGTGATAAAGCACGGGCTGAACTTGATGGAAGCATTTTTTTTCCCAGTCTCATCAACTTTATTACTATAGCAAGGAGAGCAATATCCAATGAGTGCAGGGCGAGACGCTGATGTTACCCAGCCTTACAGGTCACCTTGTATTGCAGGGCTGACTGGAGCACAACGAAGAGTTTCAAGATGGGGCATAGCCAAAGATTTTAGACGGACTTATATGGCCCCATACTGCCCCTTTAAAAGGAAACCTGCATTGGACCATATTGTCGGTTACATTCTCCCTCGGTGTTCTCATGGTTCCTTGTCTTTTGACCCAGTTGGACATGATTGTTTACTCTGTTGTGGTTAATATGATATGAAGGAGTGAGTAAAAGAGGGTGTGTGGAGGTATGAGTGTATTTAAATAGGTATGTCTGGAGGCTTGCATGCCTATATGAGGTCTATTATACGATAGACACCTCTCTAGCCTTCAGAAGGAGAATTAATTGACATTGCAGTACTCCACATGAGACTGGTAAATGTAACCGTCTGAATGCCAGAGGGGGATTGCAACATAATGCACTGGATACCCCTCTCGCATTCAACTTGTTAACAACTCCTTGAGGACAAGAATGGCGAGCAACTCAGTGTGTTGCACATTCATCTGGCCTTTAACCCTTTGAGTGCTAGAGGGGTTCACAATGCATTGCATACCTCTCTGGCACTCAAAGGGTTAAGGGGTTGGTTACTTCCGGGACAAAACCTAGGATGTCCAGTCAGGTGTTGCCACATAAATTGTGCAATAATAATAATACCTACAATTAGTTTTGTTCACTGACCAGTGGCTTTATATACTGCAGCCCTCCAGTTGTTGAATTAACCCTCTGAGTGTCAGAACGCACTGCTTGGCAATGCGTTCCATACCACTCTGGCACTCAAAGGGTTAACCCCTTAATGACCCTTGACGGTCATAGTACGTCATGCGTAGATCTGAGTTAATGACCCATGACATACTATGACCGTCATGGAATTCCGGGCTGCCCCCGTGGCTGCACGCGGTTCTGGGAGTCCGGAACTGGAAACAACAAAAAAAAAATGCTCCGTGGTCCTTAAGTGACCATCGCGTGCGCACGCGGCTGGTCCTTAAGGGGTTAAAGTTCCTATTGAGCCTCAACCTCCAAGTAGTGACACCCATGTGTTTTCCACGGGGAGAAATAAAAACAATAACATTCCTCCCTGCCTCCCCCTCCAAAAAAAAATGGAACTCAAACATAATTCTTTGCACAATAATGAGGTTTACATTAGATAATTTCCAACAAAGTGTAAGATGTACTAAGGGATGGAGGTGCAAGTCTGTGCCATACCAGCTGTGCCATAGGTGAGTAATAAACTTTCCTTTGATTTTAATGTGGACAAAAAAAAATGAAAGTGGGTGCGTTAGTAATTAGAAAATCTGTGTATAATCACATTTACTTGCTTGTAGTGTAGAACATTCCGTTCTCACTGGCTAGTGTGCTTCAGGGGAAATAAACTTTTCCCTGCTCAAGTGTTCAATAACCAATTTCAGGTGGTAATTGTATCCTTAATAATGTGTATGGTTTAATACAAAAAGAATATGGTGAAAATAAAGTATAAACTGAATAACCAATGTGTTTCTAGGGTGTTATGACTTTTTCATCAGTGTAACTCATGGCGGGAGAGCTCCAGCCTTCTGATAGACAATGCATTGGACTCATCTCTACTGTTTAAAGAAATAGTAATGCTTTATTATGGAAAAAATGTTTTTTTCCTTTAAAGTGATAGTAATGTCTGTTTGTATTCCAATATAATATTGTAGCTATTACATCAATATACTAAACAATGCAAGTCCCACCTTTCAAACCTTTATGGTTTGAGAGATATACAAAGTTAAATTTCCCCCCACCCTCCCCTTCCTGTGATGTGACCTGTAAAGCTGTCAGCAGGATATCCTGGTCCCCGGACCAGCCGGAGGATCTTCAGCAGATCCGAAATAGCACAATCTTGGAAAAAAATACTTAATTGGAAAGGTCTACAAAGTGTGCTTGCAAACCAGACGCACTTTGTAGACTTTTCCAGTGAAGTATTTGTTTCAAGATCGCGCTCTTTCGGATCTGCTGAAGAGCCTCCGGCTGGTCCTGGGACCAGGATATCCTGCTGACAGCTTTACAGGTCACATCACAGGAAGGGGAGGGTGGGGGGAAATTTATCTTCGTATATCTCTCAAACCATAAAGGTTTGAAAGGTGGGACTTGCATTGTTTAGTATATTGATGTAATAGCTACAATATTATATTGTAATAATACAAGCAGATATTATTATCCCTTTAAGTAAAACAAAGTAGCTTTCACTGTTAGGAGATGCTAAATTCTAAGTTTCTATAGCTCAAACTTTGATTTATTAAATAATAAAAAAAAAAGTTTGAGCTGTAGAAACGTAGAATTTAGCATCTCCTAAGAGTGAATTCTCCTTTGTTTTACATATAGGGATAGTAATGTCTGTTTTTATTACAATATGATATTGCATCTATTACAGCAATAACCTAAACAATGTAAGTCCCATCTTTCAAACCTTTATGGTTTGAGAGATATAGGAAGATTAAGTTACCCCCTCCCAGGACCAGCCGGAGGCTCTTCAGCAGAGCCGAAATAGCGCAATCTAATTGGAACGGTCTACAAAGTGTGTCTGGTTTGCAAGCAAGTATTTGTTTCAAGATTGCGCTATTTCGGCTCTGCTGAAGAGCCTCCGTCTGGTCTTGCAACCAGAATCTCCTGCTGACAGCTTTACAGCTCATGTCACAGAAGGGGGATGGTGGGGGGAAATTTATCTTCGAATATCTCTCAAACCAGGGGCGGACTGACCATACAGGGGCCCGCCGCCGCTTCCAGCGCTGCTCAGCAACTCTCCAACAACGGCCGCCGGCGCACAGTTCTATTAATACAGAGCGCTGGGAGATATCATCATCTCCCAGCCTCTGCATTACTAGAGGCGCGCAGGACTTCGCACAGCCACGCTGCTAGACCACCAGGGACTGGAGGTAGGGGCAGTGTGGAGATGAAGGGGTAGTGTGGAAGGGGCAATGTGGAGATGAAGGGGGCATTGTGGAAGGGGCATTGTGGAGATGAAGAGGGGCATTGTGGAAGGGGCATTGTGGAGATGAAGAGGGGCATTGTGGAAGGGGCATTGTGGAGATGAAGGGGGCATTGTGGAAGGGGCAATGTGGAGATGAAAGGGGCAATGTGGAGATGGAGATGAAGGGGGCATTGTGGAGGGGGCATTGTGGAAGGGGCATTGTGGAGATGAAGGGGGCAGTGTGGAGATAGGGGCAATGTGGAGATTTCTGCAGGGGGCCCAGACCTCTTTTTGGACCAGGGGCCGTGGGTCCTGTCAGTCCGCCCTGTCTCAAACTATAAAGGTTTGAAAGATGGGACTTACATTGTTTAGTTTATTGCTGTAATAGATGCAATATTATATTGTAATACAAACAGGCATTTTTGACATTTTTGTAAGTAAAACAAAGGAGCTTTCACTGTTAGGATATGCTAAATTCTAATTTTCTAAAGCTCAAACTTTTTTTTTTAATTTTTTAATCAATCTGTATTTTGTATAAATCAAACTTTATTTTGTGGTCGTCAGGTGGTGTTTTTGCTCTCTGTGGTGACCTTTTAGTAAAAAAACAAAATCTCTCTCTAGACAGAGGGAATAATACAATTAAATGGTCTGTCACCAGATTTCTGTTGCAATAACTTTAGGATGCAGCACAAATTCTCTGTCTAGACAGAGGAAATAATACAATTATATGGTCTGTAATCAGATTTCAGTTGCAATAACTTTAGGATGCAGCAGTGGGAATACTAACCAAGAAACGTCCAATAACAAACTCTTTCCTATTGAAACTTTAATATCTGCTTTAATGCTTTTATCTGTTTTTTTTTTTCTTTTTTTTTCTTTCTTTTTTTTTCTTCTTAACTGGTGAGAGTATCTTGAGGTTGTGTAGATGCTAACACCACAATTCCCAGCATCCCCATCCAGCCGTCGGGTAGTTAGGGATTATGACCATTTTAATCCCCGAAATTGCCCACCACTTTGTTAGAACACTGGTAATCAGTCTGAAGCCCTCCAGTGTTTGAGGCATACCATTGCCCTGGATTTCCATGTGCAAACATCTGTGATAGTTAAATTCCTTTATCCTGGCACTCCTGCTTATTTATGAATGGTAACATTCTGTAGATATTCTAACACCATCAGATTTTTTTTGATTTCCCAACTGGCAGAGTTTGCTTTCTTGCAGATGACATTTGTATGTAGACAGGGAAACATGGAATGTAAATAAGCATCACTGACCTATTAAGATCTACTGTAGAAGATTGAATTTTGGTATTGCACTTCTTAGCATAATTAGACTAAATGAAATGTGTGTCAAGAATTCATTATGCAAGTTTATATCCTGTTTGTTTTATTGCTGTGTAACTCCTGTCAAAACATAGAACTGTTTTGATTTGCTGTTGGTGAAGAGCTTCTTTCGTTTTGATGTTGTTGATAGCAGTAAAATTGGGGAGGACTAAGGACTAGTGATGAGCGAGCACCCCAATGCTCGGGTGTTCGGGTGCTCTGACCGAGCACCCCCTGAGGCTCGAGTGCTCGGCCGAGCACCCGAGCCCCATTGAAGTCAATGGGAGGACTCGAGCATTACACCAGGCACCCCCTGCTCTGATGAGGGGAGGGTGCCTGGTCCATAGGAAAAGGGCAGAAAAAGATGGAAACACTACAGAAATGGTTCAGGGACAGCATAGGGAGGATGTCTGGATGCATCTTGGACTCCAACATCGCTGCTGGGAACGATCTTTCGCCCGTAGTACGCCATTTTTACAGACTGACCATAAAACACACAAAAAGGAATATAAAAACGACTTTAGGCGAAAAATTGTTACCAAACAATATTTGCTGTATATTTACTTGTATATCATCTGCAAATTCTCCCAAAAATTTCCTTGATTTTCAGAACTGAGGCCATGATTAAGAGGGAAACGTGCGCAGAGGCAAATTCTCCCAAAAATGTCCTTGATTTTCAGAACTGAGGCCATGATTAAGAGGGAAACGTGCGCAGAGGCAAATTCTCCCAAAAATTTCCTTGATTTTCAGAACTGAGGCCATGATTAAGAGGGAAACGTGCGCAGTGGCAAATTCTCCCAAAAATTTCCTTGATTTTCAGAACTGAGGCCATGATTAAGAGGGAAACGTGCACAGAGGCAAATTCTCCCAAAAATTTCCTTGATTTTCAGAACTGAGGCCATGATTAAGAGGGAAACATGCACAGAGGCAAATTCTCCCAAAAATGTCCTTGATTTTATTGAACTGAGGCCATGATTAAGAGGGAAACGTGCGCTGAGCTGACCATCTAAAACATTATGGGTGAGGGTCTGCTGCAGAGCTGACCATCCTAAACATTATATGCGAAGGCCCGCTAGTGAGCTGACGCTATAAAACATTATATGAGAGGGCCCGCTAGAGAGCTGACCCAATAAAACATTATATGAGAAGGCCCGCTGGTGAGCTGACCTATATAAAAATTGGCAAACAGGGCCCGCTGGTGAGCTGACCCTATATAAAAATTATATCACAGGGCCCGCTGGTGAGCTGGCCCTATATAAAAATTATAGCACAGGGCATATGGAAGAGGAGGAGGAGGATGAGAAGATTAAGAGTCAACCATATACCTGTTTTTTGGGTGGAAGGGGTGAATGGGAATACAGAGTATTCCCATCATTGTAAATAACATATATAAAGTGAGTTTATGTTCCCCCGGGGCTTTCCTCCAGTGGAGTGGAGAAGTCAGGGGAAATCCAGGCCTTGTTCATTTTTATAAGTGTCAACCTATCAGCATTGTCGGTGGAAAGGCGGATACGCTTATCTGTTATGATGCCACCAGCAGCACTAAATACCCGCTCAGACAGAACGCTGGCGGCAGGGCAGGCCAGCACCTCCAAGGCGTAGAGTGCCAGTTCATACCACGTGTCCAGCTTGGACACCCAGTAGTTGTAAGGCACAGAGGGATCATTGAGGACGCTGACACGGTCTGCTACGTACTCCTTCACCATCTTCCAAAACTTTTCCCTCCTTGTGACACTAGGCTGCGCATCAGGGTGAGGGTGCTGGCGGGGTGTCATGAAGGTGTCCCACGCCTTGGAGAGTGTTGCCCTGCCTTTCTCGGAACTGCTGTGTGCTCCCCTTTTCTCCCCTTCTCGGTTGGCCAAGGTAGCACGTACTCTGCCGCCAGCGTTGTCAGATGGAAAATTTTGGAGCAATTTTTCAACAAGAACCTTCTGGTATTGCACCATTTTGCTTGTCCTCTCCACCGGAGGAATGAGAGATGAGAAATTCTCTTTGTAGCGGGGGTCCAGAAGGGTGAACACCCAGTAATCCGTGTTGTTTAAAATGCGTATAACGCGTGGGTCACGGGAAAGGCAGCCTAACATAAAGTCAGCCATGTGTGCCAGAGTACCAACAGTCAAGATTTCGCTGTCCTCACCAGGAGGATGACTCTCAATATCCTCATCCTCTTCCTCCTCTTCTGCCCACCCACGCTGAAGAGATGGAACTAAAGTTCCATGGCTACCCTCTGTAGCGGAGGCAACCGTGTCTTCCTCCTCCTCCTCCTCCGCCTCCTCCAATTGTCGCTGAGAAGACGAAGTGAGGGTGCTCTGGCTATCACCTTGTGTAAGCTCTTCCTCCCCCATTTCCACCTCTTCCACATGCAAAGCGTCGGTTTTAATTGTGAGCAGCGAGCGTTTCAGTAGACACAGAAGTGGGATGGTTACACTGATAATAGCGTTATCGCCGCTCACCATCTGTGTCGATTCCTCAAAATTGCGTAAAACCTCGCAGAGGTCTGACATCCATTCCCACTCCTCACTTCTGATTACAGGAAGTTGAACAGAGAGGCGACGACCGTGTAACAGCTGGTACTCCACTACTGCCCTCTGCTGCTCACAAAGCCGGGCCAACATGTGGAAGGTGGAGTTCCAGCGCGTGCTCACGTCACACAGCAGCCGGTGAGCTGGCAATTGTAAGCGCTGCTGCAGCTTCAACAGGCCGGCCGAAGCTGTAGATGACTTACGGAAATGTGCACACACGCGGCGCACCTTGGTCAAGAGATCATGCACATTGGGGTAGGTTTTTAGAAATCGCTGCACCACTAAATTAAATACATGCGCTAGGCATGGTACGTGTGTGAGCTTGCCGAGCTCCAAAGCCGCCACCAAGTTACGCCCATTATCACACACAACCATGCCTGGTTGCAGGTTGAGTGGCGAGAGCCACTGCTCGGTCTGGTGACTAATCCCCTGCAACAGCTCTGAGGCCGTGTGCTGTTTGTCCCCAAGGCAGATCAGCTTCAGCACGGCCTGTTGACGCTTCCCCACTGCAGTGCTACACTGCTTCCAGCTACTGGCTGATGGGGGAGTGGCGCTGCGTGTAGAGAATTCGGAGGTGGAAACGGAGGAGGAGGAGCCAATAACGTAGGTGCTGGTGGAAACCCTGATGGAGGTAGGGCCCGCAATCCTCGGCGTGGGTAGCACCCGTGCCATCCCAGGGTCCGAGTCGCTCCCAGCCTCCACGACATTCACCCAGTGTGCCGTCAGGGAAATGTAGCGTCCCTGGCCACAAGCACTTGTCCATGTGTCAGTCGTTAAGTGGACCTTCCCAGTAACTGCGTTGGTCAGGGCACGGGTGATGTTACGGGACACATGGTGGTGTAATGCGGGGATGGCACACCGGGAAAAGTAGTGGCGGCTGGGGACCGCGTACCGAGGGACAGCTGCTGCCATCAGGCTGCGGAAGGACTCAGTGTCCACAAGCCTAAATGGCAGCATTTCGATGGCCAGTAATTTGGAAAGGTGTGAGGTTAGTGCTATGGCCTGTGGGTGGGTGGCTGGGTACTTTCTCTTGCGCTCAAATGCCTGGGGTAACGACATTTGGACGCTGTGCTGGGACAGGGAAGTGGATGTGGTCGCTGATGGTGCTTCAGATGGTACAGGTGCAGGGCGGGAGGTATGCGGGCCTGCGCCTTCGACAGGCGATTGGCCGGCACCGAAAACAGGGGAAGAGGAGGCAGTGGTGTGGCCTGCAGACACAGATGGGCGATCCAGGCGTTCCTCCCACTTACTACGGTGCTTGGATGCCATGTGTCGGATCATGCTGGTGGTGGTGAGGTTTCTAGTGTTCATGCCTCGGCTCATTCTAGTGTGGCACAGGTTGCAAACTACAATTCTTTTGTCGTCCGCACTTTCCTTAAAAAAACGCCATACCGCGGAACACCTACCCTTTGGCAAGGTAGATTTACGCAAGGGGGTGCTCCGTGGAACATTTGCGGGCCGGTTTGGTGCGGTCCGCCTTCTTTCTGTAGCCACACCACTGCCTCTTCCAGCCTGTTGCGGTGCTGCAGATGGCTCATCCTCAGGACTGCTGACATCGCTCGGCTCTACACCTTCCCAGGTGGGGTCAGTCACCTCATCGTCCACCAAGTCCTCCTCCACTTCCTCACTCTGATCATCCTCCTCAAGTCTTGATCCCACCACATACTCAGTCATTGACAACTGTATAACATTCTCCTCAACAAGGTCTTGAGACGGAAATAGTGGTTGATTTAATGGCAACTGTGTCTCATCATCATCATCATCATCCACTACTTCCTTTGACCTTAAATGCCGTTCACATCTGTCATCTTCTTGTGATTGGGTAGCCTCTAGAGGTTGTGAATCAGGGCACAAGATGTCATGTTCCTCTGCAAGCGTGCTTGGAGAGAGCGTCAAATGAAGGATTGGTGATGAGACGAGCTCCTCACTATATCCCAGTATGGGATCACTTCTTTGACCAGACCGTGTATGGTGGGAGGAAGGATGATCAGAGTGAGGATTATTTTGACCAGACTCTTGGCTACTGAGAGTGGACTTGGTGGAAGACAGGGTGGTGCTTAACCGACTGGAAGCAGTATCAGCTGTCATCCAACCGACCACCTGTTCGCAGTGGTCGGACCTCGAGAGTGATGTCCTGCGACGCCCTGTAAAATTACACATGAAGCTAGGTATGGTGGATGTCTTTCTTTCTTGTGCTCTGGCACCAGGCACAGTTTCTCCGCGTCCTGACCCGCGCCCTGAACTTTCAGGAACACGTCCACTTCCCCGTCCCTTTTTACCCGCCTTCTTCATCTTACACAGAATATGTGACTTTAATATTTGAGTTTGAAAACTTAACAGTATTTCTTACTATTCTGCAACTCTGCAGAGTACACAGAATAGGCTGCTAAACTGCGGTGACACACACTGAATGGAATATGTGACTTTAATATTTGAGTTTGAAAACTTAACAGTATTTCTTACTATTCTGCAACTCTGCAGAGTACACAGAATAGGCTGCTAAACAGCGGTGAAACACACTGAATGGAATATGTGACTTTAATATTTGAGTTTGAAAACTTAACAGTATTTCTTACTATTCTGCAACTGTGCAGAGTACACAGAATAGGCTGCTAAACGGCGGTGATACACACTGAATGGAATATGTGACTTTAATATTTGAGTTTGAAAACTTAACACTATTTCTTACTATTCTGCAACTCTGCAGAGTACACAGAATAGGCTGCTAAACGGCGGTGAAACACACTGAATGGAATATGTGACTTTAATATTTGAGTTTGAAAACTTAACAGTATTTCTTACTATTCTGCAACTCTGCAGAGTACACAGAATAGGCTGCTAAACTGCGGCGAAGCACACTGAATGGAATATGTGACTTTGATATTTTAGTTTGAAGACTTAACAGTATTTCTTCCTATTCTGCAACTCTGCACAGTACACAGAATGTGCTGCTAAACTGCGGCGACGCACACTGAATGGAATATGTGACTGATATTTTAGTTTGAAGACTTAACAGAATGTGCTCTAATCTGCAACTTTGCACACTAAACAGAATGTGCTCTAATCTGCAACTTTGCACACTAAACAGAATGTGCTCTAATCTGCAACTTTGCACACTAAACAGAATGTGCTCTAATCTGCAACTGTGCACACTAAACAGAATGTGCTCTAATCTGCAACTTTTCACACTAAACAGAATATATATATTTTTTTTTTTTTTTTTTTTTCCCCCCCCCCACACAAAATAACCTGCTGCCCCCACACACAGTAGTCCTAAAAAGGACTTTTGGTTCTTTTTTTTCACAATTTTTGTTTTTTTCCTCCCTACACTGCCTTTCCCTTCCTATCCTCAGCTCTCCCTGGCTCAGACTGAGCCGAACTCGATGGTCAGGTGCTATACAGCACCCGACCACGGGTTCTGGCCAGCCAATCAGTGTAATGCCAGCAGCCAACATGGCTGCTGGCATTACACCGATGTCAGAGCCTCCCTGCACGTTTATTGGCTGCGCAGCAGCCGCAAAACGTGCGGGGAGGAGACCCGAACATGGCGGGCGAGCACATGCGGTACTCGTACGAGTACCGCCATGTGCCGAGCAGAGCGATGCTCGAGCCGATCCGAGCATCGGCCGAGCATGCTCGCTCAACACTACTAAGGACCTTATGCAGAAATCAAGACAGGCAAAATTGTATTAAACCAAAGACATCACTGAATTCTCCATTGATAGTTATGGGGCTTTTAACACCTGGAATGATACAGGTCTCCAGCACATTCTTCATAGTGCATTGGAGATCTCTATCATTCCAAGGGTTAAAAGCCCAATTTAAATCTGCGGGAAGATTATATATATGTGTGTGTTATGATCAAAATTATTGGCACCCTTGAATATTTTGAATATCGTACAATATCTGCTGAAAAAATTGTGTAGTGGAACAGCTTTTGGTCTATATACATTCATACGTTTGATACACAACAGCACAGAATAAAACAATAACCATTAACCCCTTAACGACCGGCCGACGTGGCCCATGGATGGCTGTTAAGGTTTTTATTCTTAATGGATTCCAAGATGCGCAGCCGTTCGGCGACCCAGGAATTCTATGACGTGCGAGGACCATCACAGGTCCTTAAGTGCCAGAACCGGCATGATGGTCCTGGCACGTCAAGGGTGATTAAGGGGTTAAAAAAATGGGAGGGAAAAAGTATAAAAATGGAAACATTGCCATGGCAAGATTATTGGAACCCTCTTGAAGAATTCAAATCCGTTTGAAAAGCAGAACTAGAATGCCATTGCTGTGAAATTAGACTCACCTGTGATAAATTCAGTGCTCACATGGCTTGAATTAACCAATCAATGATGACTTTATGGCCTGACTTAAAAAGGCCAATTTTATTCCCTGTTCCTTTTTCACAATCGGGAAGACAAGAGAGCTGTTTGGGAGCATCAGAAACTATTATAATCAAACATAAGAATTCTAAAGGGTACAAGACCATTTCAAAAGACCTTGGCATCCCTGTTTCCGCAGTACAATGTTATAAGAAGTTTCCTGCTCATGAAACTGTGATGAACCTCCTGGAATGTGGTGGCAAGAGGAAAATTGATCAGAGAATTCTTTGAAGGTTAGTGCGAATTGTAGAAAAAAACAGCAAGTAAGACATCCACACAACTTAAGGATGACCTGGAGCAATCTGGAGTGATTGTTTCAACCCGTACTATACACCACACTGTAAACCAAGAAGGACTTTAAGGGCGAAGGCCAAGGAGAACCCCTCTGCTGAAAGCAAAATATAAAAAGGCACGACTGATTTTTGCAAAAACATACATAATGAATTCACAATCATTCTGGGAAAATGTTCTAAGGCTTTGCTGCCTATGGTATTGGAGGCCATGAATTAAGGGAATCATGAAATCTGAGGATTACTAAGGCATTTTACAGTGAAATGTACTACCCATGTTGGAAAACTAGGTATGGGTCGAATGTCATGGGTCCTCCAGCAGGACAATAATCCAAAGCACACATTCAAAAGCACAAAAGAATGGTTGAAAAGGAAAAGGTGGGCTGTTTTAGACTTGCCATCAATGAGTCCTGATCTTAAAGGGATAGTAACACTTCGTTTTATCTTTATTTTATTTTGTAGGCATTAAAAAAACATGAAGAATGATATAAGTCTTATCTCTCAAACCTTTATGGTTTATGAGATATTCACAAGCAAAGTTTCCCCCTCCCGCCCCTTTTACCTAGTGTAAGCCATCTCTTCTCAGATGTGAATCTGGTTGTATGACCAGACAGATAACAGAAGGGGACAATTTTCTTTGTATGAAAACAATGAAAGCCCTTCCCCCCTTGACAAGTTTTTCAGCTTTTTCCCTTCTCTTAATTGAAGATTGTCCCTCTCTGCAGTCTACCTGGGCACCTCCCTTCTGATCTGGTTGAACAGTGGGGGGATACTTTGTGAATATCTCTTAAACCATAAAGGTTTGAGAGATAAGACTTATATCATTCTTCATGTTTTTTTTAATGCCTACAAAATAAAATAAAGTTAAAACGAAGTATTACTATCCCTTTAATCTGACTGAAAACCTTTGGAAAGAGCGGAAATCTGCCATTGGGAAAAGGAAACCTGCAAACATTCAAGAGCTTGAAAAACTTGCAATTGAAGAGTGGGAGAAACTGCCAGAAGCTTATAGATGGCTATGAGAAACAACCCTTGGCATTGTTGCAAAAGGCTTGTGCAACCAAAGATTAAGGAAGGGTGTCTATAATGTTGTGTAGATTATATTTTTTTCTTCTCTCAAATCACTACGTATCAGTTGAAAAGGCATTTTTTTTGTTGAATACCTTTTGGACTTGCCATTGAAATATTCTGATAATACAAAGTAGGTACATTTCCATATATTTGTGAAGATATTGTAAATTATGTTCAAAATATTTACGAGTGCCAATATAAAGCTCTCACACCTGGAAAATATCACATAGTAAGTCAAACAAATATGCCATAAGCCTATCAGTGAGAGAGGCATCAAAATACATAGTTTACATAGTAGTTCAGGTTGAAAAGACTTGCGTCCATCAAGTTCAACCCTTTTTCCTATTCCTGTTTACTGTTGTTGATCCAAAAGAAGGCAAAAAACCCCTCAATACAGCAATTTAAAATTCTACTTTGAATGGGGGAAAAAATTCCTTCTTCATTCCAAATGGCAATCAGATTTCTCCTTGGATCAACAAGTATTAATCCCAGTACAAACATACATAGCCCTTTATGTATCCAGGCCCTTTTTAACCCTTTGAGTGCCAGAGGGGTACGCCAAGCATTGCTTTGCTATGCGTTGCGTACCCCTCTGGCTCTCAAAGGGTTAAAGACATCTAATGTATTCAATAGCACCACCTTCTCAGGCAGTGAATTCATTGTCCATACCGCAAAGAATCCCTTCCGCTGTTGTAGACAAAATCTCCTTTCCTCAAATCTAAGCTAGTGACCCCTTGTCCTTAGTACTGTTCTGTTAATGAAGAACACTTTGTACAGGCTCTGAACATATTTATGTAATGTTATCATATACCCTCTAAGACCTGGTTTCTCTAGTGTGTACAAGTTTAACTTTTCTAGCCTTTCTTCATAACAACAACTTTCCATTCCGCTTATTAGTTTTGTAACCCTCCTCTGCACTTTCTGTAGTTCCATAATGTCCTTTTTCAGAAAAGGCGTCCAGAATTGAAACGCATATTCAAAGTGGGGTCTTACCATGGACCTGTAAAGAGGCAGAATAATCTCTTCCTCCCTTGAGTCAATACCCCTTATAATACATGCCAATATCTTATTGGCCTTTGCAACTGCCAGCTGGCACTGCATGCTACTGATAGGTCTATTGTCTACCATTACTCCCAAATCCCTTTCATTAGTAGATTTCCCCAAAGAAACACCATTTAAACAATATTTTGCATTTTTATTATTATACCCAAAATGCATAACTTTACATTTGTCTATACTGAATCTCATTTGCAATTTGCTTGCCCAGTGACCCAATTTGTCTAAATAGTTTCGGTTTATTCACTGTGCAGCTGTTTATCTTGAGGATCCTAGACTTCTCCACACTAAAATACTAGAAGAAAAAGAGAACAAAAAGAGGACCTCCCATAATGAACCATATTTTAATACATAGTAGCACACAATATCCTATTTACAGAATAAACTAACCTATAGGCACATCAATATATCACTCCCTTGTAATCCTGTAGTGGTTCTCCCAGCATCTGTGTTAAGTAGCACATCCAAACCTCAGCACCAAAGTAGTAGGCTGATATGCATTTGTGTCACAGGAACTCAAAGGTCAATACTGACAACAAAATAATACTGTTGCCAGTACACTGTGTACTTACTATCTGTGCACATGCTACAGGACTGTCGGTGCAATACATGATTCGCTAACGTCATGGGAAGCAACAGGTACACATAAGCACAGCATCATAAGACAGTACTTCCCTATATGTCAGTTAGCAGACCAGGAGTTACTGAAACCTGGACTATAGACAGGTAAAGGAATAGATAAGAAGAAGTATAAGAACAGAGAGTAGACAAGTAGAATAAGAGGAAAGGTAACAAATAAGAGGGGCAAAGCTGTTTTTTGAGCTGCGACAGCAGGAATACTAACAACAGCCACACATGGCCGCTATACAGGTGACAGAGAATAGTCGCAAAAGCCGGTCCGGAGGGATCACAGTGCGAGACAATATTGTGTCAACATAAAGAAAACCCTGCCCCCGTTCATCAAGGGAATTAGCTTTTCCCTTATACAGACACACGATATTGTACATCATTGTGATCTGACCGGTCAAGCAATTGGCTTTTGTATCTCAGGGAACTCTACATGACATGATGGAGAGGTGAGGAGGGTGAAGCTTTTGACTCAACTTTCAAGAAACCGTTTTCAAAATATATTATGCATTATAAAAAATTAAATTGAAAAATCCTATATAGGTTTATTTTTTTTACATTACGATCTCTTTAGCTGTGAGAATTTTCAGAATTTTTGTTTAATCTGCAGGTGTGTTACAATTGCCCATATAGCAACATATTCTTTTAGTAGAAGAGCAACTTTCTTGTTTGTTTTTGTTAAAGGAGAACAACACCTCCAAACCATAACCTCCTAGTTATCTTCCTTAGGCCAGAAAACACTAATGGCCCATACAGAGGCGTAACTAGAAGCCACCGGGCCCTGGTGCAAGAATTGCCATGGCCCCCCTCCCTATGACATTGCCCCCCCTCAATCACATTGACCCCCAATCTCCACAGTGCCCCCCTTCATCTCCACAATGTCCCCCCTTCATCTCCACATTCCCCCTTCCACAATGCCCCCATCTCCACTTCATCTCCACATTGCCCCTTCCACAATGCCCCCTTCATCTCCACATTGCCCCTTCCACAATGCCCCCATCTCCACTTCATCTCCACATTGCCCCTTCATCTCCACATTGCCCCTTCCACAATGTCCCCTTCATCTCCACAATGCCCCGACCTCCAATTCATCTCCACATTGCCCCTACCTCCAATCCCTGGTGGCTAGACAGATCTGTTCCTCCTTTGGCACAGATCTCTAGAACTGAAGCTCCCGCGCACCGCACTAGTAATGCAGAGGCTGGGAGATGATGTCATCTCCCAGCGCTCTGTATTACTAGAGCGGCGTGCTGAGTGGGAGATCAGCTAAATGAACCCTGCGACCCCTATTGTTAACGCCACTGGGCCCGTATCAATTTTGCCATTGTACTTTTGTTGAAAAGAACATCTTCAGACAGTCCTGCGTGCCATATCTGTTGAGGAGGGCATAACGTCACTGGCGGTATTTTCAAACGAGTACAGAACCTAATTAAGAATACCAAAAATTATTTTTTGACTCTACGGGTACCTCACTGCTTTTCCATGATAAATATAACAGCTGGCTGACATTCATAGATTCTTGAACTCAGGTTCTAATGTATTGTCTCTGCTCTACGTGGATCACCTGTCTTGTCTTATCTTCACTTTTCTTTTCTGAGTCCTTACCCTTTGTATTCTACTTCTATATCCTTTTCTTCTCTCATTTTCTTGTATGTTACTGTCTTTTTCTACTCTCTTTCCTCTTCTGATACTTCTCCTCCAGACATATCAGTCTTCTTCTTCACCAGTATGACTATTCTTTAGATACTAGGACTATTCCTTGACCTTATCTCACGATATTGATATTGATTACATGTCCGCCTTTTGCATTGCTTTGCTTAATCTATTTAATACCATTGTACTATACTGCAGATTTTCTTTGTTATGTCTTATTGTACTGCATTATTCCTTCAATAAAGCCTTTTTAAAACCAAAAAAAAAAAGAATACCATGTGCACTGAGCAGTTTGATGTCCTGTGACCCTTCTGGCAAATGTCACGTCCATCTCCATGTATATGACATCAAAGACTGATTGAAGGTGTTGGTTCAAGTGATAACAAGGGGCCATGATGATTTTCGAGTTATAGTAAGGTTTTATTATTAATTGTCTTGTTCTCCTTTAAATATTACCCTGCCTTTACCATTCTACTAAAATGAAACACTGTGTAATGTTAGTGTCCAGCGTGTTACCCAGACGTCACATGTTTCTATTAGCCAAACTGACAGCAGCAAGATACAATGCTCCTATAAAACCAGTCCACAAACTGCACTGATGTGAGTGAATAAAGCCATGTGAGCGTGGAATAAATGTGAAATGTGGATAATAACAAGAGGCAGAATAAAACGTTCAAGAGAACCTTCAAAGTGACAGGCTCTCTGTGGAGCTGCTAGTCTGGTTTTTCTGCATTGTAATCCTTCAAGTGTTCGTGTAATGATTGTCAGTATAGCCAGGTACCTGGATCATCATGTTTATTACTCTGTACTGAATTTAACTGTTATTCTCTCATATTGTTTAGCATTAGAAAATGTGGAAAATCTTCTTTTTATTTATAATATTTATACTCAACAGCATTTTTGTTCCAGTTGCATTGTAATCCACTGGATAGTAATGATGCCTCGGACTCGTTGCTTTGCAATGCAGAGGAGACCTATCTAGCATTCAAGTTGT
This sequence comes from Rhinophrynus dorsalis, assembly GCA_037306005.1. Lineage (NCBI taxonomy): Eukaryota > Metazoa > Chordata > Amphibia > Anura > Rhinophrynidae > Rhinophrynus > Rhinophrynus dorsalis. The sequence goes on from CM074723.1 coordinate 420,979,384, forward strand.
TAACCCCTTAAGGACCATTGCCGTGCCAGGACCGTCACGGCGGTCCGGCACTTAAGGACCAATGACTGTCCTGGCACGGCATGGCGTTCAGGGCTCCAGTCGCGGCTGCACGCTGCTCCGGAAGTACTGAACCGGAAGCGACAATAAAAAAAAAAATGCCCCATGGTCTTCAAGTGCCGGCTGCGTGTGCGAGCGCAGGCCCTTAAGGGGTTAAAGCAGTCTTCATCACAGGCTATAGCTTGAGTACATAAAACAGCATTCATGATATCCATTTATACATTTCTCCCAACATTTCAAATGGCCAAAGAGGGACCCGTTTTTTGTAGGTGGTGTTCCTGGGGGTGTGGCCAGTGGACGGGAAATTACCAAGAATTTTTAAAGCGGAACGACCACTCCACAAAAAGTTTCCCCTGATGAATTGCCCATCTGGCGACTATCTGCTCAGTATTACTAGTTGCCAGAATTATTACCTCCTTATAGAGAAATTCTGCCTCTCCTGGGACTGACAGCCAGGAAACAGCGCAGACATCTTTGCATAGTGACGTCTGCTCCCCTGCGCTGTCAGTCCCTTCCGGTACCATATGGTACCTAGAAACTCCTCCTACAGCAGACTGGGACTGACAGCGCAGGCATGCAGACGTCACTATGCAAAGATGTCTGCACTGTTTCCTGGCTGTCAGTCCCGGAGCAGCAGAATTTCTCTATAAGGAGGTAATAATTCTGGTGACTAGTACTATTGAGCAGCTAGTCGCCAGCTGGGAAATTCTTCGGGGGAAACATTTTGTGGGGTAGTAGTTCCTCTTTAAGTTATTTCATGAACTGCTGACACCTCTTTGGTTTTGTTTTTTGTTTTAAAACATGTTTTCAGTTACATGAAGTATTTTATTTACACAGACTAATATATAAACACATATACTGAAGTTTAACCAAACACCACTGTAAGTTTTATTGTTGTGATGCGCTTATATACACACCGCACAGTCTGATCCCCTAAAAAGAGGGACACCAGGGTGGGAAGAGGGACCAAGAGATTTGCGTCTGAAAGAGGGACTGTCCCTCCTAAAGAGGGACACTCATTGGCTAGAATCTTGTGTATTTGAAGAAACATGCTTATTTTAACCCTGAATTGTGAACCAATGAGTTACAGATCCCTCTGGTCTTTAAAGGGTTAGTAATATAAAAAAACTATTTTTTCATTTAGAAGAGCTTAAACAGTTGAGCTAAATGCAAAAAACCGTATCTCTTAAACCGCTATGGTTTGAAAGATGCAGGCATTTAAAGTTCGATGTCTCCTGCTGACAGGAGACACGGAGGCTCTGCAGCAGAGCCGCGATTTAACGTGATTGTGGCTCTGCTGCAGAGCCTCTGTGTCGACCGATATGGATTTTCTGCTGGCAGCTGTAAACAGAGACATCGAACTTTAAATGTCTGTATCTCTCAAACCATAGCGGTTTGAGAGACACGGTTTTTGCATTCAGCTTAACTTTTTAAGCTATTCTAAATGCAAAAACCTTTTTTTTTTTTTTTTTTTTTTTTTTTTTTACATTACTAACCCTTTAAAGTGGAACCATCACCAAAAATAAAAAGACCAAATGAGTGGTAAACAAAGAAACTTGACGGCAGGTAAGAACCATTCGGCCCATCTAGTCTGCCCATTTTCCTACTGTAAAAACCTCAAACCTTTTTTGGTCCTGGGTCTTCTCTTATGTTAAGGACAGCCTTATGCCTATCCCATGCATGCTTGAATTTTGTCACTGTATTAACTTCTACCACTTCTGCTGGTAGCCTATTCCACTTATCTACTACCCTCTCAGTGACCTGTCAAAATGCTTGGAATTCACTGCTGTAGACTATGGTGTATACTGTTCAGTACCGGGGCACAGGGATCTGAGCTCTTTCTCAACCTCTGAGGGTTCCATTATAGCCCCACCTACCCCTTCCTGTTCTACTCGCTCACAACCGCACTCTGACTACTCCCCTTTAATTCCGTCTTCCATCCCAATAACTTTTGAAGTAAAAATGTCCAAACAGTGAGAGTATCATTGTTTTTCTCAGCAGGAAAAGCCCCATAATATGACTTTGTTTTTGTTTTTTTTTCCCCTTAAAGGGATAGTAATGTTTCAGAATAAAAGCAGCTCTAATTAATTATCATAGTACTAGTTGAAGAGCCACTGCCACCCGGTCGCGGGGCAGTCATGCGCAGTAGAGACTGCCCGCGCCGTGGCTGATACAGAGCTGTACGCTTCTTCGGGGCGTCTAGCTCTGTATCTGCCGCGGCGCGGGCAGTCTCTACTGTGCATGACTGCAGCACGCGCAGCAGTGTCTACTGCACATGGTGCGGCGTTACACACGTTTTAGCGAATTATTATATAGGATATAGACTTTGGTGAGTGTTATTTCAATTCTGTCAGAGTTGTAGTTCAGGAGTAATTCAATGACAAAGTGTCCCCCTCCTGTCCCTTTTACTGATGTAACACTGCTCAGCCAGATCAGAAGGGAGGTGCCCAGGTAGATTGCAGAGAGGGACAATCTTCAATTAAGATAAGGGAGAAACCTGAAAAACTTGTCAAGGGGGGCAGGGCCTTCATTGTTCTCATAGGAAGAAGATTGTCCCCTTCTGTTATCTGTTTGGTCTATGGACTGCATTCCACATCTGAGAAGAGATGGTTTACACTAGGAAAAAGGGGCGAGAGGGGAAACTTTGCTTGTGAATATCTCTTAAACCATAAAGGTTTGAGAGATAAGACTTATATCGTTCTTCATGTTTTTATAATGCCTACAAAATCAAATAAAGATAAAATGAACTATTACTATCCCTTTAAAAAAAAACAAAAAAACCCTCACTACTCCTTTAACCCTTTGAATGCCAGATAAGTAAACAACGACTTTTGGCACTCAAATGGTTACCCTTCTGGCACCCAAAGGGTTAAATGTGAAATGCCTGTGTGTTGTACCCTTTTACTCGCTTATTGACAGGTGATCTAGTACAACCTTATAGATTATATATATACTAGTTGAAGAGCCCGTGTATACAGGCCATAGTGCCAGCCCGCAATGGCCGCAGAGCAGTCATACACAGTAGAGACAACCTGCGCCGCGGCTGATACGGAGCGGGGCACTCCGTATTCAGACCCTAGTCCTCTCTGCTCAACTTCCTGGGACCAAGCAGTCCCAGGAAGGTGCGCAAAGAGGACTACGGTCTGAATTTGGAGCATCCCGCTCCGTATCAGCCGTGGGGCGGGCAGTCTCTACTGAGCATGACTGCAGCTCGCACAGCCATCTCTACTGTGCATGACAGCTTCTGACAAACATTCTTAGCAAATTATTATATAGGATATATATATATATAAATATACATTTTGCGACTGGCACCAAGGAAGGAAATGCAATGATGACACACTTCTATTTTACCTGAAGATGGAAATATATATGCATTAGTGATACTGGATCAGAAATAGGTTAAGAAGATACTAATTGTTCTATTAGCAAATAAATGGCCACTTTACCTTCCAGGAAGTTAATGATATTGAATACCTTGGGAGTTTCTGAATGGGGTGGTTTGTTATCGTTACTCAGTCACAGAAAGGATTCCTGTTTTCATGACAAGGCATTCCTTTTCCATTATCTTGATTCACCTAGCTATAAATAACCCTTATGAAATACAGTAATCTTGGGATACTGTAACATCTGAATGGATGAAGCTGTCAGGATGCCGTTCCCCTTGGAAAAACACTTAAAGAAACACTAACAAATCATAATAACATCCTACGTTTCTTACTTTGGCCAGAGAATCCTAATTGCATCTATTTAATTTGCATTTGTGCCTTTGTTGAAGAGATAACATCCCTTCAATCCATCCTGGTATGTCCACAGGCAGATGTGACTGAGAGCACAACTATATGGCCTGAAACGCTGATCACTGCACTTAGTAATCTGCAGTTCTGAACATCATACATTGCCTGTTTCTATTTAAAGAAAAAAAGAAAAAAAAAAGGATGTCAGTGGGTGGAGTTTGAGGCCAATAGTCCTGCTAGCAGCTATCATGTCCACCTCCGTGAATATGAAATCCAGAACTAATTGAACATGGTATATTTCATGGAGTGAGAGCAAAATTCATAGTGGGCTTTAGCATTTTCTGACCATTATACTGTCAGGAGGTGTTAGTCAAGGTGTTCTTAGCCTTGCCTGAGACTCATTCCTATCCCTTCTTGCTTGGCGCAGAAAATAAACTAAACTAAGCTATGCTTTCAAAGCTAAGCTGTACACCCTATAATAATTCACTAGGATGTTTGTCAGAAGCCGTCATGTGCAGCAGAGACTGTGCACGCTGCAGTCATGCGTAGTACAGAGTGCCGGAACGTGCAGTGGCTGATACGGAGCGGGTCGCTCCAAACCTTCCTGGGACTGCTTGGGACCGCAGGGAGGACTCCAGTCCAAATTCAGTGCTCCCCGCTCTGTATCAGCCGCGGCACATTCGCGAACTCTGTACTGCACATGACTGCAGCTCTGGCAGTGAGCAGAGAGGCTTCGGGCACCATCTGAGGCTGCTGGGTGGCACTGTGGCCCATGTACATGGGCTTTTAAACTAGTAGGTATATAAACTAAACAGGCCATGAAACAGAGAACAGAAACTGTCAGACAGACGTTGCTATAAGATGTCACGTGGTGTATGAGTACGTTCTTGGGGCTGTATCCAGGAAGATGAAGTGGTCCAATTCTGGAGTACAACAACTGAACAAATGAACATCCCCATTGATTTTAAATGGGTGTTATAACCCTATGAATGCTAGAGAGCTCTCCAGTGCATTGCATTGGAAATCTCTCTAGCGTTAAAGTGGATGAAAATCCCATTTAAATCAATCAAAATAGCGGGGGGGGGGGGGGGCGTTGTGATTTATGGAGTAATTGGTTTGTGCCAGATATGCAATACTTTAGCATCCGGAACAAGGCACTTAATTGTGGAATGATTCCGAAACCCACAAAACTCATGAAGCAAAGCTTTTCTTTAGTCACGCTTAACCCTTTCTAGTCCTACTTACTTGTGTTGTAGAAAATAACCATAACCTGCCAGGCTATTATCAATACGGGGCATCTCTTCCGGCCCCTAGTGTTAACCCTTTGTGTGCCAGAGGGGTACATGACACATCGCAGAGCAATGCATTGCGTAACACTCTGGCACACAAAGGGTTACATGATCATGCTCGGTTCATTATTTAACACTTTCAAGACCAGAGAGATGTGCAACATCTTGCATTGTAATGAGTAGCAAACCACTCTTGTCATTTTTAAACGGATGAAATTGACTAACCTACTCCTATCAGTTATGACTTGTGCATACCTTTGCTGTGCTTTAAACCTAAATGAAGCAAAAGGATGGGAAATTAATTTTTTTCAAATATTTAAAGAGAGAGAGAGTAATGCTTTGTTTAAACGTTAATTCAATAGTTTGTAATTTGAGTACAACTGATCTCAGTCATCTCCTAAGCTATATTTTGCCAGTTAATTGAAGGGATAGTAATGATTAATACGGAAAAATACGTACATTGCAGGGTTCATCCTCCTGAGTTAAACAAGGGCAATCCCTGCTGAGAGGAATTTTATTCCAAAGATATTGTAGCTAAAATTTGATTGTTTGTTTTTTTTCTTTGTTATTTTTTTGGGTGCAATACCTCCATGGTCTGAAATCTTATGGTGACTCTGTTACTGCAGCAGTCTATGGGCATTTATGATCAGTTGACCATAACCCTCCATGTGATGGTCCAGCAACAGCTCCACTGTAACATTCAAGGCCATTGAGGTACTATGCCCAAAAATTCAAGTTTAAGCAGTAATTACTTTTGAATTAATTTGTTGTCAGCAGTGGAGCTACCATTGTCTTTACTCAGTAGGATAAACTCTGCAATATATAAAATATACTTATATATTTAAATATTAAGCTTTACTGTCCCTTTACGTTGCATTGCCCCCCTCCTATGTGACATGGCTTCTTCTTGGAGGAGGCTGATCTTGAAAACTGATTTTCAGAGCTGCTGTTGTCATGGCGATGCCAACAGGTGATCTGCAGATTGAGGTATTTCACTGTATCTGACTGTTGTAACCAAGTCCTGAGCACTATTTTATTGTAGCTAGTGTTCAGAACTCCTTTACAACACTGAGAAACAGGGAAGTTTCTCAATTGTGAGATTGCTGTTTAATGAATCCCAGCTCATGCAGTCGGATAACCACTCCGTTCTAAGGAGAAGAGGCTGATGATACGTAAAGATAACAGTACTTAAAGAACAGGTAAAATATAATGTTCTTAAGAGTGCAACAGAGATCAGTCACATTCTTATGACAAACTGTTAAAATATTTAAATGTAACATTACTATCTTATCTTTTTTTCGTTGTTTATTTTTTTTAAAGCCCAAAATATGTGCAACTTTATTGTTAGTTTTGGCAAGTGGAGTTGGCTATTAACAATAATGGATTGTGTTAAATCGACTTCAACTCTATTTCTTTTAGTCATGTATATTTCAGTCTTAAGCCTTCGTTACCATTTTATATTCAGTTTTCCTGAAATCACTTTAAATAATATAGTCCATTTTGCAAATGATGGAATCTTTGCTCTTACTGCCTTAGATGTACATTGTTTCAATTTTATAGATAGAATGAGAGAAAATGTCTTGTAGAAGGAAGCTTGCTATTTGATGGTAATACAACCTTTGTTATATGTAGTTTTTTTTTCCAGAACATGTTAACAGTATAACTAAAATTATATAATGTATGTGTCATCTAGGGCCTTCAGCATATGGTATTACGTAGATAGAATGACACCACTGCTCCTGTGGTTAGGGATGGATGAGCCCTTTCCCTTCAAAAGCAAATAGATGGAAAATGCCCCCCCCTTTAAAAAAAAAAAAAATGTTAGAGTGGGTAAGAACAAGCCAGCCATCCTGAGACCGAGTGATGTGATAATGATAGATACCACTAGACAATACCTCTGACGTGACAATCAATCAAGACAAATCTAAACAAGGGGTACAGCTAAACATATTGTGTTGTGCCATCCATACACGGTCCTACTCAAATACAACCACAACAACACTAGAATTACATTTCTCATCATCTATTAGCTTTGTAGTAGTAGTAGTGCTACAAAGCCTAAATATGATGGTCATGCCCAACCCTTCTCTTTTACAAATAGTAGAGTGAGAGTGATAATGAATTGACCCAACAATTTAGTTGAAAGGAAAAGGCTTAGGCTTCCATCACTGGAAAGGTACATTAAGCCAGTTAATAAATTGTTTGAGAGAAGCCTGGCAAAAAAACAAAGTGAACAAAAAATCACTATCTCAATCATCAGCATCACTGCCTGAAAGTGCAACCCCCAAGCACCCATATTTGTCATCTCTAATTTTAAGCAAGCAGCATCACAGATCATGAATGTCCCCACCCCCAGCTTGGAATGTTTATACTGCTGCTGTTGAAAATGTAGAGGCTAGTGCTATCGAAATTGTAACATCTAGTTCCCTAGTTGTAGTAGCAGTCTGTTAGGAACATCTCATTCTATGATACTTCATTTGAGGCAAAATCCCAAAATGTTGCTATCTGCTGTATGTGTGTTTATAATAAAATGTGAGCAGGTGGATAACAGGAGCCTATCTAGTCACATTGTCATTGAGATCCTAACTTGAAGTACAAACACAGATCTGATTGGGTGCAACACCAGCAGTACTTCAGAGGGGTCATGACTAGTAGCATCAGAGGCACTCCCAAAATTGCAATGGACCTAGGGGAATCTCATAGTAGTGTTAGAGAATTGTGAGGAAGTGAGACAACATTATTGTCCATAACAATAACCCACATGACTTTTAGGGCTGGTTTGATGGAAATGTCATTAGAAGAACTCATGATGTCATGTGTTGCACTCCACAATTATGTACCTAGGACAGCTGTGCTAAATTGCATAAAGTAGTGGTTCATCTGGTTTGTAAAGGGAGGGAAACATTTTATGACAAAGTTCACCCGACCGTAGATTTGTTAGTATTTCTAACATGGTCATTATAAATTTTGGCTCCATGTCTAGCTTTTGTCATTATATGTATTTAGCATGGATTATATCCACTCTTGTCCAGAACCAATTTAATTGCATTATATGTAAGCTAATAATTTATGTTTATATACTAGACTATTAAAAAGCCTTATACCCCAGAGGTTTGTTAAGGAAATTAAAAGGTCAAGCAACTGTTGACAAATATGATGAAATGTTTTCACTGTGTAGGTAAAATAACAATACATAAACATTAGCATTTAATGGTGAACCAGAGTATAATATCCTATATAATAATTCGCTAAAACGTTTGTAACGACTCAGTCATGCGCAGTAGAGACTGCTGCTCGTGCTGCAGTCATGCGCAGTAGAGACTGCCCATGACAAGGCTGATACAGAGTGGGACGCTCCAAACAGATTCCTAGCCTTCCACAACCCACTGGCATAGTTACACGTGTGGGGGGTCCATTGCCAGAAGGACTTGTTCGGGGTACAAATAACTAGAGAGGCAGGTAATGCAATGCTCTGGATGCATTTGATAACCCCTTAAGTACCAGTGGTACTTTTACCCTAAAGGACCACATACATTCCCTTCCCCTCCCTCAGCTGCACCTCCGCAGTGCGGCTCCTTCCCTTCCCTCAGCCGCCCCTCCGCAGTGTGGCCCCTTCCCTCAGCCACCCCTCCGCAGTGTGGCCCCTTCCCTCAGCCACCCCTCCGCAGTGTGGCCCCTTCCCTCAGCCACCCCTACGCAGTGTGGCCCCTTCCCTCAGCCACCCCTCCGCAGTGCGGCTCCTTCCCTTCCCTCAGCCGCCCCTCCGCAGTGTGGCCCCTTGCCTCAGCCACCCCTACGCAGTGTGGCCCCTTCCCTCAGCCACCCCTCCGCAGTGTGGCCCCTTGCCTCAGCCACCCCTCCGCAGTGTGGCCCCTTGCCTCAGCCACCCCTCCGCAGTGTGGCCCCTTGCCTCAGCCACCCCTCCGCAGTGTGGCCCCTTGCCTCAGCCACCCCTCCGCAGTGTGGCCCCTTGCCTCAGCCACCCCTCCGCAGTGTGGCCCCTTGCCTCAGCCACCCCTCCGCAGTGTGGCCCCTTGCCTCAGCCACCCCTCCGCAGTGTGGCCCCTTGCCTCAGCCACCCCTCCGCAGTGTGGCCCCTTGCCTCAGCCACCCCTCCGCAGTGTGGCCCCTTGCCTCAGCCACCCCTCCGCAGTGTGGCCCCTTGCCTCAGCCACCCCTCCGCAGTGTGGCCCCTTGCCTCAGCCACCCCTCCGCAGTGTGGCCCCTTGCCTCAGCCACCCCTCCGCAGTGTGGCCCCTTGCCTCAGCCACCCCTCCGCAGTGTGGCCCCTTGCCTCAGCCACCCCTCCGCAGTGTGGCCCCTTGCCTCAGCCACCCCTCCGCAGTGTGGCCCCTTGCCTCAGCCACCCCTCCGCAGTGTGGCCCCTTGCCTCAGCCACCCCTCCGCAGTGTGGCCCCTTCCCTTCTCTCAGCCGGCTCCTTCCCTCAACCACCGCTCCTTCCCTTCCCTCAGCCATCCCTCTGCAGTGCGGCTCATTCCCTAAGCCGCCCCTCCGCAATGTGGCTCTTTCCCTCAACTGCTTCTCTGCAGTGTGGCTCCTTCCTTCCCTCAACCGCCTCTCTGCAGTGCGGCTCCTTCCCTTCCCTCAGCTGCCCTTCCGCAGTGTGGCTGTTTCCCTTCCCTCAGCTGCCCTTCCGCAGTGTGGCTGTTTCCCTTCCCTCAGCCTCCCTTCTGCAGTGTGGCTCCTTCTCTTCCATCAGCCTCCCTTCCGCAGTGAGTCTCCTTCTCTTCCCTAAGCCGCACCTCAGCAGTGCATCTCTTTCACTTCCTTCAGCCGCACCTCTGCAGTGCGGCTTTTTCCCTTCCCTCAGCTGCCCTTCCGCAGTGCGGCTCTTTCCCTTCCCTCAGCCTCCCCTCCGCAGTGCGGTTCCTTCTCTTCCCTCAGCCACCCCTCCCCAGTGCGGCTCCTTCTCTTCCCTCAGCTGCCTCTCTGCAGTGCGGCTCCTTCTCTTCCTTCAGCCGCCCCTCCACAGTGTGTCTCCTTCTCTTCCCTCAACCTCCCCTCCACAGTGCTGCTCCTTCTCTCATCCAGCTCTCTGCAGTGCGGATCGCCTCTCTCACTTTTCCACTTCTGCAAAGCCCAGATTGCCTCCCTCCGCAGCTCCTCCACAGCATAGATTGCCTCCCTCAGTCTGCCATGCTCCTCTACAGCATGGATTGCCTCCCTCCGTCTGCCATGCTCCTCCACAGCATGATTGCCTCCCTCCATCTGCCATGCTCCTCAAGAATATTGGTTTAATGCCCATGAAGGGAGTGTGTGTTTTGATTCTGTGGCTAGTGGTGGAAAAAGTTTGGGCTGGCAGACAGTGTAGTGCGGCTCTGTGGCTACCAGTGGACTGTGGAATAGTCCCCTGCCTTTTCTTGCACAAGCAACACTGCTGCTTTTGCTCCTTGTAGTACTATATATAAGAGGTTTGTCTAGTATTTCATATATAGACTATTTGCACGAAAAACGAAAATACCAGGTTGATCCCTATGATACTCCTATATAAATTAAAAAATTAATCTACAAAAAAAAGAGAACACTGATGTTATATATATTATACATTAGAAATCCGTTGACCTATCTTTTGGTCTGCTAAACTCTTAAGGGGGGAGGTAACAATTAAGATGGATTTTGAAAATGTATTATGATTTGGCACCTTTTTTGTCATAAGTGTTTATAAAAACTGTTTTTCAAATGGCTTTACAAAAACTTATAATGTTAAATATTTAACACCCAGCTTCTCTTTCAAAGTAAATCATAGGACAGGCCCGTCTGTAACTTTTTAACCCTTTAAGGACCGGAAAAATCTGAGGTGGATATGACTTAAAGCGGAACTACCCACATCAACTAAAGTCGCCCTTCAATACTTAGGCAGGTGGAGACTAGCTTTAATAATCTTTATTTTACGTCTCAAAGTGCCCCGAGTAAAGTAATCCTTAAGCTTCCAAGACCGGAAGCCAGGTATCAGCTCAGACATCTTGTCTGCGCGCCTGCGCTTTCAGTCCCCGTCACCCTTCAGAGGCATTGCACTGGCCCGAATGGCTCCGGAAGAGACTAATGGCGCAGGCTGCACTAACCTGGCCATCAGTCTCGGAATATTACTGATTACATTACTTGGGGGCACTTTTAAGAGGTAAAATAATGATTATTATGCTTGTCGCCACCTGCCTCAGTATTGCAGGGCGACTTTAGTTGATGTGGTAGTTTCGATTTAAGGACCAGAGCAATTCTGACCTTTTTGACTATGTTCGATAGTGTTTTCCCTCTAAGACTGTTATTCCAGCCACATTAAAATTATATACTGTTTTTTACGCACAAATAGGGCCTTATTTTGATACATCATTTACATGGATAACCCACCATTTACTTTATTAAAATTAAATAAAATGTAAAAAAAACTCAGTTTTTATTTTTTCTTTTGGCATTATTTGGGCACAATGGGTTAAATTTTTTATGGAGACTGCATGAAAGGTATGACCGGTAAGTTATACCTACCAAATGGGCAGTTTTAAGTGGGCACTGTCTCCCCTGGGTGAAAATCCCCATGTCCCTCTTTACCTCCGTATTTTGCCACTTTTTTATTGATGAGAATTGGCAGTGTGTATAAGTGTACTACATGGCTCCACAACAATCAAACTCCCATGAGTTTTTTTTTTTTTTTTAAGTTTTTTTTTTTTTTTTTAAGTTCTTTTAATAAAATGTGTTCTTTTCTAAACAAATATGTGTTGTGTTTTAAATTTAAACAAAAAAAAAAGTGTCTCTTACCAGGTCAGAAATGGACCTGCATCCAGCCAGCCGCCAGACCCAGCATTTAAGGTTAATACCCCCAGCTACTGCATTTTTTTTTTTGTCCACTAGGTGTCTGCTCTCTTCTTCTCTCTCTCTTACTTTGATCGTAAGGAAGAGAGAGGCACACAGCAGACACAAAGGCAGTGTGTAAAGCACACTGTCTTTTTCAGTCTAAATGCCGGTACATGTGATCGCTCCTGGTGAGATCATGTGAACCGGCAGACTAGACAAGGACTGAAGCTGAGCGCTCCGGTCCCAGAGCGCTCAGTTTTAGCCTGAAAAGAATTATAGCAGCGTGCATGGAGGCGCGCTGCTATCATTTAACCCATGATGTGCCAGGACCATCATGGGTCCTTAAGGTAAGATTACCCATGATGGTCCTGGCACGTCATTGGTCGTTAAAGGGTTAATGATCCACAAAGTCTTTATTTTAGAAGAGGCAGATGATGTCAGTTTTTATGTTCTTCTGTTTTGTCTGCCACAGGTATGAGTTTAGTTCTTATCTGTGTTCTGATTGGTTTTCAGTCTTAAGAGCCAAACTGAATACAGCTGGGTTATAGCAACTTTTATAAGAGCATGGTTGTCAACCAGGGAGTTGTGGCACTTAGATCATGGACATCAACTTGTGGTATTATTTTGTATAATATCCAAACAAGAATGAGAATGTTTAGTTTTAAATGTATGTTGATGGAAATTCTGTACTGCTTCTCTTCTCTCCAGCTCTTGTTTTATCCAATGGGTTTTTAAGCTGCTAAGTGAACATACAGTATTCGATTGACTGGAAACACTTCAAGGATTTTAAGCTTTAGCTTCCGATGTTGAGGTTTAATTCTATCCTTGGCTTCCAACGTTTAAGTTTAATTCTATTAGGATACATGAAACAGTCAGCATAAATCATCTGACAATGTGCATACTCTGCATCTTTCTCTCTTTAGACAATTAATTGTTTGCTTCAAATTCTAAATCCATTTGAATCATCTTATTGTTTGCCAAGTCACATCAACTAAGGCAGTATTATTCTGGAGATGGGAGAACACAGACTCTATCTGAATCATAAATTTCACATTAGCCAGTTATAATGCAGGAGTTTTCTTCTGGAGCTTGAATATTGTTTGTTGCTGTGAAAGAGCAAAACTGCACTCCATAATGCTTTTTTTTTGTTGCCAACATTTCTGGAGTCTCCTTTCTTCGTTTTTCCCCTCTTGTTTTTCCACCAGTGATTTACAAACTGTGTTTGTTTGGGGAAGGCACTTTGGGGATGGGTGCAAAGCTTTGTTTCAGCTCTGAACTTCCTAGTTGCATTGCAGCATAACATTATCCATACTGTTAAAAGTTGTTATGGTCAGGAGTTTGAGGAAAGGCTGGTTACAAGAATAGTAAAGAACACCACAAACTACCATGTTTGAAATCATGGCACGTGGCATGTAGCATATCTCTCTCTAGATTTATACATATAGATGTATAGAAAGACCTGTAGACCTCTCTCTCTCTCTCTCTCTCTCTCTCTCTCTCTCTCTCTCTCTCTCTCTCTCTCTCTCTCTCTCTCTCTCTCTCTCTCTCTCTCTCTCTCTCTCTCTCATTCATATATATATATATATATATATATATATATAAAAAAGAGAGAGCCTCATTACATAATTTGTCTCCTCAGGAGGTGGCAGTAAGGAGGAGTTACTGCTCCCATTGGGTGATTCAATGGGGGAGTGATTTTCACAGGACTATCCAGCCTGCCCACCACTATCCAACTGAGGAAAAAAGACAAAATGGCTGCCACTTGCTCCCACACCACAGACACACACACATGCCCCACTCACACAGCACCAAACAAACACACACACATACAGCACCAAATACACACACAAAACCAGAAAGAAATATGGCTGACATACACACACACACCACACACACACAGTCACTCACTCTGACTCCCAGTGGCCTCAGCAGGACCTGTAGTACACCCACTGAAGGGAAGTTGCAGCACCAGGGGAACAAAATGGCACTCAAAGGGTTAAGGTAGGCCCTCATTGCTGAGTTATTTCTTGACTGTCATCATTGTTCATGCACGACAGAGGACAGGCAGCCATCAGATTCACACTTACACAACCCTGTGGCAGTCAGTGGTTGATCACGTTTTACCCCTCAGGGAGTGTGTTCAAACCCCTCACACTGTAAACTTGCATTTCCCTCCCACTTTTTCTCCTTCCCCAGCCTATTACTAACACTTTTCCACATTTCTCTTAAGCCCCACCCCCTACTCATGATTAAGCCCCACCCACTTTTAACCCAAATTCTCTCATTGCGCTCTCCATATCAGCTCCACATCAGTCCCCTCCAGGGACTCCACAAGTCAAAGTTCCCAGGTATGAATACACTTCCCACTGCTATTTAACTCTGACATGCCTCTCTATACCTTACCCTTTGAGTGCCAGAGGGGTGCACAACTAATGCTCCCATGTGTTTTTGCGCATATATGTTGCGTGTGTGTGTGTGTGTGTGTGTGTGTGTGTGTGTGTACATCTCTGTTACATATGTGTGTCCATCTGTGCATCTCCGGTGTGTCTGTGTGTGTGTGCATATCTTTTGCATGTTTCTGCTGCTCACTGTGTGTATTTGTCTGCCTGTGTGTTGCATATGTCTGTGTTTATCAGTGTGTCTGCATTTCACACACATACACCCAACGGTCATAACATGACGAGCAACGTCGTCCCACATTGCTAGTATATAGATAGAAAAGGAGGGGTTTTGGGTTTGTAGAAAACGAAAAGAGGGTTTCAAGTCAAAGCATTTTATGAACCACTGTTCTAAACACTGGAGTGAGAGCTGTTTGATTGCTGTGGCAAAAATTGATGCCCAGTGCTGGACTACAAGAAAATGGATGACAAGACATAAGAAAACATACCCATGTATACGTACAGGTGAGTTAACCTCTTTAGGATTGTGGATGTACCAGGACCATCACGACTACCCATGCATTCAGGGCTGGTGACTGTCCTGGCACACCATTAATTTTTTGATCAAAGCACGCCTGAGGGCGCGCTGTGATCACTATGGGAGTCTAAAACCGACTTATCTAGGCAGTCCATTTCACCATCTCCCATGACAAGCTGATAAGTTTGATTTCTCACATGTGGCAAACAAAATGACCTTGGTCTTCAGGTGCACAAAACCCCTGGTCTGCCTGGTTCTTAAAGTGGAACTACCACCTCCACTAAAGTCACCCTACAATACTTATGCAGGTGGCAACTAGCTTTGTAATCATTATTTTACCCCTCAAAAGTGCCCAAAATAAAGTTATCCTCAAGTTTCCGAGACTGATGGCTAGGTTACTGCAGCCTGTGCGCCTGTACCGTCAGTCTCTTCCGGAGCCGTCCTGGGCAAGTGCAATGCCTGTGAAGGGTGAAGAGGACTGACAGCGCAGGTGCGCATTCAAGATGTCCGCGGTGATACCTGGCTTCCTGTCTTTATTTGTAGGCACTTTTGAGAGGTAAAATAATTATTACAAAGCTAGTCGCCACCTGCAGGGAGACTTTAGTGGAGGTGGTAGTTTAGCTTTAAGGGGTTAAATATTTGTATCTATCATACTTGTTAATAAATCCACAATAACATGACTGATTACTAAGTGTGCAACCACAGCCTTGCATTATAAGAAAACTGCACTGCAGCTAGTTTTTTACCTCAGAATTCTCCCTGTCGTGTAGGCATGTCAGACATGTGGCCCACCAATGTGAGGCCCTCTGTAGAGAGGAAATACCAGGAATCCCTGCATCTTCCCCCACCATCCTTATCTCAGCATAGTGTTGCCACTTGACACTTTCCTGACTTCTGTCCACTTGTATGCTGCAGAGGTCTCCAGTGAATTGCAGAACAAAGCATTGGAGTTCTGTCTAGTATTCTAGGGGTTAAAAGACCCATTTATATAATAGCAGCAGATATAAATTCTTAAGGCTTAGTGCTGTTTGTGCATGTCCCATAAAATATACTGGATACACAAATATTCTCTACCTGGGTCAGCACACAGGGCAAAGAAGAGTGAGGTTTATTATCCAAACAGCTTTGGTCCATGCAAGAGCCTTCCACAGCCCTCCTCTTTTGCCTTATGTGCTGATCTAGACTTTGCAGCCAATGTTGTGGCCCTCCTTGGAGGGAAATGTTGAGTAAGTGGCCCACAACCATATTGAGTTTGACATGCTTGATCTAATGGTTAGAACTCAGGCTAAATGCTCCCAGAACATTGCGGGGGTGCATAAAACTGGGGTAATAAAGAAATTGGCTGTAAAATCTATTTCTCTGTTGTCCAATACAGGTTACTATTAACTTTGGGTAGGCAATCCGCCCCTTTAACTAGGCAGGAACAATTCTAGAATTGAATGCAGGGGGTGGAGCCTACCTTCCCTCCTTGGCTGCAGCTAGCCAACCAGCTCCAGAAAGATTTGTTCCTTGGTGAAGACAAAGGCAAGAGAACAGTTCTGCTATAGTTTTAGAAATGTTTTATTTTTCTGTTAGAATTGGAATACCACTATTAGGCGGATTACCATAACTGACAATGCCCTAAGATGTGGCTAGCTCAGTAACCAGGTGCTTTTTGTGGACCTTAAGCCCTGGGGGAAAATCTTGGCTACAAGTACTTTCCTCAGGAGTTGCCCACCAAGGCTTCTTAATACATGGTAGTCTGAAGACAGAAGATCTGCAGGAAAAGTGAGCAACCCTTTGAGTGCTACAGGTCCACATGTCCCACAGTGCCCCTCCTCACAGGGGTTTACCTTTTGGAGTACCTATTGCACACTCCTGCACTCTTTGGGTCTATCTCTATGTCTGTTGGGTGTTTTGAAGCAGGTTTATGTGGTACTTTAACCCTTTAGCTGCTGGTTTTGCTTCTCTTTTTTTTTTTGGGGGGGGGGGTCCTGACACTTTTCCTACTGGTTCAGTGTTTTTTGGGTATCCTGACATGTTCTAGTGATGTTTCATGCATTTTTATTTTACTGTTTCAATTTTGTAAAATTTGAGTTTGGCGCGCTTTACTGCATAGACGCCATTGCTCCGTTCACTCCTATGGGACTGTACATTTTGGGACATATCTCTGCAACCGCTTAACCTAACAACTTCAGAGATGGCTCATTTTTCTTGTCTGTCTTTGCTCTATCATCCGGTTCATGTTTCTAGTGTGTTGGGGGGCTCAGGGGGCTTCGGGCACTGTTTGGGTACTTTTTCTGTGAAAACTACATTTCCCATGAGCGCTTGTTTCACACACTCATTTCTGATTGGCTCACGCCGCGGCAGCCATTTTGTGACATTTCCAGAATGAGTATCCTATGCAGGGCTTGGACTCTCCTTCTCTCCTCTCCTGATTACCCTTTGCCTGCCAGATAAGTCTATTTTAGCGATTTCTGGGGTGAAACCTTAATCCTACACACTGTACTTTGGTGATTTCTTATACTGTAAGGTTATTTGACACTGTGAGAATGTCTGCTTCGTTGGAGCTTGGGGCCAGACCTAAGAGTAAGGATGCTGGGGTCTCTGTATCCCCTATTGCGCATTGCTCTTCCTGTCATTCAGGGTTACCTAGAGAATTCTCAGGTCATTTATGCACAGCATGTTTTGATGTCCCTGAGAGTCTCCCAGGGACCTCCAGCCATGCATTAGAGCCAGTTTGGGTACAAGAGTTCAAGGCTGCTACCAGGAACCTTAGGTCTACATTGCAACTCTTTCCATCCCAGTTACAGGGGGTCTTCCATTCTTGACAGACCCCCTCCTCCGTCAAATCTTCACTGCCAACACCTCAGGGAGTACCTGACATATCAGATTCCTCTGAGGAGGAACTGCTGGTGGATTCAGATGTTGAGGAATGTTCTGCTGTGGGCTCCTCTCAGTTTTTTGGGGATCCTTTTGAGGCTGATTCTGAGCCCTTGGCTGAGGGCCTGATCAGGGCTGTTTTGCATACCCTTAACATTCCCTTAGTTCTGGAGGTTCCATCTGATCCCTCTGATGTGTTTCAGGAGCCTAAAAAGTTCCTTACTTGCTTTCCACCTAACCCCACTCTTGACCGCCTTGTGTCTCAAGAGCGGAAATCTCCGGACAAGAATCCTTCTGTGTCCAAGAAATTTGCCAAGCTTTATCCCTACTCTGAGGCAGCTCTTGCTCAGTGGGTACATCCTTCCAAAGTGGATGCTCCTATCTCCAGGCTAAGTCTACTGCCTTGCCAGTTTCTGATGCGTCCACTCTGAAGGACTGGACAGACAAGAAACTTGAGGTCTTCCCTCAATTCCATTTTTGCCTCTGCTGGTACTGCCATGCGTCCAACATTCGCTGCACCATGGGTGAACCGGGCCATTGCTGTCTGGACTGAGCAGCTCACCCTGGCTGTCCGTCAGGGTGCTCCTACTTTGGATATGTTGCGGCTTCTTACCAACATTTCTGAGGCACAGCACTATGTTTCTGCTGCCTTATTTGATGCCATCCGTTCAGTGGCTAGGGTTTCCACCATATCTGTGGTGCCAGACGGGCTCTTTGGCTCAAGATCTGGTCTGCTGACACTGCTTCCAAGAAAGCATTGCTCTCCTTACCTTTGCAAGGTAATTCTTTGTTTGGGCCAGATCTTAAAGATCTGATCAGTGATACGACATGTGGTAAGAGTACACTTCTTCCCTTGGTCCCCAGGAAGAAAATGCTGCTTAAGCGTAATCAGTATTTTCGTTCCTTTCAGACTGAGATACGTCCGGAGAACCAGACTTTTCCCTCAGCTCTCTGTGCCTCCTCCAAGGCCAAACAGCAATGGAAGCCCAAGGTCTCTTCCAAGCCCAAGGCTTCCAAGCCGCCTTCAGCATGACTCACCGAACCCAGGTCCCCACTCTGCTGTGGGTGGCCATCTGCATCACTACCACAGCATCTGGGAGGATTCAGTGGCGGACCCGTGGGTTTTACAGGTGGTGACGGAAGGGTACAGGAACCCTTTTGTCTCTCTTCCTCTTTTTCACTGCTTTCCTTCTCATATGCATCAGGGCACAGAGAAACGCCGGCTGTTCAACAGCGCTATTCAGGCTCTTCTGTACAAGGGTGTTCTAGAGCCGGTTCCAGTTCAGGGCAGAGGTATGGGTTTTTACTCAAATCTCTTTGTGGTCTCCAAAAAGGATGGCGGTTGTCACCCCATTTTGGAATTGAAAGCTCTCATTTCTTTGTGATCCGGACCCATTATCACAAGGAGTCTCTACAGATGTTGATTGCTGCTATATCCCTGGGGGAATACCTTGCAACCTTGCATCTCTGGATCTTAAGGATGTGTATTTACACATCGCCACTCATCCAGAGAGCAGGAAGTATCTCAGATTTGCCTGAGACAGAGGGCATTTTCAGTTTTCAGCTCTTCCCTTTGGTCTTACTACAGCTCCTCAAGTTTTCAACTGTGTCCTGGGAGTATTAGTGTCCATCCTCCACCGGGACAGCATCAGAGTTACTCCATACATGGACGACCTGCTTTTGAAAGCCCCCTCTGCAGAACTTCTTCATTAGCAGGCTCAGCAATGCATTCATGCTCTCACCCATCACGGGTGGATCATTAACATAGACAAGTCAGATCTTGTCCCATCCCAGTGTATGGTCTTCCTGGGTCTTCTCTTCGACACTCAGAAGAACATGGTGTTTATCACAGACGAGGTAATTCACCAGATCGCCCACAGGGTTTCTGCGGTTCTGGCTCAAGATCCAGTTCCAGCCAAGAAGCTGTCCTCTCTAGTGGGAAAATTTATATCCTCCATAGAAGTGGTTCCGTTTGCCATGGCACACACCAGGGAGCGCCAGTGGTTCGTGATCCAGGTGTGCAAGGGTCACCCGGATCTTCTGAAGACATCTGTTTCTCTTCTTCTTCATGTGGAGCTGAGCTTGGCTCGACCTTTCCAACCTGCTGAAGGGCAAGTCCTTCCTGGTACCCTTCTGGAACAAGGTGATGATGGATGCCAGCCTCTCCGGCTGGGGAGTGGTCCTGGGATACTTGAGCACTCAGGGCAGGTGGTCTCCATAGGAGTCCCTCCTTCTGATTGACATATTGTAGCGTTGGGCGATATTTCACGCCCTTTGACATTGGACATCTCAGTTGGAAGACTGTCCGGTCCGAGTGGAATCCGACAACGCCACTGCTGTGGCTTACATCAACAAGCAAGGCGGAACAAGAAGTCTCGTTGCTTGGTTAGAGGTCAAGGCTATTTTGTTCTGGGCAGAAGAACACGTTCCTGCCATATCCCCAGTGCACATTCCTGGCATAGACAACGTCATGGTGGACTTCCACAGTCGACACTCAGTGGACAGCAGAGAGTGGCAGCTGCACCCAGAGGTGTTCATCCTCATTGTTCAGAAGTAGGGTCTTCCTTACATCGACCTGATGGTGACAAGACACAACAGGAAGGTTCCGAGGTTCTTCCCTCGGTGGAGGGACCCTCTAGCCCTGGTGGTGTATGCAATGTCCATTCCTTGGTTATTTCCTCTGGCCTACATCATTCCTCTCCTTACAATGTTGCACAGGGTGTTACAGAAATTGTGACTGGAATGCTGTCCAGTCATTCTGATTACTCCGTACTGGCCTTGCCAAGATTGGTTTCCGGAGCTTCTTGATCTGTCAGTGATGGAGCCATTTCGGCTCCCTTGCCGTCCGGATCTTCTTCTACAGGGTTACCTGTGGAAGGAGGATGTTCATTGTCTAACTTTGACGGCTTGGAAGTTGAATCCTTAATATTGAAGAGAGGTTTTTCTTCAGGGGTGGTGGCTACTGTGCTCAGTGCCCGCAAACCTGTTTCTTCCAAGATCTACAATAGTGTCTGGTCAACCTTTCTATCTTGGTGTACTGACAAGGCCCTGTATCAGGAATTTGATCTCCCTATGGTCCTCGCTTTTTTGCAGGACGGTGTGGATAAGGGTCTCAGTTTGAGTTCCCTTAAGGTTCAGATTTCTGCTCTCTCTGTTTTCTTTCAGAGGTGCATTGGCATCCTTCCTGATGTCAAGGTTTTCTTCTAGGGTGTTGCTCATACTCATCCAGCCTTCAAGAATCCCGCTTCTCTGTGGGATCTTAACTTGGTTTTGGGTGTTCTTCAGCGCCCTCCATTTGAGTCTTTGGCTGCTATTCCTCTATGCCTTTCTCCTGGCGATCGTGTACATTCACTGTGTTGCGGCGTTAAATTCTCTGTCCTGTAAGCCACCCTATTTGGTGTTTCACAAGGACAAGGAGGTGCTTCACACTTCTCAGGAGTTTCTCCTGGAGGTGGTTTTGGAGTTCCACATCAATCATGAGATTGTGGTGCCTTCTTTCTGCCCTGACCCCACCTCTGACAAGGAGAGGGATCTCCACTTGTTAGATGTGGTGCTTTGTCTCAAGTTTTATGTACATTGCACTGAGTCTATCAGGCAATCTGACGCTCTGTTTGTCATTCCTGAGGGTCCCAGTGCAGGAAGACCTGCATTGAAAGTGACTACTGCTTTTTGGATCAAGTCCACTATTTGTAAGGCTTACGAGCTGAGGTAGAAGCCCGTCCCTTTTGGGTCACGGGTCATTCTACAAGATCTATTGGGGCTTCTTGGGCTTACAAGAATCAGGCCTCCGCTGATCAGTTGTGCAAGGCTGCCACTTGGTTGTCTGTGCATACCTTTTCGAAGCACTACCATGTTGATGTGCTGGCATCGGCTGATGCCAGCTTTGGGAGTAAAATCCTGGAGGCAGTCTTATCTGTCTAGGATCTTCTTCGGTTCTTGGTGCTTCCTTCACTTTTGAGCCCTGTTGGCTCTAGTTCAGTGTGCTGTGTAACAGTTTGGGGTGTTGTTACCCCTATTTAGTGTCCGTTGACACTTTGTTGTTTTGTTGGGCTATCTCTGATCTGATGGTTCATATTTGTTCTGGTGACTTTGGGGTCCTTGCGCCTGGTCCTTGCCTTACTTCCTGCCTCTGGGGAAACTCAATGGTTGGACATCCCAAAGTTACCAGTAACCTGTATTGGACGACAGAAAAAAGAGGATTGTAGTCTTACCTGTTAAATCCTTTTCTCTTAGTCCATAAAGGTTACTGGTCTCCCACCCTGTCAAGGGACCATGCTTGGCTCTCCTGTGGCAGTATGTGGGAGTCCTTCGGGGTCATGCTCACAGGAGTCTTCTTTCCCTTCCACTATCTAGTCAATAGTTAGTGTCTCAAATCTTTCTGGAGCTGGTTGGCTAGCTGCAGCCAAGGAGGGAAGGTAGGCTCCATCCCCTGCATACATTTCTAGAATTGTTCCTGCCTACAATTAAAGGGGCGGATCGCCTACCCAAAGTTATCAGTAACCTGTATGGACTAAGCGAAAAGGATTTAACAGGCAAGACTGCTGGAACGATGCAGTCATGCCCAGTAGAGACTGGCCGAACGTGCCGGCCTCCAGTCCGGGTGTCGGCACGGCTGATCCTGAGAGGTTCTCTCCGAACAGCCCACCGCCTCTCTCCGCTCTCGGCTCCGAGGCAGCAGCCAAAGCCTCTGGGTGGCACTTTGGTCCATGTACATGGGCCTTCAATACTAGTTCATCAATATAACTGTAAGAATCTTTTTTTTTTTTTTTTTTTTTAAATATACATTGCATTGCACACAACTTTGGCGCACATAGGGTTTCAAATCCATTTATATAAGTGTAGTTTGACTCGGTATTTAATGCGCTTTTTCTTTGCACTGTCCTGTATTTTTAACTGGGTGAAAAATGTTAGCTTGGCAATTTTCATATTAAATAATGCACCCAGCAGACTTACTTCCTGAACTCCGCTGCTATTTTTTTTCTGTGAACTTATGGCAATTTAGCTATTTAAAATGCAAATCATGTAAAAGCGAGGTACTATAATCCTATTTATTTGCACTTTGCTGAATTTTGATGTTGGTAGAGCAACCTCAGTAATGCTGAAATGATACTGCAGTGGGCATTGAATTGCAAAGCAGGTTTATCAAATTCTGATTCAAATCCATTGTGGTTCACATAAGACTGTGGAGTGATAGTCTTCATTACAGTGTAAAATATAGTGATGCCAAAGCGTTTTTATCATAGAATTTTTATCAGATCATATAGACTGAAATCTTGTTTATTAGTTGACAGATGGTCATCTTAACCTTTTTTTAAAGGTCCAGAGGGTTTAAAGAGGAACTTTCATTAAAATTAAAGTGCCCCCCCAAATCATTATACAAATGATATGCATATCAATACTTATTTTATCCTGAATAAGTCTGGCATTGAGAAATCCTACATGTTCAGCAGTCATCAGCGTAGATGCCTGCCAAACAAGTTGGATTTATCAATATCAATAATGCTGGACTTATTCTGTCCGTCCTGATCTCCTCTAGGATTGGTGAGGGGGAGTTGCATTGTCCCTTAAGGTACGGGAAGAGACTGACTGCGCAGGTGCGCAGATGCCTCTACAGCAGGATGCCTGCCTGTTAGTCTTGGAACAAGTTGGATTTCTCAATAAAGCCAGACTTATTCAGGATAATATAAATATTGATATGTGTATCACTATTTCTATAATGACTTAGGGGGCACTTTAAAGTGGAACTTTCCTTAAAATTAAAGTGAACCTGTCACCCTAACACAAGCTTTTAGTTTGTTGTATATGAACTTAAAACAAGTTTAGTTTGTTTTTACATATAATTAAAATACACCCAGAGGCATAACTAGAAGCCACCGGGCCCTGGTGCAAGAATTGCCATGGGCCCCCCCCCGACCACATTGGCCACTTCCACATAGCCCCCCATTTCAACAATGCCCCTTCCACATTGCCCCCCAATCTCCACATTGCCCCTTCTCATTCCACAATGTCCCTCCCTTCTCATTCCACAATGTCCCTTCATTTCCACAATGTCCCTTCATTTCCACAATGCACCTACTGATCGACCCTCCCCCCCCCAATCTCCACATTGCCCCTTCTCATTCCACAATGTCCCTCCCTTCTCATTCCACAATGTCCCTTCTCATTCCACAATGTCCCTTCATTTCCACGATGCACCTACTGATCAACCTTGAGTCCCTGGTGGTCTAGCGGCGCCGGCGTGGCATGAGACAAGATCTGTGCCTCCTTCGACACAGAGCTGAAGTCCCCGCACGCGGTTCTCAGTAATGCGGTGAGCTGGGATATGATGTCATCTCCCAGCGCTCTGCATTACTAGAGCGCCGGGAGATCAGCTTTTAGAATTAGTTGCTGCGGGCGCGTGGCGAGAGGGTCGCAGGGGGCGGCCGGGCCCCTGGAGTGATGGGCCCAGACGCACGTGCGACCCGTGCAACCCCTATTGT
This sequence comes from Rhinophrynus dorsalis, assembly GCA_037306005.1. Taxonomy (NCBI): domain Eukaryota; kingdom Metazoa; phylum Chordata; class Amphibia; order Anura; family Rhinophrynidae; genus Rhinophrynus; species Rhinophrynus dorsalis. Next base: position 421,003,532 of record CM074723.1, read on the forward strand.
TACTCCACTGAATACACGTTTATGCTGTAGCCATTTTTGTAAAATACGCGTTTTTTTGATAAATTAACCTTTCATGTTTTGGTGGCACAGGGTGGCACTATATGCTAAGTAGTTTTGTTTGAGGTCAAACTTCTCCAACATGGTGTGGGCTCTGTCTGAATTAATTTATAGCACAGTGTATGGGAATATTCATCCAGCAAAGAATAAGAAATAATAATAAAAACTTACATTAGAAATATTTCACTGTCGTATGCTAATGTACGTTTTTATTCTTATATATGTGTTTTTATTTATTTGTTCTTTCATTTGTTTAGATTTCACTATCACGGTGCCCGTGATTGCTTTCTTTTCTTGTCTATCACCAGTAGGGGGCTCTCCTTTGGCTGGCTGCCTTCAGCCCACCTTGTATTGCCTATTTAAACCTAGCCTGGGCACCCTTTGGTTGCCCTTTCATGTTGTCTCTATGCTGTTGCATATGATCCTGTTCCTGAGTATCCTGGGCCTCTGCTGTGTTCCTGTGACCTGTATTCTACATGTTCCAGTGCTTCCAGTTGAAGAGTTCCTGACTTCAATTGATCCGGTCGAACCTCCGCTTCCTGCTGCCAGTCTCCGCCGATGTTCCGGTTGACCGTCTGCCTGCTGGTTCCTGCTTCCATTCGCTGATTCCTGTCCAGTCGTTTCCTGTCTTCAGACGTTCCTGAGCCGCCTTGGTGACATTGTTATCTTGCCGGTTATCATACAGAGTACTGGTTCGCTCCCCAAGCCATCCGACTGCCTTAGTGCTATAGCGTTCCACATACAGGGTACTGGTTCGCTCCCCAAGCCATCCGGCTGCCTTAGTGCCATAGCGTTCCACGTACAGGGTACTGGTTCGCTCCTCAAGCCACCCGGCTGTCTCCGTGTTATAGCGTTCCACATACAAGGTACTGGTTCGCTCCTCAAGCCACCCGGCTGTCTTCGTGTTACAGCGTTCCACGTACAGGGTACTGGTTCGCTTCTCAAGCCATCCGGCTCCCTCAGGGTTAAAGCGTTCCACATACAAGGTACTGGCTCGCTCCTCAAGCCTTCCGGCTGTCTTTGACTGATAGCATCCCACGTACAGGGTACGGGTTCGCTCCGCAAGCCTTCTGGCTATCTCTGTATTTTCGCGTTCCATGTACAGGGTACTGGTTCACGCCTCAAGCCACCCGGCTGCCTTAGTGTTATAGCGTTCCACGTACAGGGTACTGGTTCGCTCCTCAAGCCACCCAGCTGCCTCAGTATATATTGCGTTCCACGTACTGGGTACTGGTTCGCTCCATGCATACCTGATTGCTGTATAGTGGTATGGCGTTCCATCTGTGAAGAGCATAGCTGAGCTCCATTATCTCTGCTGCTGGCAGCTTACTTACTGACTCTGCCTCTTTACCATCATAGTGACTGTTTTTCCACCAGTCAGTCACTTTAGTGTGTGGTTGATATTTCCTTCTGTCTACGGGCTGCCTTGCCCGGTATATGGTAAGGCCGGTAGAACCTGTCCTGTTTCCTTGGGTTGCCTTACCCGGTATTGGCAAGGCCGGTAGAGCCTGTGTAGTCACCTGTCAATTGGCTGTCTTGTCCGGTATATGGTAAGGCCGGTAGAACCTGTCCTGTTTCCTTGGGTTACCTTACCCGGTATTGGCAAGACCGGTAGAGCCTCACCTCACCAGTTCCGATCCCCTGGCTGCCTTGCCCGGTATATTGACAGGGCCGGTAGAGCCAATATTGCTCTTATTTGCATTGTATTCCTATGTAATAATGATATATTTGTGTACATGTATATTACCCTACGGGGCTGCATTAACCTTTCAATAAAGTTGAGTTTTTACCTAACTCTGCGTCTGAGAGTCTTAACAAACCGTGACATACACAGATTCAGTGGCACCATGAGGCCTAAAGTTACAATAATTACCACCTCTGTCCAATTGACAACTGTATCCAAAAATAGAGATAACAATAACCTGCTGAATTTGATATGTAGGTATTCTTTTTTTGAACAAGAGGTATTTTTAAATATTTAGTAATAAACTTAAAGAATTTACAAAATTGAATATTGTTTTATTTGTGTATAATTAAAGACAGATGCTTGTTTAAGTTGACTCTTTTGACAAGAAACTGTGTGTTACAGCTTACCTTGGTTTCAGCGTCATCTACAGGCAGGAGGCTTCAAGCATGCAGCAGGCCTCTGTTTTATGTGTTTGCTTATTGTAGTCTCCTCCTACCTACTTCCTCTGAGCTGCTCCTCCTACCCACTTCCTGTGGAGGGGTTTAAAAGGCAGACTGAGTCCTGACTCAGTTGCCCTTGTGTTGTTGTTCATAGCAGTTCTATTACCTTGGGCTCTGTGTATGACCTGGCTAGTCTTCCATCCAACCTGGTGCTGACCAGTGGCTCTGTCTGTTTATTATTTTGCTTATCCCTATAGTGGACACCCAACCTGGTGCAGACCTGTGTCTCTGGCTGACTACCTGTACTGTGTATGACCTGGCTTGTCTGACTACCCCCTCTGGTGCTGACTTGTGGCTCTGTCTGACTACTCTTACATTTGTTCCTTGTACCTAGCAGACACCCAATCTAGTGCGGACCTGGGGCTCTGGTAGACCAGCTCTGATACTGAATGCAGGCGAGTCAGCTATCTATTTCCCATTCTGACTGCAGGCGTGAGTCAGATATCGCTCCCTACTGACTGCAGGCTTGAGTTGGTATGCCCGCAACATCGGATCAAGATCCTGTTCCTGCTCCTGGCTCCCGCAGAGACTACCAGTGGTTTAGGCCTAGTCTCCAGCAGATTGGTCCAGCTCGGCAGCCTACTATTCCTGATAGCAGAGCTCTCTGGCCTGTAACCATCTGCTTGTTCCTGCTGTATATTTTGTATATATTTTGCTTACTTTTCGGTTGTCAATAAATTTCATTTAACTATACTGTACTGACTCTTGAATTTCCCTGAGAACCCTGACACTGTGTGCCTTTGTATCTTTATAGGACTCCCTCTGAGGTTATTAAGTCAGCGCTAGCTTCTGACTTCCAAAGCTAAAAAATGGAGTTATCACTAACTATACAAAATGGAGCCTGGGATCATGTGACTAGTGGAAAGAATCAGGATGAAAACAATTGCAATAACAAATATGAATGTAACATATTAATGCAAAATATTAAACCTATGTATGTGAGTAAAGTGGACATGACACTGTCACTTAATACATGTGGTACATGTAGTACCCTGAGTTTTGGTAAATATTTCCAGCTAAGGCTTCTCGCAGTCTGGGGTTACAGACTTACTATACAGAGATCAGTGGAAGGAGTTTGGGGTCTTGAAGTCCAATTAAAAAAAAAAAAATCTTGTTTGCCTACATAGACTTGATATCCAATACTAATTAGATACTTTTTTTTTGGGGGGGGGGGCAGTCCTCTTATAAATAATAGTGGCCATTACCATTTCCTGCCCAGATAATGGTTAATGGGGGTTTATTATTAGGAATCTGTATATAAAAAGACAGGAAATTAGCACGATTTGTAAATGATTTAGGCCTGTAGCATGTTTAGTCCTTTTTTGTTTTTAGAAGCATTTAACTTTGATTCCCCTTTTAATGTACAGTGTGATATACAACAGCTTGATTTACAATGTGTTGCCCACCCCTCTTGTACTTAACCCTTTGAGTTTTTCCCAATGCATTGTGTACCCATCTGCCTCTCAAAGAGTTAATGGGGGTTAATTACTACTTTATGATACATAGTAACCTACACCTTTCACTAGTAGCTACAAATGTAACCCATTATATTGTACATTGACAAAGCAGAAAAAAAGTAGTGAATCACATTATTATCTGGCTAAATAATAGTGTACTGTTAATAAGGTGCCGTGTGTGTGTGTTGCAAAGTGTTTACACATTGTCTGGCTAAGTACTTTCACGCAGAGACATGGAAGCTTTAAAAAAAATGTACCGTGGTGTGACATTTCATGTGTTTTAACCCTTTGAGTGTCAGAGAGGTATCCAGCATGTGCAAAAGAGATGATTGTATGCTAATTAAGGTATGCTGTGCAGGCACTTCCTGTCTTATCCCTACATTACTTCCCTCTCACCGGTATCCTTTTAAAATGTTGCATTTAAAATAATGTATGGCTACACCCTGCATTCAGCATTTCGCACGCTTGAGGTGTAATGTTACTCCGACATTCCCTGCACTGTCCTAAAGGTGCCATGTAATATACCAGTGATTCTCAACCAGGGTGCCGTGGCACTTTGGTGTGCCATGGACATCAAAGTAGGGTGCCCCATATTTTCTATAAAGACTAACAAAAAAACGACCTCTAAATAAAGATTTATGGAAATTAATATGTACAATATGTTTAGTTTTGTTATTACGGTTATAAGACCTAATAATAACTGTATATTTGTGTATTGTACCCTTGATTATGCCCTTGGTAAATTATATTAAATATGTTAGGGGTGCCCCGAATGTTCAAGATTATGTGTTCGGGGTGCCCCGAGCAAAAAAGGTTGAGAACCACTGTAATATACTGTAGTAAGAAATGCTCTATGGGGATTTGCTGCATTTTCTTTTTCCTGTTTTAATTCTTCCCTTAATTTAATCCTTTGAGTGCCAGTGAGGTACTGAACACATTGCTTTGAAATGCATTCCGTGCCCCCAGCACTCAAATGGATAAAGGCTTCCGGGTTGTCCCAGAGGAATCCTTTTGAGTGGGATAACTGGGAAGTGGTTAATATGACTGTTGTACTGATGCATTCCAGAAGGGTGTACGCTGTTTAAGGAGACGACATGAGAATCTCACGCTTTCATGCAGGGTGAGATTTTCATGTCGCCCTTTTCATCATGGCGACAGGCTGAATGCAGTGTGTAGCTGCATGCTATTTTAAATGCAACATTTTAAAAGTGAACCCCTCTCACTGACACTGCTCGGCATTGCAATAACCACCTTCCCTAGCCTTAAAAGGGTAAAGTATTAATGAGTGGGGAGGTATTGTAAGGCTAAAACAGAAATTGCCTGCATTACCTTAATTACCATCATCTATAATTCAAAATAACTCACATTTGTTTTCTATATAAAAAATGGTTAGTAAAAGATATAGGTGATTTTGAAAGCTCTTTCAAACCCAGTTAAGTTGTTTAGGTGATTGAGTATGGTACTTGTACTCTGGGGCAAACCAACTACATAACGGTGGGCAGCAATAAAAGTCCCATTGATTTAAATGGGATTTTTAACCCCTTAACGACCCTTGACGGTCATAGCACGTCATGGGTTGTTTTGACTTAACGGCCCATGACGTGCTATGACAGTCATGGAATTCCGGGCTCCCCCTGCGGCTGCACGCCATTCGGGGAGTCCGGAATCTGAATTTAAAAAAAAAAAAGCTCCGTGGTCCTCTATTGACCACAACGTGCCTGCGCGGATGTTCGTTAAGGGGTTAAGTGTTTGCGAGGTCTCGGTGCATTGCTTAACAGTACACTGGGGATCTTTTTACCATTCAAGTGGGAATTTGGGAACATTTTTATATTTCCCCTATGGTAGCACTGGTTTGCTCCTTCTCATTAACCCTTTGAGTGCCAGAGAGGTATCCAACGCAATGCATTGGATACCTTTCTGATACTCAAAGGGTTATGAACTGCATTCAATTGCTGATGATAAATGCCATCACTGGTTTTATCTCTGATTCCAGTTTGGGTTTAATGGGAAATCTGTAGATAAAACCAGTGATAATTATCAACTGCTGTGGAATCAAGACCTGAATAAGCCTCTTTGGGGCCTATGTTCAAAAGAAAAGTGGAATAAATGTGGGTCAGAACAATTGTGCCATAATGCCCTTCACCTGTGCAGTGCTGACTACAGTGCTGGTGTGTTGGTTATGTTGCCTTTGCCAGCAAGTAAGCTACTGGACTGTGGTGGCTATAATCTCACATGGACACATCAAAGTCCAGCAAGCTTCATCTTTTCTGTGCTTATGCAGGAATATAGTAGATGCGGCACAGCATCCTTTGTTGTTGCGGGAAGACTTTCATAAGAGGGATATTAAATATTGTAATGAATAGCTGACCCATGTGGATTTAAATGGAGATTTTAACACCCCAGAGATTATGTACTAAGGTGTGAGAAAGAGGAATTACCTTTGTAGTGTGATGAGCTTCCCAATTCTTAGGTCACTCTATGGAGGCTATGCAGTAAGATCACTCCAGCATGAGAAATCAAAGTGCAAAGGATCCATAGAATAACAGGAGATGGAGAACTAATCTGGTTGGAAGATTTATCTGCTTTTTTCACACCTTAGTTCATCCTCCCCTTCCAAGGCTGGACTTCCCATTAGGGAGATCTCCAATACACTGTGAAGTAGTGCATTAGAGATCTTGATGGCAACCAAGGTGTTAACCCTTTGAATGCCAGATGGGTATGCAACATATTGCAAAGCAATGCATTGTATACCCCTCTGGCATGCAGAGGTTTAAAAGTTGCTGTTTGGTTTTTCTTCCTGTGCCACAAAACAGTGGCTGGGAAAGGTGTTGGGGTCATGTGAGGAGTAGGTGTGTGACCATGGATGGAGCTAAGAGCACCTAGAGTGCCTTACCTAGGAGGCCTGAGATGTAAATCCAGTACTGTCTCTTTGAAAGCTAGGGAGGTCTCTAACATTTCAGGAATGTAAAAGTTCCATTTATATATTTGTGATTTATTTATTTATTTTTTTATTTGTCGTCTATGATTGCTTGTTTGCCCCAGAATTACATTTCCTTTAAACACAGGACCATTGATTCTTATTTCATCTGTAGTATTTCACTTGTTTAACCCCTTGGATGCCAGAAAGGTATTCAATGCATTGGAGACCCCTCTGGCATTCAGTGAGTTAAACCCAAAATTCCTGTGTACCAGTAAAGGCTGAGAAATAGTTGCAGAGTATTGATTTGGTTATTAGATTTCTCTATAAACGTGAGACGACACATCTTATAAGAGTGAGTGCTGCTGGCTGGCTCAGTGTTGTCGAACCAGTTATGTTGAAGGTATCCAAAGGGTTAAAACAAGAGAACCAATCAGGTTGGATATCTTCACATAAATAGATAAATGACAATATTAAATAATTTTGAGAACTTTACACAATACTAGGTATTGACACGCTACTTCACAGTAAAGAATAGGTTAAAATAATCAATCCTGCATATTTGTGCAAAAATATAGATATATTTTATTAAATACAATATACTATATATAAAGTGTAAACAACAATATAAATGAGTGATCAGCAATTGCAATAGATACATAGTAACGCGAACCACAATTATCACCATTAGGATTACCAGCAATTGAAGGGTTAACCACACATAGGTATATTCAGAGGTATTAGATAACAATAATTGCACTCAGCAGCACAGAAAAGGATAATTGATTCTTACAATTAATAAAATACAGTTGGCAGCAGTGGCTATGAATACCTTCTGCCCCAGAAACTGTATAAACTATGCTAATTGAGGTTTAAGGTAGATTGTCAGATGAGTCAACTTTAATATGAAGCCAGGTCCTCTGACAATTTTCCTTGTACCATATGTAATAGTCAAATTTTAGAGAAACTAACTGGAATAAAAATCCCAGATTGAGATCACTATAATTTAATAATGTACTGATTTCAAATTTTGTATACCTTCTGAATACAACATATAAATTGCATTTAATATAGTCAATAATAGATTATGCCAAGAATAGACTTAGAATCAAATCTAATAATATAGATCTAGACCGTATACCAAACTGCATGCAACATATAAACATGACTATAGCAATCCTATGTAAAACCTATAGGGTACTTCAGGGGTTAATCCATTAAGATAGGATGCCACACCCAATATGGCAGCTTCTTTTGTCTAGTGAGAGTTTAAAAATTTTTCACTGTACAAAAGTTTAGACCCAAAACATACACAAAGAAATCCAAGAAACACCTCAAAGTAAATAGACAAATAGCAGTTAAAGGGTTAATTAATTAATTCAAAGAATTCCCCAGATCAAATATTAGTTATATAACCTTTCCAGAAACACAATATATTATTCTAGAAATATCAATAATTATATTAACTAATATATATAAACCAATCTATTTAACTATATTACACTTATCTGGCAAAATATAACAATTTACCCATAATAAATAAATTCTGCTTAATTTCAGAGTTTCTATAGCTAATATAGTTTATTATAATTGATCCCAAATGGTTGGTCAGTCCAATTAAGACAAATTATAAGAAAATTAAGTTTCTTCAAATATAGAAGAAATAAATATTTGATTCAGAATTTTTCAGAATTTAAATAAGAAAGGGTATGTAGTTACCAGTTCAATAAATGTGTATTTCTTAGGATTTCTTTAGTAGGCAGCCAGGTATATAGCAGGAATTGAAAAGCCAAGACTCAAGAGGAAAGACCTTTTCTCTCTAAACTTGCACATTTATAATATGAAATTCCTCTTATCAAAATCTGCTCTGATTGGTTAAAGAGCCATCTCATTATGCAGTGACCTCAGAATAAATTATGTAAAATTCCAAAGCACTAGTAATAACACCATGTAATCTATAGAAAGCTCCATTACTCTACATTACAATTCACACCTAAAATTATACCTGGTCTGGATTCTGACAAAAATTTGAAATGTAAACCTTGACCCTATGTCACATAAATATGTCATGCTACCAGACTTCTCATAGGGGAGTATGTCTCTTTTAGACCTTTGAGATTTTCTCATAAGATACTAATACTGCTTGAGACTGTGGTTGTCTGCAGTTCTATATCAATCACAATTAAAGTCTCCCAAATATTTCCCCCCTCCAATGAGGAAGAGAGGCTCATTGTCTCTCTTACATGAGGTAATTTAAACACATTTTAAAACACAGATTTTTAGAGAATTTGGTTTAAAAGAAAAATTAACCATTTCCTCCCCATCATGGCAATATCTCTGACAGTGTGATGTCCTTCCAAGCAGAGGCCTTTTATGTGGCAGCACAATGGAACCATATGTTGCTTTTTCCCTATTTGATTTGTTTAATTATTGGATGCATTTTTTGTGCTGAACCTTACATGTTTTTACAGAGTCCAAATCAATTACTTATGCAGCCAGTTACTGAATTATAGTTGTGTGTTTTTTGCCAGATATATTTATTCTCATCGTAATTAAAGTGGACGTGTTACCTTGAATCAAGTAGACATATCTGAAAACCTAATTAAAAATTGCCTATGGTATCCAAAAGACCAGCAATACATAGTTTAGAATATATTTATACACGATTCGAAAAATGTTTTTAATTACATCATTAAATATGCAAACACATTTAACGCTTTGAGTGCCAACATCGTAATTTTGATGTGGTTGGCAAAGTGTTCCTGAAAATTACTAGGTTGCACTTTGAAGCTTCTCCCTGCACTCCAGGTGCTTGCCCTGCACGTAGTGAAGAAGTTTCCCTACATGGCAGTCTCAACTTTAAAATATATACACAATTTCTCACATAAGTATGAGAACAATCCTGTATGTAAAAAATGTGCATAGTGCAGGATCTTTTGATCCTGTGCTATGTGCCTTTTCAAATTGAAATTGGACCTCGTAGGGGGCATCGGGACCCCGCTGGATGATACCTTCCCCCCAGCACTAATAGCCTGTCCTGTAGGATAAGCGATCGCTGCAATGACCAGGAATGCAATTGCCACCTTCTTTTACCTTCCCCACTGCATCCAGAGCTCAACCCAGTGTTCTATGAACTTGCTGGTTGAGTCGGAGGACCTTCAAGACCCACATGACGCAAAGTTGGTCTTGAAGGTCCTCCTAATCAACTCAGTCGTTGATAAAACACCAGGTTAAGTGCGGAGAGTGGTGGGGAAGGTAAAGGAAGGAGTTGATTGCCTTTCTGGTTGCTGCAGTGATCGCTTATCTGGTTCGCTTAACTGGACGTGTAATTTCTGTCAGGGAGGGCATCAGGAGTGGTCACGATGATGCCTCCCCCACAAGATCTGAATATATTTTATTGAAAAAAAAATAAAGGGAACATAATCATATTGAATCAATAATTGATAAATAATAAAATGAAGTAAAAAATAAATAAAGTGTTCCCCCCCACTGCCTAAATACCCCACATTCACCCCTCAGCATTGTTCACCTGCCATATGGCAGCCACAGATATGTCTCATACACTTTGTGGCTACCAATGGGCAGGGGAACAAAGCTGGGGGTGTCAGACAATGTAGATGGGGATCTGTGGCAAGCATTGAGCAGGAGAACAAAGCTGGGGGTGTTAGACAGTGTACGTGGGGGTCTATGGCTACCAGTGGGGAGAGGAACAAGACTGGGGTGGTCAGATCCCCCAGCCCTTTTACCTTACCCACTGGTATTCACCAATTCCCTATATTCACTGTCTGCCCCAGCCTTGTTCCCTGCCCACTAGTAGCCACAGATTCCCCACATCCACTGTGAAACCCCCAGCCTTGTTCCCCTGCCTAATGGTAGCTACAGATTCCTCACATACACTCTGACCTCCTCTCTAGTCTTGTTCCCCTGCCCACTGGTAGACACAGATATACCGCACTGTCAGACCCCCAGCACGGTTTCACTGGCAGTTGCAGAATCCCACAAACAAGTCTGTTCACCTAGCCTGGTTTCACTGGTAGTTGCAGAGCCACACATACACTGTGATTGCACCCCCTAGCCTGGTTCCACTGGCAGTTTCAGAGCCTCACATCCCCAGGCTGGTTCCACTGCCCCCTGGTAGCCACAGATAACCTGCACTCACTGTCTGACACCCGAGCCTTGTTTCACTGGCAGTCACAGAGCCCCACATACAATGTCTAACCCCCAAGCCTGGTTTCACTGCTAGTCACAGAACCCCACATACACTGTATGACCACCTAGCCTGGCTCTACTACCCCTGTGACCCATGGAACAGAACCATATGTGCAAACTCCTTTTCATCGCACCTCTATCAATGTTCATTCTTTGTGCAAACACAAGTAATCTTCATATTCAGCCAACTTGATACTTTATTAGAAAAAATAGTTTCAAAGCCAGTATATACAGGCTGATCCAGAGCGGGGAGCTCTGGATGGCTCACAGCCTGTCTGTGCTTCCGGCTCCAGAGCAGCAGCGGAGGCGCTGGGTAACTGTTTGTCACCCAGCCGCCTCCACTGCTGCCCTGGAGCCGGGAGCACAGACAGGCTGTCATCCTTCCGGAGCTCTCTGCTCCGGATCAGCGCTTTCTGTGAGTCCCTACTGCGCATATGCGGTTACGCACACAGTGAGCGACGCATTCTAGGGCTTTGTTATAGGATTAAAAAAAAATTGCTTTTCATTGGATCCAGGAAATGAAGGATAAGATGGAGGGTGGGACTTACAGAGTGGATGACATACAAACTACAAGTGTTTTTTCTCTTATAGTATCATATTGTGGAAATAATTGTGCACACTAGCCTAGGGGTAAAAAGGCAATTGATCCCTCATTTGATGCAGATGAATTTCTACTTTCCAAAACTGTATCCCTTTCTTACCTTTTCTTCAAGTATCTAATGGTTCTGGCTATTTTAGTCCAATCAGGTAATTTCAGTATTGAAAAGTGGTAGGTGCAGATGTGGGTACCACTTTTCTCAAGCTGGTGTCAGGTTGGGAATACAGTAGAAAACACCATGAGTTTTCAAATATTTTAGTACATTTGAAGTGGTGTAAATTAAAAAAAAACAAAAAACATTATTTTCTTATAGCACCAAATTATGGAAATATTTGTGCACACCTTCCTAGGGGTAGAAAGACAAACAACCCCTCATTTGCTGCTGGTGAATGTCCAATTTCCAATATCTCTAATAGTTAGCCATACCAAACTGTACCATTTTTCTTGGAGGAGGAGTAGCTAATGGGTGTAGTAAGAAATTTCATAGATTTCAAAGATTTGAAGGGGTGGAATTGTAAATAATATGCTTTTTTTTTTCTCCTTTCGTGCCACCTTCTGGAAACATTTGTGGCCATCAGGTTAGGGGTAGAAAGGGCAGTGACCCCTCATTGGATGCAGTGGGTTGCTTTCTTTACAGAATGGTATAGTTTATCTACCATTCTTCATTTATGTAGTTGTTACATTCATGTAAGAATAGGCAAGTCACATTTGAAAAAAAAAAAAAATGTAACAACGTGAGACATTGCAGATGTGTAGTTTTGTACTTCTGGCACCTCCTACAGTAGTTCAGCTCATATCAATAGGGTACCGTTTTTCTCAGAAGAGCAGTAAATAATGAATACAGGAGTAAATCACAAAATTCTGTGATTTTGTTTTTGTATCTTTGAAGCAGTAGAAATTTAAAATAATGCCTTTTTTTTCCTTTAGCGTCACCTTCTGGAAATATTTATGCACATCATGATGGGATAGAAAGGCAAGAAACCTCTCATTTGATGCAGCTGGATATCTATTTTCAAGAAATAGACACTTTTAGGGCTCGATACTATTACCACCAATAAAACCGGCGTAATAGTAAAAAAACGCTCACGCCAAAAAACTCAACTATGTACCTCAGCTATTCTATTGCTGGAGAGTTACATGGCAAAAAGAGTGTTGTAGGCCAAAACTCACATTGGCAAAATGCTAGTTGTTGGTTTTGTTCCCACAACTTGTACCGCTAAAACTCAACCTGGAGAGAGCGTTATAATGCATTACAAGTATAAATGCGTGTGTTGAGGAGTGGGGTGAAAAGGAGGCATTTATAAAGGCTACTGTATGAAACCTGTCAGTGTGGGGGGGGGCCCAAACTGGTACCTTGCCTAGAGCCCTGTGGAGTGTTGATCCAGCTCTGGAGGTAATGTGGAGTAATTGAGGGACAAACCAAATGCTCCACAGGGGATGAATGTAATATTCCAAAATTACCATTGATTGAAGTGTAGCTTTTAACCCTTGAATGCCAGACAGCCTTTGGAGATCCATTTAAAGTGTAACTACCACCCTTAAAAAACATTGTCCCAAATAAATCCACATCTGGCGACTAGCTGCTCAGTAGCTATAGTCGGCAGATTTCTTACCACGTTCATGAGAATGAGCCACTACTCCGGGAATGAGAGGCAGGACAGAGTGCAGACATCTTTCCATAGTGACGTCTGCACGCCTGCTCTGTCAGTCCCAGCCGGCTCTAGGAGGTGTTGCTAGGAGCCGTTCTGCTCCAAAAGAAACTGACAACACAGGCACGCAGACGTCACTTTAACCCTTTGAGTGCCAGAGAGGTACAAAACGCTTTGGAGAGCAATGTGTTGCATATCCCTCTGGCCCTCAAAGGGTTAAATCAAGAATAATGTTTGTTTCTTATTTTTAGTTTATCTGGAAATCGCCCTCGATGGATTAAACACCTCTTACACTGTGTGTGGCCCCTCATACAGCAGAGAAGAAGGCAATATTAGGGCTAAATTGTCAAAGAGTGAGCAATTCCGTAACAAACCTCGAGGTCAACCCGTGCAAGTGAAAATTCCCATTGACTTACATGGTGTCTTTAAGCCCTTGGGGGAGATTAACTAGGTGGTGATAAAGAGGTGATAAAGTGAAGATGACTTGTATGGAGCCTATACACTAAGATTTCTTCAACTGTGGATATGTTAGTGTATAGGCTTTATAGAATAACATAGGAATTGGAGAAGTGATATCACTGGAGAAGTTATCTTTACTATATCACCTATTTATAATACCTTAGTGCATCTCCCTCATGAATGTGTGCAAAACAATGCATTCAATGGGTTTAAAAGCTCCATTTAAATCAATGGGTATATTTTTGAATCCTATAGTGCTTTTGATTCAGAATTACTTTAATTTTCTTTTGAATATAGGAAGCAAGTAATCCATAGGCTGCATGGCTTAAGTAATGTTTCCTGAGTCAGTAATTATTAACTATAGTTAGAAGATTAATGCTTGTTCATCGCCTTCTAATTGGTTACTATAGTTAGAAGATTATTAGATGCTGTTTTAGTTAGACTTGAATGATTGCTGGTGCTAAAACACAGCTTGCTATTGTATAATAGCTACCTTATGCACAATGGGGCTGATGTACCAAGAATTAGTGCAAAACAAATGTGATATACAGAAGAAATACAATTCTCCATTGATTTAAATTGGGATTTTAACTCCTTGAAGTATAAGAAGGTCTCCACAGTATTGCAAATTAACTTAATCAGTGGTAATTAATTAAAATCAGTGGTAATTAGTATGCATTCCTGTGGTACAGATTTTATTTCCCAGAACTGCAACACTCTTATTCAAGTGATGGTAATGTTTCACAATAAAAGCAGCTCCAATTAATCTTCATAGTCTTTGGGCCATGGAGAGTGTTATTTCAATACTGTAAGATATGTCGTAATTGAATGAAAACGTATCCCCCTCCGGCCCCTTTTATTGGTGTAACACGCCTCTCACCTCAGAGCAGCAAGACTTTCCGGACTGAAGAGTATTGAAATAACACTCTCCATGGCCCAAATACTATGAAGATTAATTGGAGCACTTTTTTTTGTGAAACATTACTATCCCTTTAAATTTACCCCAATATTACTTGTGCTGATTTGCAGCAGGCTATGGGAAGGACTTTTTTCCTTGCTCCTTTTAAAGGAACACTCTCCCCTCCTAATATTAACCCCCCACTTAGCTTAATATGGGAATGGAATATTAATGGGCACTTTGAATCAATTTTGCCAGGATTTATTTCCCCAAATTAATATTTAATAAGTACTAGATATAAAGACCAAGAAAACTGACGGGATTCTGTTTGCAGGACTTCAAGACTCCAGACTCCCATCACTGGAGTCCTCCTGGGTGGCCTTCATGAGAAGCGTTCCAGATCCTGGATTCCTTCAAGAAAATATGTTTGCCCCCATGGCATTGATATCTAGTACTGAATAAAGATAAACATGCAGGAACCAGTCAATACAGAATGTTTTATAGAAGGAAATTTATCCAGTTGCGTGTGACTCGATGTGCAAGGAAATCAGAGGATTTCAGTACTTTAATAGTCATTTGCAGGTTCAGCAATGGTCTTCAAGCTGGCAGACCCCATATTAAGCAGTGGGGGGGGGCAAACATAAACATAAGCCAACATTGTAGGGTTTTGTGTATAACAGGAACATCAACATTTACACTGGGTTTTCATTGCATTTCCCTGCTTCGCATACAAAGGGTAGGGAATACAGTTGATCATTTATGAATACTAGAAGACATCCATTAAAGATTACAAAGAAAAGCAGCATATTTCATAAATTTTTTCCACACCTTGAGAAACCCCTCCTCCCTCCCACACACACAGTTGTGGTCATTACAATTTTCTTCCCAGAATGAAACAAGGTTTATTACTGTTAGGAGGTGTTAATAGTGGAAATTTTTTATAAAGGAATGTTTTTTTGTTTTATTGCATGTCATTGTGTTGAACTGTGGACGGTGACGCTTGGTAGAGGCATTGATGAGCATGACACAGTAGCGATGTGGTGCTGAGGTGTGTCGAAGTGTGGGTTAGTGGTTTAACATTATTTTTTTGTTGTAAAGGACACAGGGGTGTTAATATTGGAAGAGCATTGCGAGGCAGATGTACCGCAGCAGTAGGCTGTGGTGGTGAAGGTGTAGTGTAATGTGCTAATGAGGGTGCAGACAAAACACCCTCAAGACAGGTGTACAGCACCCTGAGGACCGATGTGTGGAAGTGAAGCAGTGGTGAGAGTGTGGCACAGTTGTGCACTTACAACCCCAACCATCCCATTGGCCACAGAAAAGAGTAATTTACATAACTCCTCCTTTCTGCTACCTATGAGAATGACTGAAAGCAAACCAGAAACTGCTTATATATATTTCTAAAAGGGTCCCTGATTTGCTGCCAGATTCTTCCCAGGTCATTAGAAAGGATGAGTTATGAAAATTTCTCCTTTGGCGACTGGCTTGCGAGCTGGCTGAGGAGCCTTCGTCCTCTGCCTCCTCATCCAAATACCCACTGTATGTTGGCTGAGCAGACAGTGAGTGAAGCCTGCTGCCTCCTCAGCCAGTCAGATAGGGACTATCCTGTGGATAAAGGCCAAGCAAAGGAGGGGGGCTATCCTGTTCACCCTGGGGAAGGGGAAGGGTCACCGATGCATAGGGATGTGACTACCGGGGGGGGTTCAAGATGTGTAGTTACACTGAGGACTGGCATATTAGGGGGCCTGCCACCTCGGCAACTTCAAACAGGCCCCTATATATTCAAATGAGTCCAATCCTGCACATGCAGCATGACAATGAAATATTCATCCAATCGGGGGGGGGTGGGCTCCACCTTCCACCATTTAGCCAGAAGTTCTGGTTCTTACTCAGACATGTAACATGACATTATCAGAGTGAGACTGTAGCAGGAAAGATGCAACCAGCTGAAAATGCCCCTCAGATGTCCATCCCCTGAGCAGGTAGTAGTCTTTAAGTTTGTAAAGAAGTACATTTCACACCCTATAGTCCAAAGAGGCTCATTTAGCTCAGCATAGTTTCTGAATCCTAGTGGGGATTTACATTTACTGTCCCATGTATTGAATATCCACAGACCCACCTTACACTGTCTGACAGCACACCCTTGTTTCATAGCTATGCACAGAGCCGTACAACACTGTGTGCCAGCTCATCCTTGATCCATTGGGAGTCCTCAACATCAGTTTACTCCCTCCCACTCTGTGTATTTGATGGAAACCCCTTTGACCCTCAAATGGTGAAAAACATATATAATCTCCCACTCCAGAAACAGGCGAAAATGGCATTTTTTGCAGAGTGGGAAATTTTCAGTGGAAAGTGCTGGTTTTTTTCCTCTGGTTTTCACATTGCTCATTGTATTGAAATCAATGAGATGACTGAATTTCTCCCCACCATGTGGCAAGTTTCTCTTCTTTTCCCACAAGCATAGTATTAAATAGGTGTTAGGTTCCCACAGCAGGCCATTCTGTCTTTGTTAGAGGAAGAGAAAGCAGCACATTTTTGAATTAGAGAAGAAAGAATAATAATGTGGAGTTTAGTTTAGGGAGTCTTTTAGGTAGGAAATCTGTTCTCAGTGTTATGGAACTCTGGAGGACAGGAAGGAAGAAAAGAGGTTGACCCCAAATACCCCAAAATTCTGTGTGACCTACTAGGAAGACCAAGGCAGCCTTGATCAAAGTTCTTCTTCTTGTCCTGGCTTTTATCTCTGTCCTAGGGGAGTCTATGGGGTGTGAGAAGGAAGCAAAGGAGGCTTACACCAAATACCACAAAATGTTGTGTGACGAAGCAGACACAGGCAGCCGTGATCAAAGTTTCTTCCTGATCTGGCTGTTATCTCTGCCCTAGGGTAGTCTGGGGGTGTGAGAAGGGAAAAGGTTTTAGACATATGGCTCATTCCTTAGGTCGGGGGAGCTCAAATCTGACTTTGGGTCCCTCCAACAGTGCAGGTTTTCTGGATCTCTTCACATGAATACCGGTGAATCTATGGTTCAGTCAATAGAAGGATCCTCTTGAGGAACTCCTGAAAATATGCACTGCTGGGAGAGTCTGAGGACAGGCTGAGCTCCCCTGCATTAGGCTGTGATCACATTGGAGACTCTGCTGTGGTCCTTTTTAGCACAGTTCAAACTGCCTGGATTTAAGTGCATGTAATGTTCTTCATTATCCCTGTGATCATTTATCAAGGAGGGAGCATGGCAACTGTGTAATGCATGGCAGACCTATATATGCATCAGCTGTATATAACAAACATCCATGGGGCTCAGGCTGTTATTGGAGTTTGCAGTGAACACTGAAAACACCAGTATTGCTCATGTGGACAGTCACAGGCTGCAGTACAGATCAGCCATGGTGCAAGTAAATTTGATAAGTGCAGAATTCATGCAAGTTGCAGTATGCTGCATCTTAGTATGTTACTCTAGCAGAGATAGCACCTGTAAATGACAATATTTGAGTCAATGCACTTGTATTGTTGCATGTGTGAACATGTCTTTAAAGGGCAACTATCATGTTTTATTAAGTCTTCTCCTATTGAAATAGACTTGGTAAAAACCACAGGGGTATGCTGCTGTTCCCCCTCATAAAGGTTTCAGTCTATTGTTTGGAAGAGGCAGAAGACTGAACCACATACCTGAAGTCTATCTGATCTAAGTAAAGTTACACTGCACTTGCTGCACTGTCGTTCCTCATTGACCATAAGTTGTCTGGTTAGAGCAGCCATTGATTCTCAGTGTTAGTCCTGGGGCCTCAACAACAGGTCAGGTTTTCATTATATCTCTTTTTTGACCACAGGGGAGTAATCAGTGGCTAGACCATCGCAATTGATGACACTTGTCATCTGTGGTGGCAGTAAGCTACAGCCCCCTGTGACTTCAAAGTCTCACAATAAAGTCTGATCTTAACACATTAAACCCGCCCCCAACCTCAAAGCAACATGTTGCACACCCTTTCTTGTACTTAGAGGGTTACTGTTGGTTTTAACAAAAGTTATTTTGCTTTTTATATGTCTTAAGGGATGAGTAAACTTTATTTTGCAGGGTTTTTCCTGATAAGTAAATTAAGGGTACTCCAAGGATACTCGTCATCCAAGAGTTATTACAGTTATAATGCCCTCTGGTGTCCAAACAGTTTACCTGTAGATCGTTATTCTGTTGCATTCTATAATTGGTGAGTCACCAAATGCAGGTTACATCTTCACCACTTTCTGACAGTGCGAACGGCTATAATAAAATAATGGCTTGAATAAAGTAACTGCAAGCATTGTTTTTACTGTGTTGTTTTACTCAGCAGGAAAAGCCATATAACAGTCTAGATTTTCATTAAAAAAGTTTACCACTCCTTTGAGCACTATATATGTAAACATATTCATACTTTGATAAAACTTAATGTCACAGCTTACTTATTCATAAAATAATAACTTGTTCTGTACATTTTATGCTCTTTTGTTGCACAAGTATGTGGGTGATATTCAAGAAAACATAGTTCTGCTAATTAGCATCATTTCCTAGTCTTATTTTAATGGGCATTGCTCAGTCTCCATAACGGGAGTTGTATAGAGGAACCGTATTTACATATAAAAAGGAGAGAACATTGCCTAAAATACCCTCGCTAATTTATAACTGGCAATACGAATGTTTTTACTGTTGTAACCAAAGGTTTCCTTCACAATGCTGTAGATTTATGCAGCTCGAGTTGAACCCTAATCTGAAAGTACTCAGGAAATAAAAACGAAAATAAAATAAATTGTTGCCTTTTTTTTATTTTTTTGTAGCATAGCATAAACCAATGTTTAGTCTAAGAGCTGAAAGCACCAGCAAAGTATTCTGGGAAGTGAACCATTGTCCTGCTATCAGTGTAATCAGCAATACCTTTGTCTGCTTGCAGCGGCAGCTTTTGTGTGAATGGAGATGGCTTTGGAAGGAAATAAAAATTAAATGTGCCAAATTGACTTAGCAAAGTTTTTAACTGTGAGTTGTCTTGGTACACTGTAACTTAAAGGGATAGTAATACTTCATTTTATCTTTATTTTATTTTGGAGGCATTAAAAAACCATGAAGAATCATAGGTCTTATCTCTCAAACCTTTATGGTTTGACAGATATTCACAAGCAAAGTTTCCCCCTCCCGCCCCTTTTACCTAGTGTAAGCCATCTCTTCTCAGATGTGGAATGCAGTCCATAGACCAGACAGATAACAGCAGTGGACAATCTTCTTCCTATGAGAACAATGAAAGCCCTGCCCCCCTTTACAAGTTTTTCAGGTTTTTCCCTTATCTTAATTGAAGATTGTCCCTCTCTGCAGTCTACCTGGGCACCTCCCTTCTGATCTGGCTGAACAGTATTACATCAGTAAAAGGGGCAGGAGGAGGATATTTTGTCATTGAATTACTCTTGAACTACAACTCTGACAGAACTGAAATAACACTCTTCAAGGTCTAAATATTATGATGATTAATTAGAGCTGCTTTTATTATTAAACATTACTGTCCCTTTAAAGCACAGAAAAAAGTTTAACCACTAAAGTACTAGAGGGCATTGCACCTAACGGGTCAATACATGTCCTGACTCAGCTGAGATATACTAAGCAACTGAAAGCAGAATAAGAGGTGCAAGTTGAAACTTGCAGGGAATACTGCTGCAGCAAATTCCCACTCCTGCTTTATGGCTGCTGATTATTTATCAGTTTATTTATCCACAAAAGCAGCAATAACAACTTGGTATGAAACTACAAACCAATATACTTCTCCTGATATTATTTAAAATCTGGAAAAAAGTGTGTCCACACACAAATGTCCAAGTGCCCATCTTTTTTCAACCCACTTCAGTCTGGTTTTCCTTCAAATCACTTAAAAATCCCTTGGGCATAGGTGTAATCATTCACTAAACAGATTTTACTCTTTTCAGATAGAACTCAGTATGTGTCTATTGACAGTTTTGTTTGCCTCCCACTCCAAATAATATGTGGTGTTCCCCAAGGTTCCATTCCCTGGCCCCATCTATTTTCACTATTTATTGTCATGCCTACGGTTTATCACCTAACCTGTAAGGCCTTTACTGTCAGTCATCTTACCTGAAGTTCCACCCTCCTTTCCTGTTGGCTACTTTCTCCTTTTAGAGACATCCAACCTACAGCTCATTGCCCGATTTATTGAGCTTCCTGCTGTAAGTTTTGTTAGGGTTCTGTTTGTTCTCGTTTCCTGATCTCTGGATGCCCCTGACCTTTGGCTTTGTTTGATCCTGCTCCTGTTTTATCACTTACACCACACATCGTTCCTGTCTGCTAATTCCTTGCAGAATACCTCCGAGGCAAACACCACTGGCGGATCCTCCTCATCCACAGAATACCTCTGTGTGGTCAGTGGTGCTTGTGGATCTATCCAGCCAGACTGTATGCATATGATTGGTGAAGGTGATCAATTAATCCTCCTTGACCACAGTGTTCTTCTTTGTGTGGTGGTGTTGAACAACGATCTGTCTGTGATGCTGTACTCCTTCCCTAGCCACAATTTGCTTACCATCATCCTGCACTTGGGGTCCTCCTCTCCTCCAACTATAGGAAATGAGAACTTTCTCTTGGTCCACAGAAGTACTCCTCCAGGTGTAGACCCTAGCTCAAATGGGATTGGACATCCATCTTGTGGTCAATGACACCTTCCAGCTATGATCACAGTATGGGCATCCCTATGACAATGCACCATAACATCGCTCTCTACCCACCTTCTGCAAAAATACCTCAGTTCTTACTATCTAGCACCAGTGATTGTGACATTTATCAACAATCTGCCCATAGTCTGCAAAAGCATTTTGTTTGCTCATTTTGCACAACTTGAGGCTGAATTATAGGATGTTTTTTCTCATGGTGAAAGGTGGAACATGCTCTTAAACCGACAAAGTGTTCTGAATGGTATATGTATGATGTGTAAAGTACTTAAACTCTACAAGTATTGCAACAAGGACAGATAATAACTTTGTCCCAGTCAACTCTGATAAATATTTCTCTATGTGGCTAGACCCCAAACCAATGTTTATCAATCGTTTTTCCTTAAGGCATCCCTAACATGCCTTCTGGAGTTTTCAGGGCACCGCTAACATTTGCTGGTCATTTTGTCTAGGACATATTATTCAGGTCATTTGTCAAGGACATATTATTTAAGAAAAAATATATAAATATCTTAGATCTCACAACCAGAATTACAAAAACTAGTACGCTGTGCATAACAATTTTCATAAATATAAACTTTAACCCTTTGAGTGCAGGCATCCAATATATTATTGGATACCCCTCTGGCGCTCAAAGGGTTAAATGTCATATTCACATTTTATCAAAGTCTTCAGAGAAAATGGTAGTACCCTATGCACAGTGCTGTGGCACCATGGTTGAGAACCATTGCACCAACCTGATATGTGATCTTCATGTTGATAAATTAGCATCCAAACTAGTCTCTGGTTGGAAACAAAAAATCCTAAATCCGCGTATTGTACAACAGAAGTTCATGCCAGTTAACGACTATGGAGATATATATGCTCCTGCGCCGCCAATTCATCTCTGTAAACTCAACATTCTATGCAATTCCGTATGACCATTTTGATCTCATATGTAAATACACTACCCATCATTCTGATATGTTAAAAAAGGTATGTCAGACAAACACAGGCCACATGCTTATGCTTCCTGCTAAATTGTGGGCTTCCTTCAGGGGGGCTGTTGAGATACTTTCCATTATACCCCTTGATATACACGGGACTGCAAATATCTATGGGCTGGAGAGCTGCTCACACTTTTCTCTCCTTCATCTGAAAAATGTCTGTCGAGGAGACGGAATGTTACGCCCTTGGATGCTGGCAGCACTACTCAGAGAGGGAAAATAGCCCAGTAGCGGGTATGTATTTGAAGCAGAGAGACTGTATTAACTCCTTGCATAACAGACCTTTTCAAAGTTTTGCTTTGCAGGCTCCTGTAGCATCCATGCTGTTCAAATGATGCATTTACAGGAATACAATAAGAGCCCAGGGCAGTTGACAGTGAAATAAATGCCACCCCACCCTTGTTCCAGTGTCTCACTAGTAGTTCCACAATCACACCTACATTGTCTGCCACCCTCACCTTTTTCCACTGCCTGCTTGTAGCCACAGTATAATAACACATACTGTCTGACATCTAAGCCTTGCTCCACTGATAGTTACAGATCCACTCATATGCTTTGCCACCTCCTCATTGTATGACTGGTAGTCGCAGAACTACACATACTGCCTGCCCCACTGCCTTGTACTACTGTCCACTGGTAGAACACATATACACTGTCTGACACCCCATCTTTGTTCCACTCGCAACTGGTAGCCATAGAACCACACATGCACTGTTTGCCACTCTGGTTTGTTGCTTACTTATTATTACTTTTATGAATTGTATAATGTATAGGCTGTTGCTTAATTATGGTCTTTATATTACAATCAAAACATTGTATTAAGTGGTTGTAAGTGTCAAAATATTTTACTGCTGCTGTTATCTGTTTTAAAAATCTAAATGTGAGAACTGGAGATCATTCACTTCCAAAATTTGTGAATGTCAAGAAATATCTTATGTTTTAAAAAAATATTAGTTTTAACATCCAGAGTTAACCTGAAAATACCTGAAAATACTAAAGTAAAATTGTATGGATATATATTTTATAAGGTGTATTTTTTTATCTTTGTTTTTTTTTTTTCAGACAAAACAGTTCTAATGCTGTCATTTTCTTAAGTAATGATTAGCTTTTTATGAACAGTGGGTCAAGAGAAGCATTCCAAGGCAAACCAACGTCACCATAGGGACAGATGCAATCTCCCCTTAATTTAACCCTTTGAGACTTCCAGTATGTTTTAGACCTGTTGTATTCAAGGGTTAAAGGCCCCATTTATTTAAATAAAAAATTGGAAATGATGTTTTGTCCCCTCTGATGATGTTGTTTTGCTCCAGAACATCTCCTTTATACACTGTACAAAGCAGTTTAACCACAGATCATAGTTCCAAAATAAGAGAATGCTGATTGTTTCCAATCAGTGAGATGAAGACTTCTATAGTATTCATGGGGTTAAAACCATGATTTAAAATTACTTGGGATTTTCATTCCCTCCTCAGTGGCACAATTTGTTTGCTCCAGAATTGCACCTATTTATCTTCATGTATATGGCCCTATGTCTCTGGCCTGACATAGTAACTCCTATATTTTATCTAAAATGCCCCTGACTTTGCCTACACAGCCATCCTGTAGAGCTTATTTTATTTGGAATGTCAAGAGGCAGTCAAGGATATAATAAGGCTGTAACTATCTGGAGAATTTGTATGTTGTTTACTTGATACTGATTCTCCTGTTAACCCTTTGAGTGCCAGAGAGGTATGTAACGCATTGCAAAGCAAAACATTGCATACTCTTCTAGCACTGAGTTAATTTTTCCAGAAAGTGAGTCTCCAGTAGATTTCAGTTCCTCTATAGCAATGTAACCATTGGTCAATGAGCCATTTTAAGGTGACCACACGGCCTTTTAAAGGGATTGTAATACTTAAATATTACTAATCCCCATATTGTAGGCATGTTAAAAAGAATTTAATTGCCCCCAGTGTCATCTCTCAAACCTTTATGGTTTGAGAGATAACCGAACGCCAAGTTCCCCCCTCCCTCCCCTTCCCTGACATTAGCGTTGTAGATGACTGCAGGGATATCCAGTCTTATTTGCATCAGGCGGCTCTGCAGCTGAGCAGAGATCGCGTTAGTAAAAAAAAAAAATTTCACTGAAACGGTCTTCTACATGTGTTTGCAAACCAGGCACACATAGAAGACCATTTCAGTGAAATAATTATTTTTTACTAACGCGATCTCGGCTCAGTTGCAGAGCCGCCTGATGAAAGTCAGACCGGATATCCCTGCAGTCAGTACAACACTGAATTCAGGGAAGGGGGAGGGAACTTTGTGTGTGGTTATCTCGCAAACCATAAATGTTTGAGAGATGAACCTGGGGGCTATTAAATTCTTTTTAAACTCTTTTTAACATGGCTACAATATGGGGATTAGTAATATGTAAGTATAACTATCCCTTTAAATCAGGGACTATAATATAAAATAATGGAACTGTGCTCATCTTGGAGCCATAAATGGCCTTCTGAAAAAAACAAATGATGGGCAAACCAACTACACCATAGGGGACAAATGACAATCCATAAAATATCATATTGTTTTAAATTGGACTTTTTTGGAGTCAATTGGCTCCAAAAGGGACTGACAGCACAGGTGCATGGACGTCACTATGATGAGATGTCCGTGCTTCCTGCTACTGTGAGCCTCCGAAAAAGTGGAATATCTTGTAAACCGGGTAATATTTCTGGTGACTAGCACTGCTAAGCAGCTAGTCGCCAGATGAAGAATTGAATAATGTGAACTTATTGCTGGGTGATAGTTCCCCTTTAAATGTTATCACCATTCAAACTGTCAGGAAGTGAAATACAGTGTGATTACTTTCTGAAAGATTTGACAGCATGAGTTAAACAGTTACCTCTCCCAAATAAAGAAACAGAATAACTAATTGAAATATGACCACTAGAGGGCTCTGTTTTTTTTCATTTCTTTCCATAAAAATCTTTACTGCTCCTTTAAACATACCTAATTTACTGTTATGTATGCGCACATTTAGAGAAACAATTCCAGAGCAAGAAAACTGCAACATGTTCTACAGAATCCCAAGGATCCATTAATAAGTTAGGGGGTTCCACTGGAAAAAAATGTCACTAATGGCAGACAAGGTAACAAGGCAAGAATGGCAGAGAATATATGTCCAATTCTGTACCTACCAGTGGATGTGTAGAAGGTAAACAATATAACTTCATTTTTATGTGTGATTTCTTTTTTAACCAGCACTAAGCCTAGCCTGGGCATATCAAACATGTGAGACTCATGTGGTCCCTAGCTTAATAGACCATGATCCCTCCATAACATTTAAACATTTAAAGGGATAGTAATACTTAAAATTTAAAAAAAAAATATGTTGTAGGGTTTATCCCCCTGAGTAAAACAAGGGTACTCCCACTGCTGAGAGGTGTTTCATTCAAAAGTTATTAATTTTGAAAGTTTAATTTTTTAGGTACAATATCACAGTGACCTGAAATTGTACAGTGGCGCTGTTGCTACACCATCCTATAGAGATTTATGGTCCCGGGACCAGAGGTGTCCATAGGATCGTGTAGCAAAAGCGCCACTGTACAATTTCAGGCCACTGTGCTATTGCACCTAAAAAAATTCAACTTTCAAAATTAATAACTTTTGAATAAAAAACCTCTCAGCAGTGAGAGTACTCTTGTTTTATTCTGGGGGATAAACTCTACAACATATATTTTTTTACATTTTAAGTATTACTATCCCTTTAATGTATCATGGCCAAGCACCTGCTTCATCTCCTTTTATGTGGATAACACCATTCAGGCTGCCTGACAGTTTATAGACATACATTATATGAAGGAACTTTAAGTTTAATCTGAAATCTGAGCAGAAGGTTTAGATATGCTCCATGGCTGCTGTCATGATCTCAGCAGTCATGGAACATATTTGAATCTTGCTCCTACAAGTTTAATTCAGTCTAGAGTCCAACCTGTGTTTCAGCAATGCGATACCAAGATCTGGGGAGAGATGCACCAAAGGGTGATAAGGGGCCAGGATGGAGATATGTTGTAGCTGGTATATCAACAGCATGCAATGAGCTATCTTTTCCGTCATATTCCTGTGAATCCACCACCAGTCCACTGCAATCTGCAGACCATGCAATCTGAATCCACCATGCCTTTCGGCAGGTTTATGATTTTTCTCCACAATGGTTTGTTGCATATGGAAATGTAGTTTAATGAGCCATTGTCTTATTCATTTGGGTGTTTTATATGTTAATGTGGCTGTTTGCCACTTTAACTAAGCTCCGATAGCTGCCTCTGCTCTCTGAGTTCACAGACCCAACATTGCCAGACTAAGTTTGGCGATGTTGGGATCTTCCTATAGCTCATTATGGAGCCAAAGGACAGTTTGTTGTCTCTGCTAAAGAGCAGAGATAGCAGCTGCCTTCCCTTAACCCTTTCAGTGCCATAAGCATGTGGAATGCACACCCCTGTTGCACTGAATGGGTTCCAGAATGCATGGCAGAGAAGTTATATATCACAGCTTCTGTGCCTTTCTGTACTGACTGAACCAGCTGAGCCGGCTATCTGCCGATCAGTTAATTCAGGTAAACACAGGACTCGCACTCTCTGTTGCAGAGTTACCTCTGAGTGTTAGAACACATCAATATATCACCACTACGACATCTGGTAATTGTCCTGACAGTCAGGCCAGTGCAATGCTGCTGAAGGGAAACTGGGACTGACAGCGCAGGTATGCAGACAAGATGTCTGTGCTGATGCCTATCAATGCATTGGAGACCTCTCTTGCATTCAGGGTCTTAAAAAACTCTTTTCAAGTGCATGGGAATTTGTCCCTATGTTGCAGTTGGTTTATTCCAGAATAACTCCAGTTTGTCTTTATACATATGAGTATATCTGGGAAATTTCTCTTCTGGAGTCCCTGGAGGGGACTTCTCTGGTGCCACTAGGGGATATAATTGCTGCAAATAGTGGCAAAAAAGGGGCAGGGCTTGAAAGTGAGGAGCGGGGCTTACTTGGAGCCTCATAATGTGGGAGGAACTGGGTAGGGAAGGAGGAGAAGTGAACGGAACAGGGTGGGAAGGAGGAGAAGTGGGCAGAGTTTCAGAGAAAACTCCCCACATCCGGAGAATCAGCATCTGTCCCTGGAGACCCGGTAATTCACTGACAATCCGGAGCCTCCAGGGCAAATTCGGAGCGTTCTCAGGAATGCATGTGGGCCATTCTGAGGTAATATTGGCTGAGCACAGAGAAGTCAACGTTACCTGCTACACTATATCACTCACAACCCATGAACCATTTTTATTTTTTTAACTTAACCAAACATATCTGTGGGTGTCACGTCCACTTAAAACTGGAAAAAAAATACATTCTTAGAAAACACACAATAGAGCCGACTGTCACATAGAACTGAGGAAAAATCCCATCTGTGATGCTGTTCCTGAAGGCCTAATAGAACGTATGAGAAGTAAAATAGCTTTGTGATAATGCAGGAAAAATGAGCTAATAATGGACAGTCAGCCATAGGCCATGTTGATAAAATAATGTCAATAAGAAGCAGCTGGTGGGGGATGAATAAAGTTGTTTCAGGATAAAAATAGAGACATTATTGCTTTTAGCTCAAACTTCATCTTATTTATGCAAGTGAATCCTCCTCTCTTTGCGTATTCTATACAGAAGCATGATGGAGAAGATGTCAAACGACTGCAGCCACTAATTAATCTTTTTTAGGGCCCAGAGACATATGCAGCACAGCAATGTATCGTTGTCGCCCCCACCCCCGGTCCTTAAAGGAGTAGTAACGCCACCTAATACCTCTCTACCACCACCAACAACAACACAAACACATACTTACCTTACAATGACCAGAAATTCCTATTGGCTCCTATGAAATTTGCCCTCCTATCTCTGTTAAAAAGATGACATCCAGGGCTGACTAAAGATTTTATGTTCATGGTGGAAAATATAGCAGTTGCTGACAGAGTTCATGAGTATTCTTAAACCTTTAACCCTCTGAGTGCCAGAAAGGTATCCATTGCATTTATTGGATATCTCTCTGGGACTCAAGAGGTTAAGGACCAGAGTGGTGTACAACGTTTTTCAAAGCGCAGGGTCAAAGTCACAGAAGCGATGAAAGTCTTAACTAACACCTTCTAACAACATCATCACACTTAGGCCTTACTTTTTGTTTCAAGAGATATTAAAGAGATAGTAATGTCACCTAAAAAGTAATTGCTATATCCTAGATACAATAAAAAAGAGTACTTGTGCTTATTCTTATCTCTCAAACCATTATGGTTTGAGAGATATGACAATAAAGTTCTCCTATCCCTCCTCTTTCTGCTTGACGAGCTGTAAACTGTCAGAAGCAGATTCTGGTCGCTTGACCAGATGGCGACTCTTCAGGACCACCGACATAGCGATACCTAAAGATAAATTCTTCATCAGAATGGTCTACAAAGTCTGCTTGCAAACCAGACACACGCTGTAGACCGTTCTGATTAAGTATTTTTAGATATCGCTATGTCTGCGCTCCTGAAGAGCCCCTGTCTGGTCCCGGAACCAGGTTCTCATGCCATCAGCTATACAGCTGATGTATGCGAAAGGGGAGGGAGTAGAGAACTTTATTTTCGTATATCTCTCAAACCATAAAGGTTTGAGAGATAAGAATAAGCACAAGTATTTTTTTTTATTGTATCTAGGATATAGCAATGACTTTTTAGGTGACATTACTATCCCTTTAAGGACTGAATAAAGATGTTATGCACGTGGAGGTGGACATGAAGTTGCTAGCAGGACTGAGGCCTTCAAACTCTGCTCACTGCAGATGGTAATTTTAACCCTTTAAGGACCAGAGGGTTGCACAACACATTGCTTTGCAGTGTGTTACTCACCCCACTGGTTCTTAGCCCTTTGAGTGTCAGATACCCCTCTGGCCCTCAAAGGGTTAAACCGGTAAGTAGATTAATGGATTCTACCTGCTTTTTTTCAACTAAAACTGCCAGCAGCTGTCATGAATGGGTGCCAGCCTATTGAGGGTAGGGACCTCATGATGCTGGGGTTCCCCCTTTCCCATGTTTAGGATAGTAAGGTTTCTCTGTCATCCAATATAACTCACAGGCACCATGGGGAGGAGACAGTGGGCTAGAACAATTCTAGAAGAAGTGCAGGGTGGAGCCTCCCCTTCCTCCATATCAAGTTACCCCACTAGCCCAAAATACAATAATAGATAACAGCCCTTTATATGTTAACCGTTCTAATAGTATTGCCAGTAAGATATGAAAAAAAAAAAAGAGGAAAGGAAAGTCTCTTATCACAAACTTGTCTCTACTCTCTACTTTGCAATGAGTTGCAGCAGTTCTCAAAGGGACATCACCAGACGGAATCCCAACCACAATATTCTGTATAGATAAAAAAAAAAAAGACAGTGCAGACTCTCTAAGTAGTAGTCAGTATATATGGAATGGTTCCTCTTACACTCTCCCTCTGTATATGCAATCACTTGTATTGGAGGTTATAACTGCCTCCCAGTGTATGTCTCCTTCACCTGTTTGGAGTTCTCTCCGGGTCGGTTCTTACCCAAAGGCTTCTATTGGATCACCTTCTTTCTTCTATGAAGAATGTTGTTTCTCTCAAAATATCACATCTCACATATAGCAAATGAGATTGGCCACTTTAAAGTGACCACAAGGAACTATACTGGTAGAAAAAAAATGAAGCCTAAAAGCCACCAAATCTAAGCGAGTTTTTACTTACAGCAGAGGCAGATACAAAACGTAATATATAAAAATATTCTGTTTATTCAGTAAGGATCGGCACATTACTCTTAAAATAATTCCAAAACACTATATATAGCACCATACACAATATAAGTATAAATATTAAAATTCCCAAAAATTATGCAAAGTATGCTCATCAAAATATTTGCTCAACTCGTTTCGTGACCAATATAACTTCTTCTATGTCACTTTCTCAAGAGCAATTGCGCCTGACAGGCTCCTTTCTCTTTCTAAGAGATTTTCTAAGCTGTACCCCTTTTCTGATGCAGCTTTACCACAGTTGGCTACACCTCGTCAGGTTGATCCCCCTATTTCTAGACTGTCTAAGTCTACTGCTTTACCCCTGGCTGATACTATGGTTCTCAAGGATATGACTGATAGAAAGTTGGAAGCTACTCTGAGAACTGTGCTGCCTTGCGCCCTACTTTGGCTTCTGTCTGGGTCACTACAGCCATTGCTATCTGGGGTGAACAACTAACTGAGGCTATCCATAAAGGTGCTCCCTAAGGAGGATCTTTTAGCCCTATTGGCCAACATGTCTGAGGCTCAGACTTATGTCACTGACGTTCTTTTTGATGCTGTCAAACTTGTGGCAAAGGCTTCTGCCTTCTCTGTTGTTGCCAGACACACATTGTGTTTCAAGATTTGGTCTATTGACCTTTCATCTGAAAAGTCACTGATTTCTCTCCCCTTTCAGGGCAACTCTCTCTTTGGTCCTGAACTGAAGCAAATTATCACTGGGGGCAAGAGCACTCTGTTGCCTCAGGTCTCCAGACTCCCTAAACTGGAGAGGAAGCAGCTTCTTTTTCGCCCCCACCAAATGCTGAATCCAAGCATGTCTCAGGCCAGCACCCCGTCAAAACATACCTCCACCAAACTTTCTTCTGCATGATTTGCAGAATCCTGATCTGCACCTCCTTGTGGATGGGCACCTTTGACAATTTTCAAACATCTGGGCAGACTCTGTTGTGGATCAGTGGGTTATGCAGGTGGTTTTGTGAGGCTACAGAATCCCCTTCATATCCCTGCCTCCCTTCAGGTTTTTACGCTCAAGAACTCTTCTCATGTGTAAGCTCCTGGCTGGTAGGGTGGAGCTGGGTTTTGAGGTTTATTGTGTCTTATCAGGCTGATATGGCTGGTAAGAAGCAGTTATCTATGTATATTAATTTATTTGGTTTTGACTTAATAATTATTTATATTTAAATAAAATGCTGTAGACTTCCGACCGTTATCCACATGTCTTGTGTGTTGTTCGTTAGGCTACTGTACTGGTGGGGAAGGGGTGTACATCCGGTCATCATGAATGGGGGCTGGACTATTGAGGGTAGGGACCTAGTGATGCTGGGGTCCCCCCTATCCCATGTTTAGGATATTAAGGTTTCTCTGTCATCCAATATAACTCACAGGTACCATGGGGAGGCAACAGTGGGCTGAAACAATTCTAGAAGAAGTGCAGGGTGGAGCCTCCCCTTCCGTCAGGTAATTCAGGCTAGATTAAGTTTGTATTATTTCATAATAATAAAGTATTATAGAAAGTTGTGTGTATTTTGTGTTAAAATATAATTATATGACTAAAGTTATCCAAATTTAAAGACATTTCCAGAGCTGTTTCTTCCCACCTTGCAGTATGATTGGTTTTAAGTTGCATTGCGCCAGGTATGCTGCAGGGTGGGAAAGTGGGCTATATATAGGGTTTTTTTCCTCAGCCGCTCACCTGACTCTGAAGAAGCTCTGTGGACGCACTTGCTGCTCCCACCCTTCCTCCCTCGCCTACCCAAAAAAAGAGAGAGGGTGCTATCATAGGGAAACGTGTTTTTTATGTTCTTTTGTGAAGTTTAAAAAAAAAAAAAAAAAAAAATGTTTGGTGTTAAGCTATTATCACATCAAGGTGGGTTTTCTGGATAGTTGGTTTAAGTTTATGTTTATTCTTCTGGCTGGTAGGGTGGAGGTGGGTGTTTAAGGTTTATGGTGACTTATCAGGCTGATATGGCTGGTAAGAGGAGGTTATCTAAATATATTAGTTTATTTGGTTTTGACTTAATAATTTATATTTAAATAAAATACTGCGGCCTTCCCACCACTATCCACGTGTCTTGTGCGTTGTTCTTCGGGCTACTGTGTTGGTGAAGAAGGGGTGCACATCCGGTCATCGTGTTTTTCTCTGTGAACACGACATCAAGGACTGATTGAAGATGATTCCTCTTGAACAAAGGCAGAATGGCAAAATGCACAGAGGCCATTAGGATTTTTTGGCAATAGTAAGGTGAATGGAAGTTATTATTTGCAGCATGTTCTCCTTTGGGAAATGTATCTTCCACACTGCACTGTTATGAGCTGATGAGCTGTAGTCTAGTCAGAGGGCCCAGGTGCTGCACATGACATGCAGGAACTTGTTGACCTGTTTTATTTATACAGACAGAAAAAGTCCCGTCTTAAGACAAGAATAACATTGGTTTTAGAGTGGTTGTTTGCAACTGCACCATAGGGTTGTTTTAAAGCAACAGTCACCCTAATTTTTGACTTTATATATTCTGACAATGTATCACGGTGCCCGTGTTATTCAGCGACATTCTGTCAGTCTACACTCCTGCTTAACACCTATTGGCTAAACTGTGATTCTCCCGCCCAGTATTGTCCTTAAATACTGGGTTCTGGCACATCTCCGGTGCCCTTTCGTGGTGTTCCAGTACCAGCGC
Organism: Rhinophrynus dorsalis; assembly: GCA_037306005.1. Classification (NCBI taxonomy): domain Eukaryota; kingdom Metazoa; phylum Chordata; class Amphibia; order Anura; family Rhinophrynidae; genus Rhinophrynus; species Rhinophrynus dorsalis. The sequence continues at coordinate 421,036,122 of CM074723.1, forward strand.
TTGTTCCTGATTGTGTGCTCTCAGTGTATTGACCCGGCCTGCCTGACTACTCTGCATCTTGTCTCCTGCCTGTGCACCGACCCGGACTGCCTGACCATTCTGCTTCTCATCTCCTGTGTACCGACTTGGACTGGCTGATGTTCCTGCTCGTATACTGACCCGGCTTGGCTGAAGTTCCTGCTCCGTGTACCGACTTGGATTGGCTGACGTTCCTGCTCAGTGTGATCCCGTTCGGTTGGGCTGCTGCCTCCTTTGCACGTCCTGACCGGTCTCCGGTTTAGGGTGGTGCTTCTCTCTCGCTGTCTGTGAACAGCTGTGCAGTTTGGTCTTGGTTATCTCTGTGTCGCCCCAGCGACATTCCTGTTGGCCTGCCTTACTGTCCGTTCCAGGTTGGGTGCCTCCCAGGGCGAGTTGCTCAGTTTCCGTTACCATTATGGCAGTGCTCAGTTGCTCAGTCTCCATTACTGCCATGGCAGTGTCCAGTCGCCTAGTCTCCGTTATTGCTACGGCAGAGCTCAAGTGGCTTAGTGTCCGTTACTGCTACGGCAGTGCCCCTGTGGCTCAGATTCCATTATTGCCACGACAGATCGTCAGTTGCTCAGTCTCCGTTAATGCCACAGCAGTATCCAATTGCCTACTCTCCGTTTATGCGACAGCAGTCCCCAGTTGCCTAGTATCCGCTACTGCTACGGCAGCGCTCTCGTGGCTTGGTCTCCTTTACTGCTACGTAGGTGCTCTAGTTGCCTGGTCTCCGTTACTGCTATGGCAATGTCAATGTCACTTAATCTCCGTTACTGCTGCGGCAGTGTTCACGTGGCCTAGTCTCCGTTACTGCTCCGGCAGTGCTCAAATTGCTCAGCCTCCGTTACTGTTAAGGCAGTTCACCATTGTCTGGTATACTTATTCTTGGGCGTTACTCGTACTTAAGCTCTCAACCCTATGCGAGTTCCGTAAAAGGCCTTACCACACATGGGACTGTTTACACTCTCTGTCTGCTATTAACCCATGCAGTACCGATACACTGGGACGCATACAAGATCTGCCTGACCTGTGTCAATATAATGTGTTATGGACTCTCTACTTATACTGGACCTGTGTGGGCTTACCTATATATAACCTGTCTTGTGGCTGTACTATATTAAGTGTATATTACAGGACCTGTGAGGGTTAGTGTGATCTTAATTGTTTAATAAAACTGTGTTTTAGCCAAACCTACTGTGTCTGTGTGTCAAACAAACCGTTACACAATGCCTAATATATAAATTCAGATTGCCTGTACTTTTTATTATCTTTTTCATCTTCACATATTTTTGACACTTGTGTGTTCCTAACAAATGTCCATATCAGTATCAGACTGGCCTGGCCCACAGACAGTTCAGCTCTGAAATGTTAGGCAAATCCACTCTGCACAAGAGAATCCTATGTGGGCCTTGTCTGGTGGTGCAGCTGTTTCCCTCTAGGCAAATGGAGAGCAAGGGCCCATGCCTTCTCACTTAGGGAGACGTAGGGACAAATATTGTACAGAGAGGACTTTCCTGACATTTCAGTGCTGGACTGTCTGTGGTAATTTTCTCTTGGCAATGGCAAATGGGAGTGAAAATTGTGACTTGTAGCACTACTGATGGGCCACCATGCCTCAGATCAAGGGCGTCACAGAAATTTTCCCGGGGGGGGGGGCAAAGTGATAATATGACCATCAGACCAGCCTCTTGCTCAAAACCCTCTGGACGCCCATGTTTTATCTTGTTCATTCTAGATGGGTGCTCGTCACAATATTTGTTTCTAGAAAATCTTCATGGCCATTATAGATTTTTTTTTTTCTTGTGCCTATGTTCAAGAGATAACTTCTTCAATCAGTCTTGAATGTCATATTGATGGAGATAACCATGACACCTTTTGGCAGTTTTATCATGTACAGTGAGCAGAGTCTAAAGTCCTGTGTTCCTTCTATGTCACATCTTCGTCTAAGGAATTGACATCCACAATTGATTGAAGATTGACTTGCATGAACAAAACCACAAGAATAAAATTCATACAGTCCATTAGCATTTTCTTGCTGCAGTAAGTGTGGGAAGTTCTTAGTTTTCTTTAACCCCTTAAGGACCGGAGGTTATGGGACATTTCCGTCCCATAACGACCTCATAGGGGCACTTTGACGCGCCGGTACACGTGACCTGTCACGTGTATCGGCGCGTCACTATGGGGCTTGAAAGAGATCGCTCCGATCTTGGAGCGGTCTATTTCATGCCCTATTTTTACTTACAGCGCTCCCGGTAGAGCGCTGTAAGTAAAAAGTACGTGACGTACTATGACCGTCATCGGTCCTTGAGTATACCAAGGACCATGACGGTCCTGGTACGTCACGGGTCCTTAAGGGGTTAAGCAATGTGCCCAACACAGTTCATGTTCAAATAGTCCAAAGTGCAAGGCCAAATCTAACCTTCAGATTAGTCCGGTTTTTATTTCAAATAATGTGCTGATAAAATATAAATTGGAATTGATCCTATGTAGAAATCTTTATTAAAGGGGAACATTCATATACAGAAAAGTTGAGAACTTTGAAGTGTAATATCTTAATAATTAAGTAAAAAAAAAAAAAAGCACCTTTTCTAATGTTTCTTATGTAATTAAACAAATGCTCAAACGTTTTCTGTATGTGAATGTTCCCCCTTTAAGAAGGAAAAAGAAAACCTGAATATTATACCAAGTCATATATGGTAATAAATGAACAAGAGTCAACATTTAAATAGGTTATTATGGAGATGCACAAATAATTTTGCACTTGTCTCTGCGTGACCCTAATTTAAATTACAGAAATATACACTTCAAAAAGAAATTCCTTCTATGCAGTGATGTTTTATTTATTCAAACGTCTTTAGATAGACAGGCAATCTAAAAATAAATGTTTACTGAGGACGAGGCAGGAACCCACAAATCCATGGCTCCGTCACAGTCCTCTAAAATAAAAAGTGTAGATTGGAAATAATACAACCAATTTCCACATTCACCACATCATTAAAAAATAGCAGCTGTGCTGTAGAAGAGATCACTGGTTTCTGGGTAATGGAGATGGGAGTTGGCTCAACGTTTTCGATGGTAAAAAGCAAACTGCACCTAATTAATTTTCTTTAACTCTTTGAGTTGTCCGAGAGGGATCCAAAACAATGCATTGGATACCTCTTTAGCACTTAGAGTTAAAGCAGAACAAAAACATCTTAATAACACCCTTAAGTCCACAAATGGCCCCTATGTATGTTACTCCCTGTCCCTTTGTTCAAGAGGGAACAGTATCTACAGTCAATCCTGATATCACATTTATGGAGCAATATCCAACGAGAAGATGAGTGCTGACAATATATACAAAATGTCTTTAAACATTGCATCTGCATGCATAAGACTCACCACCTCTGCTTGGGTGCTGTACTGACCCAGTTCTCTCATCCAGTAGATAACTTGCAATATGTACAAAGGCTCAGCCACACTCTAAGACTGACAGAATGATTCAAAAATTCTTCAATATAAACATCCCCATTTATTGGCATCTTTTAAAAGCATAGATATGTATAGAAAGGCATAGGCAAAGGGTGAACATGTAAAGGTAAAAGGGCCCACGTACCATCTTGCTCGTTTCACGCTAAACAGTGCTTAGTCATAGACTTGACAAACAAACGGAACTACATCACTACATACCAAGGGAACACCGTTAATTTGTTAAAAAAGGGAAAAACAATGTTTTTTCCTTTTTTAATCAATTAATACCCTGAAGTATATTAAAACAAAGGAACATTTTTCTTATTGTTCTATGGAATCATTAAAGGCTGACTAATATGATTAAATAAATGTTCTAGGAGCAGTAAGCTTTGTAAATGATCATATAATAAAATATGGCTTTCCTTGCTCAGTAAGAGTAGAGTACCCCATTTCTGGAAGATGTTTAATTCAAAAGTTATTATAAATTAATGTATTTTTCCTTGTAACTTTCTATAGTTGTCACCAGTAATTGTTTATCTTTTCCTATGGAGAGCTGTGTTTATTTGTATTCCAGAAAATACATTTGACTAGAAAATACCTTTGATTTTTGAACACTAGTTGGCACTGTTGCTGTTTTGATATATAAACAAAAAACATAAAAAGTGGAGATGTAGAAAAAAGGGAAGCACCATGGGACATTTCCAAGCAGAAACAAAGTACATTTTTATTTAATCCTGTGGTCATCGTTTCGGTCTAAAGTGGGCCTTTCTGTTTGAAAAAGTCCCATGGGCGTTGCCCGTTTCTTTTTCATGTTACGAGCTGGGATTGTGCACCTGGGCAAGAGAGGAACTTTGTAATGAATGAATTCTACTTCAATCTTTATATATATATATATATATATATATATATATATATATATATATATATATATATATATATATATTTTACTCCTATATCATTTTTTTACATATAAAGTGCATATGTATATATAACATCATACTACTAATATATATTTCATAAAACATGTCACTGCTTTTTTAAAGTTGATTATTTTATAGTTGGTCTCCCATCATTGGGTAGCAGCATTATAAACTTTCAGTCCTCAGTGTAGAGATGCCCTCAGGTTCCTTTGTTCCATAGCTGGTGCTGTAAGCTCCAAAGAAGCAGCTGTTGTTTTTCTGTCTTTCTGGTTTCTTTAGCATCACTTCCACTTTCACAGCCAAAAGGAATGAGAGTTTGAGGTAGAATCTCCTTGGTTGAATATGCATTCTCCATATAACCTCCATGTCCGGCTTTCAAGCCTGATAAAGTGGGTCCTTGGGGACCTGTATCACACTCTACGGGAAACTGTCCTGCACAATGCAGCATAGATGCATTGTGGGTAATTTTTCATACTTTTCTTTTACTCTACTGTTTGTAATTGTCAGGGCTCACAATATAGCCCTGGGTTAATCAGCAGGTGGGGATGAAGATCTGCAGAAAGAGCAACGATCCAATGATTGTTGGACTTTAAGGTTGTAAACGTATAATGCTGCCTTTCCCAGAGGAAGCAGTAGTTATAATTTAACAATGAGCTTTAACTACTTTTAAGGTGGTATTTGGGATTCTTGACATGTCCCTTTAAAGGAATAGTAATGTTTGAATATACATTTGATTATTCGTCATAGGTTTTGGACCATGTAGAACATTATTACAAATCTGTACAATGTGTAGTTCAAGAGTAGTTGAATTAGAAAGTGTCCCCCTCGCACCCCTTTTACATATTGTAAGCAGTCTCCCCTCAGATGTGGAATCCAATCATCGGATCAGAGATATCGCAGTGAGAGACAATCTTCTGGCTGTGAGCATAAGGAATACTCTGCCCCCCTTGACAAAGGAGGGCAGATTTTTCCTTATGCTCACAGAAGATTGTCCCTAGTTGCGAACCATCTGGTCTGTCTATCTGTTATGTGGTGAGCAGTGTTACATCAGTAAAGGGGGTGGGAGGGGGATACTTTATTATTCAATTACTCTTGAACTACAGACTTATAATAATGCTGTACCTGGTCCAAAATTATGAAGACTAATTTAAGCTGCATTTATGTTCAAACATTAAAATCCCTTTAAAGGGATAGTAATGTTTCACAATAAAAGTAGCTCCAATTAATCTTCAAAGCTTTTGGGCTATGGAGAGTGTTATTACAATACTGTCAGAGTTGTAGTTCAAGAGTAATTGAATGATCAATTATCCCCCTCCCACCCCTTTTACTGATGTAACACTTCTCACCTCAGAGCACCAATACTGTCTGGATGGATTGCATAGAGGGACAATCTTCAGTGACCATAAGGAAAAATCTATCAAGGGGGGGGGCAGAGTTTTCATTATGCTCACAGTAAGAAGATTGTCACTTGCTGTGAGCTGCATGGTCCCAGGACCAGATCCCACATCTAAGGAGAGGTGGCTTATACTACGTAAAAGGGGCGGGAGGAGAATAATTTATCATTCAATTACTCTTGAACTACAACTCTGACAGTGTTGAAATAACACTGTCCATGGCTCCCATACTATGAAGATTAATTGGAGCTGCTGTTTTTGTGAACCATTAATATCCCTTTAATATATAATTCTTGCAACTCTTTATTGCCACCTTCTAGAAACATCTCCTTGTAGCGGCATTAAACTTTTTTTTTCCTTTTTAAACTATATATTATAGGGATTTTCCTGCTGAGGAAAACAAGAGTTCTCCCAGCACTAGCAGTTATTATATTCAAAAGTTATAACAATTCAAAGAATCCGTAAGTGAGCAGCCAGTTCATACCTTCCTGGACTTTCAAACTGTCAGGAAAATGATAAAGCAGTTGCTATAATTTTCTGTGGAGAACTGTTTGTCAGTGACTCACCTTTCCCACAAATTGCAACAAAATAATTATATGTAATGTGGCCACAAGAGGGCACTGTTTAAACTGTAATAACTCTGAAAAGATGCATTTCCCAGCAGTGTGAGTACCCATCTGTCTCTCAGCAGGTGAAGTCCTACAATATGTGTTTGTTCATAAAAAAAGTTTACTCATTTTTTTACATTCATTTTGTAGCATGTTTTCCTTGTGTCTAGTTTCCAGTGTATCTAGGAATTTCTGTATCTTCTCTATAAGTCCACCAGTAGGACTGAGCTCACTGTTGCCGCAGAGCATAGGCCTGGGAGCTAGCCAAATGATGGTATACTTCACTCATAGGAACTTGATGGCAGAAAACAATGTACTTTCATGAACCAAAGAGGTCAATGATTTCTGCTATCATGTTCCCGCAAGTGCAGTCTTGTTCCTGTTTTTTTTTTCCCTTGATAAAATGTTTTCATTTTTAAATTCTTTGGTTTTATGTTCCATTTTCTTCTGACTTTGGACTCTTTCACTGGGGCAACAGTAGTGTAGCAGCCTCCTCCTCCTAGTGAGTTCTCATGACTAGTTCTCATAACGCATTTATGGCTACTTTATCATTTACATTTCTGCTTTGTGATGTCCCAGAAATGCCTATTACTGTCTGTAATTTTGTGGTGTAACACTCCACAACCCTTCCCTCTTCACCAGCCTATCTTATGGATGTTTCACAAGCACAAACAACTTGTCTTTAACTTTTCCATTAAAGCAATAGTAATGTTTCTTAATAACTGCAGCTGCATTCATTCTTTTTGTAGTATGAAGAGCTGTATTGTAAGTGTTTATGCTTTGTAGTTCAACAGTGATTGAATGATAAAGTATTCCCCCTCCCACCCCTTTTACAGACATCATGCTGCTCTTCAAGCCAGTCGGAATGTAGCACAGCGAGGGACAATCTTTACTGAGCATAAGGAAGAACCTGCCCTCCTTCCTCAAGGAGGGCAGAATTGTCCTTATGCTCACAGCAATAAGATTGTCCATTATCCACATCTGAGGAGAGGTGGCTTACAAAAGGTAAAAGGGGCTGGAGGTGGACAATGTATCATTCAATTACTGTTGAAGTACAACGACTTGTAATACAGCTCTTATTGCTACAAAAACCTTAAAGAATGATTGGAGCTTCAGTTATTAGGAACATTACAATCCCTTTAATAAAATCAATCTTGCTTCTAGTTCCCTATTTGCACCTCTGATTATTAAGTCAACCCCACCCCATATATACACACACACACACACACACACACACACACACACACACACACACACACACACACACACACACACACACACACACACACAAAGGAAGCCTTACTTGTGATCTCATCACAAAAATCCCATCTGAAGTATGCAAGACAACACTTTGGTAAGCCAGAATAGTTTCGGAACCAAGTGCTGTGGTCTGATGACGTTTACTCTTTGTCTACAATCACCAGAGGTACTTTTGGAGAAAAAAGGAGAAACATTTGAAGAAAAGAACACCTTGCCAACTGTTTAGCATGGTGGAGGCTGTATTATGTTTTGGTGTTGTGTGATAGCCAGTGGCACAGGAAATATTTTGTGGGTAGAAGGAAGAAAGGATTCTACTAGGTATCAACAAATCCTGGAAGCTAATGTCCCACAGTCACTGAAAAAACTAAATCTGAAAAAAGGTTGATATTACAAGACAGCGATCCAAAATATACCCCCAAATCAACCATGAACTACCTCAATAAATAAAAGCTTAAGGTTTTGGATTGGCCTTCACAGTCTCCAGACTTGAATATTATTGAAAAATCTGAGGGTAGATCTCAAACTTGGGGGTAGATCCACTAAGCATTGATAAAGAGGTGATACAGTAATGATAAATGGAAAACAACCGAATCTTCTAAGCGTAGTATTTTGTCGTGGACACCATCACCTTCACCACGTGCTCGAATGAAATCCTACTCACATTTGTTAGAGGCTTCCAGTACTGCCTCTCAGTATTAAGAGAACTCCTGGTATAAACTCCAGGATGGTTACCTCCGGCTGTTCACCACTGGTCCTTCCCAGATACTTGTTTCTCTAATTATAGGGTTTAAAGGGGTACATTCACATCGGGAAAACTTTTGAGCACTTGTTTAAGCATTAGGCAAACATGCTTTCTATTTTTTGTAACTTACTTTTCACTGTCGTCCAATACAGGTTACTGGTACACTGGGAGGCGATCCTCCCCTTTAAGTAGGCAGGAACATTCATCTAAATGTATGTAGGGGGCGGAGCCTCCCCTCCCTCTTATGCTGCACCTCAGTCAGAACAAGCCAGAATGATTTGTTCCTCGGTGTGTTCACACCAGGCAGAGAACAGCTCTCTTCAAGTTTTAGTTTGTTTGTTATTTTTACAAATATGGAATACCACCATTAGGCGGGTTACCAAGGCTGTCAAATGCCCTATTTAAAGTGGATAGCACAGCTTCCAGGGTACTTCTGGTGGATCTTTTGCCCTGAAGAGGGAATAACTTGATTTCAAGTAACTTCCCTGGGGGGAATTATCCTCTGTGGTGATTCCTTTCTGATCTTGGTAACCTGAAGACAGAAGTCCTGCAGGAAAGGTGAGCCACTCTTTGAGTGCCGAAGGTCCACTTGTCCCCCAGTGTCCCTTCATTGGGATTGTGTTTGGGAGTTCTCATTGTGCACTCCAGCGCTCATTGGGTGTTTTTATATACTTTGCTAATGCTATGTATTTGTGTATGTCTGAGTTTTGGAGCAGTTTATGTTGGGATTTAACCCTCTCTCTGCTGGGTTTGTCTATTTTATGGGCATTTGCATAGTCTACCTTGGTCGGGTAATGTTTACTGTTATAGCATATCTGTTTGCTATGTGTTATGGAACTTTTACTTTAGGGGTAAAATTTATTGGAAATAATGTTCCGCACCTTTAAACGCTCTTTTCCCGCATAGACGCCATTGCTCCTTTACTCTCTATGGACTTACACTCTGTGGGACGTATCTCTGGAACCGCTTCACATAGCGACTTCAGAGAGGGCTCATTTTAATTGTCCTCCCTTGCTCTATCATCCGGTTGTATGTTTGAGTGTGTTGGGGGACTGGGGGGACTTCGGTCACTGTTTTGGGGTACTCTGTGAGGAAAACTACGTTTCCCATGAGCGCTTGGTTCGCGCTCTTTCTGATTGGCTCCCGTCGCGGCAGCCATTTTGTGAGTTCTTCTCATCGAGTATACTACGCAGGGACCGGACCTTCTCTCTCTCCTCTGTTGATTAACCCTTCGCTTGCCAGATAAGTTTAGTTTTAAATGTTTCTGGGTTGAATATTTAATCTTTCACACTTTAATCGGGTGATTCCTATTTGTGGGGTATATCTGACGCTGTGAGCATGTCTACTCCACTTGAGCCTGGGACTAGACCTAAGATGAAGGAGGCTGGGGTATCTGTTTCTCCCATTGCATTTTGTTCCTCCTGTCACGCAGGGCTACCTAGAGAATTTTCTGGTCATCTGTGCCCAACTTGTGTGGAAGGTCATGGCAGTAACCCAGGGCCTTCCAGTCACACTATTGAGCCAACATGGGTGAAAGAGTTCAAGGCTGCAACTAGGGATCTCAGATCCACTCTTCAGCTCTTTCCCTCTCAGGTTCAGGGGGCTCTTCAAGTATGGCAGACCCCCTCCACTGTCAGGAGCTCCCTGCCCAAGCCACAGGGAGCTCCTGACGTCTCTGATTCTTCTGAGGAAGAATTGTTGCAGGATTCTGATGTTGAGGATGGTACTGTTATTGAGTCTACCAGATCCATTGGGGACCCTTATGAATGTGACCCTGAACTCTCTGCGGAGGGTTTGATCAGGGCTGTTTTGACCACCCTCAATCTTCCCTTGCGTCAGGAATCTACTCTTGACCCAACGGACGTGTTTCAGAAACCTTCTAAGGCATGTTTTCCTACTAATCCTACTCTTGAACGCTTAGTCTCTGATGCGTGGAAAAATCCTGATAAGTCCTCTTCAGTCTCAAAAAAGTTTGCCAAACTTTATCCTTTTCCTGAGACTGAACTGGCTAAATGGGTTCATCCTCCTAAGGTGGATGCTCCAGTTTCTAGATTGTCTAACTCTACTGCTTTGGCCGTATCTGATGCTTCTGCTTTACAGGATTGGACGGACAAAAAGTTGGAAACTTGTCTTAAGTCTATTTTTGCCTCTATTGGTACTGCCATGCGTCCAGCCTTTGCTGTGGCGTGGGTTAACCGGGCCATTGCGGTCTGGACTGAACAGCTTACTGTGGCGGTTCACCAAGATGCGCCAGTGTCTGAGCAGTTACAACTTCTTGCTAACATTTCTGAAGCTCAGAATTATGTTTATGATGCTGCTTTTGACGCAGTTCGCATGATGGCGAGGGCCTCCACTTCTTCGGTGGTGGCTAGACGCGCCCTTTGGCTGAAAATTTGGTCTGCTGACACCGCTTCCAAAAAAGTTTTGCTTTCTTTGCCCTTTTAAGGGACTTCCCTATTTGGATCTGAATTAAAAGAGTTGATTAGCGAGGCTGCTGGAGGTAAAAGTACTCTTCTACCCTCAGTCTTTAAAAAGAAGTTTCCAGCCAAACGCAATCGGTCCTTTCGTTCCTTCCAAACTGAGACACGCCCCACGTCCCAGGCGGTTCTGCCTGCTTCGCGCTCCTCCTCCAAGCCCAAACAGTCATGGAAGCCCAAAGTTGCCCCTAAGGCCAAGACCTCCAAGACTGCTTCGGCATGACTCGCCGAACCCGGGTCCGCATCCAGCTGTAGGTGGGCGCCTTCACATCTTTCGCCGGACTTGGGAGGAGTCAGTGGCGGACCCTTGGGTTCTTCAGGTGGTGTCAGAGGGATACAGGATCCCTTTCTCATCTCTCCCTCCTTTTCGGTTCCATTTTACTCGTCCTTCTCAAGAACCTACAAAGAGGCGTCTGTTCGACGACGCTATTCAGGATCTTTTGGACAAAGAAGTCCTGGAACCAGTTTCTACAGAGTACACAGGTTCAGGATTCTATTCCAACCTGTTCGTGGTGGCTAAAAAGGACGGTGGCGCTCGTCCTATTTTGGACCTCAAAGATCTCAATTCCTTTGTTGTGAGTACCCACTATCGTCAGGAATCCCTGCGCTCTGTGATAGCTGCTATGTCTCCGGGGGAGTTCCTTGCCTCCCTGGATCTTCAGGATGCTTATCTACACATCCCTATCCATCTAGAGAGCAGGCAGTATCTCAGACTTGCCTGCCACAAAGGTCACTTTCAATTTTCGGCTCTTCCCTTTGGACTGACTACAGCCCCGCAGGTGTTTCAGAGAGTCCTGGGCGCTTTGATAGCGGTGATCCATCAAGATGGCATCAAGGTGACTCCCTACATGGACTATTTACTCTTGAAAGCTTCATCTGTGGAGATCCTTCACCAGCAGGTTCACTTGGTCCCATCTCAGCAGATACTCTTCCTGGGTCTCCTGTTCGACACTCAGAAGTGCATGGTGTTTCTCCCAGAAGAGGTGGCTCATCAGATTGCTATCCGAGTATCAAAGATGTTGGCTCTCGAGCGGATTCCAGTTCCGAAGTTAACATCTCTGGTGGTGAAGTTCATTTCCACCATAGAGGCGGTGCCATTTGCCATGGCACACACCAGGGAACTTCAGAGGTTTGTGATCCAGACGTGCAGGAATCATCCAAACCATCTGCACCTGTCAGTCTCTCTGCCTCCTCATGTCGAGTTGAGCTTGGAGTGGTTGTTGGACCTGTCATCTCCTGAAAGGGAGATCCTTCCAGATTCCATATTGGACCACAGTCACGACGGATGCCAGCCTCCTGGCAGTGTTGGGTCGTTTCAGTGCTCAGGGGAAATGGGGATTGGAGGAATCTCTCCTCTCTATCAGTGTTCTGGAGCTACGTGCCATCTTCCTTGCCCTGAGACATTGGGAGTCTCAACTGGAGGGTTGTCCAGTAAGAGTGAAGTCCGACAACGCCACCGCAGTGGCCTACATCAACAGACAAGGCGGAACAAGATGTCTCGCCGCTTGGTTAGAGGTCAAGGCCATTTTATCTTGGGCAGAGGCACATGTTCCCGTCATTTCAGCGGTACACATTCCAGGCGTAGACAACGTCATGGCAGACTTCCTCAGTCGTGACACAGTCGACAGCGGAGAGTGGGCTCTTCATCCAGAGGTGTTTTGCCTTCTAACTCAGATGTGGGGGGTTCCTGTAGTGGATCTGATGGCAACCAGGCACAACAGGAAGGTGTCAGTGTTCTGCTGCCGGTGGAGGGATTCACTGGCCCTGGCAGTGGACGCCTTGTCCATACCTTGGGACTTCCCCCTAGCCTGTATCTTTCCTCCTCTTCCTCTGCTGATCAGAGTCATCCAGAAGCTGAAGGTGGAGCGTTGTCCGGTCATCCTAATCGCTCCGAACTGGCCTCGTCAGTCGTGGTATCCGGATCTGATGGAAATGTCTGTAGCGGAACCCTTTCCGCTTCCTGCTCGTCCAGATCTCCTGTTACAAGGGTACCTGTGGAAGGAGGATGTTCATAGTCTTCATTTGATGGCCTGGAGGTTGAATCCTCAATTCTGAAGAAAAAGGGGTTTTCCTCTTCTGTGGTGTATACGATGCTTAAAGCTCGCAAGCCTGTGTCTTCCAAGATTTATCATCGAGTCTGGTCAACCTTTGTTGCATGGTGTGCTGATAGGGATCTATCACTTGATTTCCATCTTCCTACTGCCCTGGCCTTTCTACAGGATGGGGTAGAGAAAGGGCTCAGCCTAAGTTCTCTCAAGGTTCAGACGTCTGCTCTGTCTGTCTTTTTTCAGGAGCGCATTGCAATTCTCCCTGATGTCAAAGTTTTCTTCCAGGGTGTGGCTCATGTTCGGCCCGCTTTCAGGAGTCCAGCTCCTCAGTGGGACCTCAATTTGGTTTTGGGGGTCCTCCAACGTCCCCCATTTGAGTCCTTAGCTACTATTCCTTTACGCCTTTTGACCTGGAAGATGGCCTTCCTTTTGGCTACTGTATCAGAGTTACAAGCCTTGTCTTGTAAACCTCCTTATCTGGTGTTCCACAAGGATAAGGCTGTGCTTCGCACTTCTAAGGAATTTTTACCTAAGGTTGTCTCCGAATTTCACATCAATCAGGAGATTGTGGTGCCCTCTTTCTGCCCTAACCCTTCCTCTGACAAGGAGAGGGATCTTCATTTGTTGGATGTAGTGCGTTGTCTCAAATTTTATGTTCATCGCACTGCCTGTCTGACGCTCTGTTTGTCATTCCTGAGGGGCCTAGGGCAGGGAGACCGGCATCCAAGGTGACCATTGCCTCTTGGATAAAATCTACTATTCGTAGGGCTTACGAATTGTGGAATAAACATGTGCCCTTTCAGGTCACTGCTCATTCCACCAGATCAATTGGGGCCTCTTGGGCCTATAAAAATCAAGCGTCTGCTGATCAGCTGTGCCGGGCGGCCACTCGGTCCTCTGTGCACACCTTCTCAAAGCACTACCGTGTGGATGTGCTGGCTTCGGCTGATGCCAGCTTTGGGAGGAAGGTCTTGGAGGCAGTTTTGCCCGTCTAGGATCTTCTCCTGAGATTCTCAGTGCTTCCTTACTGTTGAGCCCTTTTGGCTCTGTTCAGTGTGCTGTGTTTTGTTCTTGGGGTTTGTTCTTACCCCTAGTTGGTGTCCGTTGACACTTCTGCTAGTTGAGATCTGTGACCGGTTGGTTCATAGAGGTATTGTGACTCTAGGGGCCTTGCGCCTGGTCCTTGCCTCCTTCCCGCCTCTGGGAAAACTCAATGTTTGGACATCCCAGTGTACCAGTCACCTACGACAGTGAAAATAGGATTTTAGTCTTACCTGTTAAATCCTTTTCACTTAGTCCATACAGGTTACTGGTCTCCCACCCTGTCAAGGGACCATACTTGGCTCTCCTGTGGCACGCTGTGGGAGTCCTTGGGGCATGCTCACAGGGGTCTTCTTCTTCTCTTCTATCTCTGGTCAGTGTTAGTGTCTCAAATCATTCTGGCTTGTTCTGACTGAGGTGCAGCCTAAGAGGGAGGGGAGGCTCCGCACCCTGCATACATTTAGATGAATGTTCCTGCCTACTTAAAGGGGCGGATCACCTCCCAGTGTACCAGTAACCTGTATGGACTAAGTGAAAAGGATTTAACAGGTAAGACTAAAATCCTATTTTTAAGATATTCAACTTCAAAGTTATCCACTTCCGCATACTGTGGCACGATGTAGCCAATGAGGCCAGCCAATGAGGACCATATAGCAAATACATTTCATTGTCTACATGGACTGGCGCTTGTTGCTCAATTCCGGGACTCTTTGTTGTCCCGGTGAGGGTGACCCGGGACGTGGGACACAGACCTCCAATAAGGGACAGTCCCGGGCATTCTGGGACGTGTGGTCACCCTAACATATCTTCAGTACGAAGTAAGTAAAATTTTAAAAAATCCCCTACGCTAATCTAGTTTTACTTATTTAAGCATATGGCAACAACTTCATCTGATGTGAATGTTCCCCTTTAAATGCAACTTTATTATTCCTATGATAAAGTATGAAATACAGGAATTCTAGTGAATGTTCGCATTTAAATGCAACTTTATTATTCCTATGATAAAGTATGAAATACAGGAATTCTATTCATTCTCTAGAAATACATAATGGAAATAATAAAAGGCAAAACAAGAATACTTAGAATCTTAAAGTATGAGATTGTGTATCTAGTGGCTACAGTAGAATTTAAGTAGACATCATATGCATCAGCAAATTTTCGATACACTTAGGGTTTGATATAGTGCAAAGTTTCATTACCCTGCTCTCCCTCCTAGTCCAGCCCCTGTAGTTTGGCTATGCTTCCATCTCCCCACAGGCCCCTGTAGTTACTGGTCACATAGTGAAAGATTAAAGACAGGTGAGGAATATGAGGATGACCCCAAATTCACAATGGGTAAGCCAGGACATGCAGCATACTGAAGGACTGGTACTTTGATATGCCTGGTGTGGTTGATAACTTTTGAGGGTATATTGTGTGTGCAGAATTCCATAAAAATAGTGTTTATAGATGTGTTTTTTGAGTTTCAGTATTTTTTAGGTTGGAAGCATCAAGACTTTAATGTGTGTATGAGCAAAGCACAGAAAATGGAGTGAAGTTCTGCCATTTTCCTTTGCTCCATGAACTCCTGTACACATTCCCACTGTCCTACCCTTGCTGCAAGCAGCATTAAAGGGATAGTAATACTTTAATATTACTATTCCCCATATTGTAGCTATTTCAAAAAGATTTGATTTGTCCCCAGGTTCATACCATAAAGGTCTGAGAGATAACCAAACACAAAGTTCCCCCCTCCCTCCCCCTTCCCTAAAGTGAGCGTTGTTCTGACTGCAGGGGAAGGCTGTTGTACGACAGGCTTACGGCTGTGCAACCACACATAGAAGACCATTTCAGTGAAATAATTATTTTTTACTAATGCGATTGCGGCTCTGCTGCAGAGCGACCAGATGAAAATAAAACCGGATATCCCTGCAGTCAGTACAACGCTGACTTCAGGGAAGGGGGAACTTTGCATATGATTATCTCTCAAATCATAAAGGTTTGAGAGATGAACCTGGGGGCAATTCAATTCTTTTTGAAATAGCTACAATATGGGGAATAGTAATATTAAAGTATTACTATCCCTTTAAAGGATCAGCAAACTTTTACTTCTGTTAACCTATGTTAAAGGGCATTCCTGCTGAGGGAGACAAGGGTATACACATTGCTGAAAGTTGCTTTATTCAAATATTGTAACAGTTCAAATTGTCAGGAAGTGAGTGACAGTGTGGTTACATCCTGAAAATTCAAACTAACGAGAAGTGACACAGCAGTTCATCACATTCTGTGGAGAATTGTTTGCTGGAAACTCTCGTCGCCCATTGAATGCAACAAAATAGCTAACAGAAATCTGACAACTAGAATGCACAGTTAATGTAAAGAAAAAACAAGAGTTTAAACTGTAGTAACTGGAAATATGCACCTTTCAGCAGTGAGGGTACCCTTGTTTTATTCAGTGGGAAAAGCCCTAGAGTATATGGCCTGTCATTAAAAAAAAAAAATATATTAAAAAAAATGTACTCCATTAAGGGAGCACTAAGAAATTATTTCCAGAGCCTATTTTATCATGGAATCATATTGGTACATCGCTCATGTTTTTCCTTACAGTATTTATTAATTGGAAGTAAACATAAGTGGATATATATCCCATTACATTATTCATTAACTAGTTGAAGAGCCCGTTACACGGACCACAGTGCCACTGCCATCCGGTTGTGGGGCAGTCATACGCAGTAGAGACTGCCCGCTCCGCGGCTGATACAGAGCTGGGCACTCCTTCAGAGCATCCAGTTCTGTATCAGCCGGTGCGCAGGCAGTCTCTACTGCTCATGACTGTAGCACGCGTAGCAGTCTCTATTGTGCATGACTGCATTGTTACACACATTTTAGTTATTTATTATATAGGATTGGAAGTAAACAAACAGAGGATCTCTACCCCATTACAGAATTTATAAATTGGTAGTAAACGAACGGGTCATTTGTACACCATTACATTATTTATTAATTTGAAGTAAACGAACAGCGGATGTGTATCCCATTACAGTATTTATTAATTTGAAGTAACTGAACAGCGGATGTGCATCCCATTACAGTATTTATTAATTTAAAGTAAAAGAACAGCGGATGTGTATCCCATTACAATATTTATAAATATGAAGTAAACATAAGTGGATCTATATCTTACTACATTATTCATTAATTTGAAGTAAACAATGAATTGGTATCCCATTACAGTATTTATTAATCGGGAGAAAACAAACAACACATTTGTACGCCATTACAGTATTTATTAATTTGAAGTAAACGAACAGCGGATCTGTATCCCATTACAATATTTATAAATTAGAAGTAAACAAATTAGTATATCTGTATCGCCAGGATGTAATGGTCTTCACTTTCATTAGAAAAACTAGTTTGTAGAAACATTGGGCCTTATGGGTAAAGGCAAAGTGGTGCAATTATGGAATAAACCATAGAGGACAAATAAAGATTATCAACATTTCCATTGAAATAAATTTGGCTTTTAACCACCTTGAATGCTAAAGAAGTCTCCAACACTTTGCAAAGTAATCAAAATTATAAAAAAAATATAGGAGCACTGCTCAAGTCACTACTATATATGGATCCACAAAGACTATATAGAACAACAACAGACAAAAAGGTGGATCCCAAAAATGGCACTTGGTCAACTAAGTAGTTACAAATACAAAAAAGACAGTCCTGCAAAAATTGTCACCTAAAATATTAAACATATAGATGCAAAGGAGTAATTCCATTCACTCCATTGTAACTATATGTGAAAATTGCATTGCTCGAATTTAACATCATCATCATTTATCATTTACCTAGGAGAGTTGCATTGCCTCCATATAACATCATCATCATTTATTATTTTTGGATTAAGGTTTTTGACTGATGTCCATGAAGAGACATTTCCTTGTGGTCTTCACATTTTTATTATTATATCTTTTTCTACTTCTAAGGGGGGAAGTTAGGACGGATATATATTTTAGGTGACAGTTTTTTCATTTGTGGTAATTTTGTTTGAGGGGATGAACCTTGACCGAGTGCCATTTTTAGGATCCAACATTCTGTTTTCTTTATGTTCTGTACGTTGCAGAGTAATAATGCATTTACATTAATGCGAATTTTGTACATAGTTGAGTTGCCTGGCCTTGTTTCCATGTTGGATGTATGGCTTTTTATCCACAAGTCTATCATGACGACCACTTCTGACCAAACTTCTCCGGATAGTAGATATGTGTACCAGGGTCCCACTGTTTTCTGCCAATTCTGAGCTGATAACACTGCTGAACACCTTCTGATTGTGAAGGGAAGTAAGTCTGATGTGTGTTTCATCTGCTGCACTTGGCCAACCACTGAGCCTACTTTCGTCATCGTTGGCAGTTTATTTGTGCTTCTTCAAAAAAGCTTGAACAGCACATCTGGAAACCCCTGTCTGTCTTGAAATTTCTGCCTGGGAGGGACGTTACTGATGCAGTATAACTATCTTGTGTCTTGTCGCTGTGCTCAGTCTTGCCATGGTGTATGACTTTTGAGAATAAACTGTCTTCAGCAACCTCACCTTCTTAGCTGAGTTTGGCTGTTCCTCACCCAGTTTTATTCCTCCTACACAGCTGTTTCCGTTTCAGTTAATGATTGTGTTTCACCCTGCCTATTAAATTGATGATCATTAGCACCTGTTTGATATCATTGTTTAATCATACACCTGACTATATTCCAACATCCCTGAATTTATACAAGTGTACCTAGAAGAATTGATGCTGTTTTGAAGGCAAAGGGAGGTCACACCAATATTGATTTGATTTAAATTTTTTTTCTTGTTCACTTACTATGCATTTTGTTAATTGATAAAAATAAACAATTAGCACGTCTATTTTTGAAAGCATTCTTACTTTACGGCATTTCTCCACAATTGCCTAAAACTTTTGCACATTACTGTATGTATGTACTGTATGCACCTCACCAACAAGGCCTAAACATACGTTTGGGGTTAGCTGCTTCCCTTGTTCAGAGAAGAATTGTCTGGCATTTCGTGGCTGGACTGTCATTTTGGCAGGACCTGTATGATATGCTTCAGAATATCTCTTCTCTGTGTATGGTATTTGTGAGCTAAAAGAGATTGCACCTTGGGCATGAGGGCAGAGTCCCAGTGAGCTTTTGCATACCCTTGCAGGCTCATGAGCCTAGTTGAGCATCTCTGACTTCTTCTATTTCTATGTATGTGTATATATAGCCCAATATATACCCAATTTTGGAAGAAGTGGCACCTGTGCTTCTATGTATCCTAACAAAACTGAATTATAAAACTTATGAAACTAAAGCTGCTATCCTAATACCCTGTTCGTGTTTAGGGCGAAAGAACAAGAGAAAGCAAAACTAGTGTATAAGGAGAGCGTAGTAGTAACGCTATATATAGCAATGTAAAAAAAAAAAACTCTTAATATGTCATATATAATACTAACTGAATAAAACAATATGGCTGGATATCAGGTTTGTTCCTCCTGTATCTAAAAAAGGCTAGTATAGCAATATACCAAAAATAGTGAATTCACTAAAAAATATATGTATAAAATCATTGTAGCTAACAATTCTAATATGTGACTTCCACATGTAAATGTCCAATATGATCACTGGTCCAGCTATAAGCAATTGTTGAGATATAATATCCCTGAATAGCAGGCAGGTGCTGTGGGATAGATCTTTGAGCCTGTCCGCTTTTCTCCTGTCTCTGATCTGAAATTCTATTTTGGATGGGTCCTATAAATGGACTTCCTGCTCCCGCAGTGGGCATAGACCTCCGGTATACACAACACAAACACTACAGTAGCACCTCCCATTCTGTAAACTCTTCACTTTCACTGTTGATCTCACATGGACCTGTGGTACGAAGTAAGATGCAGAGGGGCTATGATCCATAAGGATGAAGGACAATAAGTGAATGTATGACGTTTGACATTAAACGGTCTTGTTAGCTGAGTTTTGCTGTTCCACACCCAGTTTTATTCCTTCTACACAGCTCTTTTTGTTTCAGTTAATGATTGTGTTTCACCCTATATATTAAATTGATGATCATTAGCACTGTTTTGTATAATTGTTTAATCATACACCTGACATTTGCCTACAAATTCACTGCCTTTGTGCAAGTGTACCTAGAAGAATTGATGCTGTTTTGAAGGCAAAGGGTGGTCCCACCAAATATTGATTTGATTTAGATTTGTCTTCTGTTCACTCACTATGAAAGTTGTTAATTGATGAATGTAAGCTATTAACATGTCTATTTTTGAAAGCATTATTACTCTACAATGTTTTTTAACACCTGCCTAAAACTTTTGCAAATTTCTGTGTGTTTGTGTGTATATTTACATAAAATGTGTGTTCCTTTGATGCTTTGTTTCTTTTTATTATTTTAATAGTATAGATTAAATTACTTACTCTGCTGTTTATATTTTAACCACTTGTATGCTAGAGACCTCTCCAATGCATTGTGACGTAATATGTATTGGATAAGTCTTCACCAATCAAGTGGTTGATTCTGTATAGTAGATGACAAATAAAATGCATGATTGAAGGTATTGCACATAATTTAACCCCTTAACGACCCTTGACTGTCCTGGCATGTCATGGGTTGTTTTGCGTTAAGGACCCATGATGTGCCATGACCGTCATGGAATTCCAGGCTCCCTACGCGACTGCACAACGTTCGGGGAGCCCGGAACCGGATGCCACAAAAAAAAAAGGTCCGTGGTCCTTAAGTGATGGCTGCATGCGCAATCGGCCATCCTTAAGGGGTTAATGAAAAAGCCAGCAGGTAAAATAAGTGTTTTATATGTTACTAAAATAATGACTATTAAAACTTTACTTTTCTCTAATAGAATAATGTCTACTAGGCAGAAAAATAATGGTCAATAATTCATAAATACCCCAAGGGTACTTCTGTACAGGATGATCATATTCTGACAGTAGGACATATGAAATGCTGCTCCAACATCTGATTCAACTCTGCCATTTCTCATGTTATAAGATTGTATTTATTAGTCTGATCTGATTTAAAAAAGGAAAAAAAGACCTTGAATACCACAGCAGTGAGCAATGCATTTTTCTACAATGTGTTGCATACCTCTCTGGCACTCTGTGTTAACAACAGAGATAAGTGGGTAGAGAGGATTTTTCATTGTTCCTTTATTGAAAAGGAACGCACCAGGCAATACATATTAAATTGGATTTGTCACCTTAATGGTTGACTAACGCATCCCAATAATAAATCCCCACTTACCTTTTTATGGTCATAAAATCATAATGGATTTGTCTTTGTTCACGAGATATAGCCTCTTTGCTCAGTCCCGGATGTGATGTCCTTGGAGGAGGATGTGACAATTGCTGGTAGTTTTTCAAATGGAAGAATGTATGAGCTTCCATGGACATGAGATCCAGGACTGATTGAAGATTTTATTGTGTGATTCAAGGAGCAAGTGAAAACAAATCATGAGCTTGGTTGTAAAGAGGGGCAGGATTTTAGTTGGTCAGTTTGGGGGTTGTGGTTGGGAATATTTCCAACTGCCAGTTTTAATTTTGAAATCTGAGAGGAGCATTCCATTACTGCTTGGTAATTACTTCTCAGCAATGTCAGCTGATTCAAAAGGTATTGCTGACCTGCTTCTGCTTCTTAAGGCTGAGGCAAGAAAGAAGGGGGCTGATTGGCTGATATCCCGGATTGGTGCATTGGAGGACCCAGGGTAAGTACTTTTGCCCTGAAAGATTATTTAGAGTGTGGATCTGCCTCCGCAAGTTCCAGAAGCAGAGGGAAGCAGAACAGAGGAGTAACTAGACTCTAGGCTTGTGGCACAATAAGCAAAAATAATCATCCAGGAATCAAGAACAGAGGGATGCTCTGTATCAAGCCAGATGTGGTCAGAAAAATAAGCACAGCTGCAATGCACCAGAGGCTTGAAGATGCCCTTTATGTTATTCAGCAGAGGTGATTAGGCCCTGCATGTGGATCCAGCAGTAGTGAGGAGGCCTATGGTAGATCTTCAGACCTTGTGTCTTAGGTGGCCAGGAAAGCTTCAGATAAGAGTCCGGGTGGGGGTAAAAAGCCGCGGAGTAGGTATTTGAGGGAATCATCACACCTGCTGTATGGGGCTTCCCAGAATCATGTTGACAAGTGCTCTTGTTTTTCACCCCAGGTATGGTAGCGCTTAGTACTAGGAGGCTGGCTGGGTATTTTTGATGAAATTGAGACTCTGAGTAAGATTGATGTAGACATTGAATGTACACAACGTTTAAAGGGATAGTAATACTTAATAAATATATGCATTTGTGTGTGTGTGTATATGTGTGTGTATATATAAATGCAAGTAGAGACTGCCAGCTCCACGGCTGATACTTCGGAGCGCCCGCTGTGTCACGGGCAGTCTCTACTGTATTGCTCTATTACTGCTTGCTGTATAATCCCGATAGGGAGAGTTTTTTTCTTGCTGTCTGTCTTTGATGACATCTGGGGTAAATAAATAAAATTCATCACTAATTTCAAATTACTCAAGCATTGCAGGAGGATTGCATGGTTTGGAGTCATTTTTTGGGAATTTTAATGGCTGGTCTTACTTTGCGGATAGGGAGTTGGAAGCTCCAGCTTTGGATTTGCAGACATACAAATCCGGTAGTGTGAATTTTGGAGCATATCTATCAAAATAAAGGTGTCGTTGACAGAAGAGTTTGTTGTGGCACTTCTCCGGTCTGGAGCATAATCTTACGTTCTTGAAGCTGTTTCTCGTGGTGGTGATATGCATGTTTTGGGTGACTGCTTTAGGAATTAAAGGGTGTTTTTACTGACTGACAAACTGGGGGAGTTGTACGTTTTCAACAGCTTGATGCTGGGTTTGTTACTGATGTTGCGCTTGCAAAGTTGTCTTTCATTGTTTGGGGGTGATGCACTTTCTGGGACCCTTGAATGTGATAGCTGATGCTCTCGTTTTCAGAGCAATTGGTTCTGGGAAGGGGGGCACAGAGCAGAGTGGCTGTACATGTCCAGTGTTCCTGTAGAACATTGTTTGGGGAAATTAGGAAGTGCTCTTCAGCAGCTCATTACTTGGGTGTTTGGTGGTAATGGGGGAGGGTTGTCTTGTGATGAAGATAGTCTTGATGTGTTATTCTGCTACCTGGTGTTAATATGGAAGAGACAGGGGAGGGCTGGCCTGGGGGGCAGGGGGGCAATTGCCCCCTGGGCCGGTCATCTGTCTGGTCTGGTGGGCCACTGCTCCTCACCAAATCTCCCAATTGCTGCTGTAAATGAAGCTATACTAGTGATACCACAGAGGAACAATCCAAATGGAGCTACATTAGTAGCATAACCCATTCCCTTGTAAACTCTATCGTATAACTAGTGCAGCATTACTTAAATTGTAAGCTTTGTAGGAGCGCACTAGCGTAGCCTCATTGAAGCCATAAGCTATGTGGTATCAGGTGCCTTACTTCACAACATTAATGCCAATTTTAAAATTAACAAAAGGGGGTGGGGCTGGGACAGTGGGCTTGAGCGATATAGAAATGGGCCACTTGACTGAATTTGCCCCCTGGGCCACAAGTTGCCAGCCCTCCCCTGGGAAGAGAAGTATGTCTGCTGGTTCAGTTTCAGACGTGGCCTTTTTATTTAACCCTTTGAGTGCCAGAGGGGTACACAATGCATTGCTTTGCAATGTGTTGCGTACCCCTCTGGCACTCAAAGGGTTAAAATATTGGGTTTGGGGGATGCAACTAAGGATTTTCTTGTCCTGCAAGTGGTAAAGAGCTTTTCTGAGGGCTCAGGTTTGCAATGTGTTGCGTACCCCTCTGGCACTCAAAGGGTTAAAATATTGGGTTTGGGGGATGCAAATAAGGATTTTCTTGTCCTGCAAGTGGTAAAGAGCTTTTCTGAGGGCTCGGGTTAACCTTATGAGTGTCAGAGGCGCAAAATGCTTTCGATACCTCTTTGGCACTCAAAGGATTAAATGTAGTGATGCACAGTGGTCTGTCACTCTAAAATCTTACGTGGTTTGCTGGGGATTTTGTGAGATTTGTGTTCAAATCATTTTCTTTTTGTTCCCTGTTGCTTTTTCATTTGTCTTTTATAGGCTTTCAGGGTGGATGAGTTAGTGCAAATAAGGTTTTTGGTGGCTTGCTTAATTGGGACTTCCGATGTGGGCCTATGTTGGTCAAAGACTGACTAGGAGGTGAAAGGGGCTGATCCTCAACCAATGATGATGATTGTCCTGCTTGTTTATTGAGAGAGCACTTTAGGTTTCAGCCATATGGCAGGAATTCATTGCTGATTTATGAGGATGGGATTCCATTATTTCTTTTTAAGAATGGTTTGACAGCATAGAGTGTGCAGCTATTGGAGTTCAGTTCTCATTTATTTTGCATCTATGATGTGATTCTTTGCATTGGGAGATGGGTGTTCAGTCTGTGCTTCTGTGGACGCAGTTGGTGGTGTCGGTTTGAGTTTATTTCTCTTGACTGTATGTTTTCCTTGTTTGCTTTTCAGAATGAAGGAAATGTTTTTTGTGGGTTGTTGGCTATTCTTTCAGATTGGAACCCAGCAAAGCTCATCAGTTTGGGCAACTCTGCTTACCAAGTTGATATTGAGTACTGGGGTGACAAATGTTTGACATTGGATGTGCTGGATTAGTCATCTTCATGATATCTTAGTAGTTCACGTGGGAAGGAATGAGCGAGGTTACTTTCTCAGAGGGAATTTATGAGAATGATGAAACATGACTGTCGTTTGTTGGTATGGTTTGTTGGCGTGCATGTGGTTTACATGTCTGAAATGATCCCTCATCTGGATAGGCATATGCAAGAAGTGCGCATGACTTGGATTTATGCATAAGGAGTGAGAATAAGGCAATGTTTGCATTTCTACATTGGGGGTTTTGTGGTGTGACATCACTTGATTGAGGAGAACCTTCAGTTTTGCCAGATGGAAGATGTGGTTCATTTGTATGATGCTGGTTAGGACATGTTGAGCTTGCAGGATGGATTCAAACAGGGAGTATCTGAGTGGTGTTGTGCTTGGCTAGCATGAGGTACTGCTCAGCCGTGCTTTGGCCAGGGGTTATGCTTGCTAATAGAATGAATGCTGAGAAGGTTTGAAGGTTTGGTAAGAGACTTACCAAGCTTGGTCTCTGGGGTCTGGGAGTGATGCTTAACTTATACTTGCACATTTCTGTTATTGTGCAGTACCAGCGGTCAGTATGGTGAGCATACAAGTTTGTTGTTATGTTAGTTACATATGTATATAGAAAGGTTTTGGGGGTGATTTACAATAGTTGGTTTGTTCTGATTATTATTTTTTTTTTTGCAATAAATAGACTGTGCCTTCTCAAATCCATTCCTACACTGTTGTGGTGTTTTTAAAATGGCAAAAGTGTAATCTTGAAGGAATGCATAGACCACCCCTAAGTTATGTTTCTTACCCATAATAATACAAGTTTTAAGGTTGAAATTCTAACCTAGCTGAATTTTCTGCATTGCTGGTGACAATTCCTGTTTGCTGTCATCTTCTTATGGCATTTTTTTTCTCCTTTGGAGAGTTTTATTTGCAGCTAATTATCCAATTCAACCCGTTATGTAAGTACCAGCAGTGTTGCAGATTATTAAACATTGATGTGTATAGACTTGAGATGAAAAATCATATCAACATCATATCTGTTCTGCAAGTGTCAGAATTATCAATATTGTTCTGAGCTAGGAAAATATTCTTCCTCAGCATCTAGTAGAATTCTACAACTGTGCTGCCCTTACTGTAAAAAATCTCTACCTTTGTTTTAGTCTAAAGCACCTTAGTCTTAATGGATGAACTCTTGTTTTTGCTCAGCTTTACAGTAAATAGTTCCCCAGAGAAATCTTTGTATTAAAGGGGAACTACCACCCCAACATGATGAAGTCTGTATCAATGTGTCTTCCCTTTGTAATAACAGCTGTGTTTTTTTTTTTTTTCAAAAACGTATTGAAGAAGAATAAACTAGAAAATACTTTTGTACCTGGTGTTGTTTGTACCAGTGAAGCGTTTCAGCGCATGTCCGCAACGGAGCCATTTGGCTCCGTTGTTCCTCCCACAGTCTGCATGAAAAATGCTACGTAATGCTGCTCTTTAACACATGACCCGGTGCGCTCCTTGCCGGATGCGCGTTCAGGTCTTCCAAGCATGGTGCGAGCGCGTTCCTGTGAAGAGCTCGCACTATGTAAGGCACCAGACACAAACTTTGCCGAAATAAAACTTGAAAAGGTAAAAAAAAAAACGCCATTTAAATTTCATTAGAAATCTGCCTAAATTAATAAGTTGAATAACTTTTAGTGTGTACTAGTGTCTATTAATGATATGAAAACCTCCTTTTATCAACATGTTTAATTCTATACAAATGTGGTTTTAATGTCTGTATTTACAGATGGCGATAGAAATGAACTAGTAATGTAAGATATGTGTATGGATAATAAGTTGGTATCCACATTTCCTTCAACAATGAATGTGTACATTATAAATGAAATTAGATGAGCCATAAATGTGTTAGAGAAGACATTGACTAATGGACACAATTATACATCCTTTCAGAGAAGCGTACAAAAAGTTATAGCTGTCCAAAGGGCAACAAATAAACTATGTACATATGTATGTGTTGATATTCCCTCAGACTTTACCATGAATAAAGGCATCATATTTCCTATGACCGTGTGCATTGAATCACTTTCATTAACCCTGTAAGTGCCACGGAGGCTCCCAACGCATCGCGATGCGTTGGGAGCCTCCGTGGCACTCATAGGGTTAATGAAAGTGGGATACTGTCTTTCAGGCCAAAATATAAATGTGGAAGTGGGGAGAGGCAATTTACAACTCACATTAACCCTGTAAGTGCCACGGAGGCTCCCAACGCATCGCGATGCGTTGGGAGCCTCCGTGGCACTCATAGGGTTAATGAAAGTGGGATACTGTCTTTCAGGCCAAAATATAAATGTGGAAGTGGGGAGAGGCAATTTACAACTCACATTAACCCTGTAAGTGCCACGGAGGCTCCCAACGCATCGCGATGCGTTGGGAGCCTCCGTGGCTCTTACAGGGTTTATGAAAGTGATCCAATGCACACGGTCATAGGAAATATGATGCCTTTATTCATGGCAAAGTCTGGAGGAATATCAACATATACATATGTACATAGTTTATTTGTTTCCCTTTGGACAGCTATAACTTTTTGTACACTCCTTTGAAAGGATTTATAATTGTGTCCGAATAGATAATTAGTCAGTGTCTTCTCTAACACATTTATGGCTCATCTGATTTCATTTTTCATTGATAATGTGCACATTAATTGTTGAAGGAATTGTGGATACCAACTTATTATCCATACACATTACTAGTTCATTTCTATCGCCATCTGTTGAATGGGAAGGTGATGTCATTCATCCTCATTACCATGCACGCCGCCGAGCCGCACAAGCGTGCATGGAACAAAAAAAAACAAGGCTGTGGGCAGGCACATAGCGCTTGCCTGACAGGCCAATTGAGAACTTGCGCATGAGCAGTGGAAGGAAAAAGTCAAGATGGCAGCGGTGTTAGCGATACAGGAGCCTGCTAAACGGGTAATATTACAGAATGTATAAAATACATTGGGATGTTTCACATACATATTTGAGGTCACAAAAGGGGTATGATGCTTCACAATTCAGGTTACCTTTGCATGGTAGTTCCGCTTTAACTTTGATATATTTTTACAGAACTGAATCTGAAAGAAAAGGGCCGCTACTGAGTCACTCAGGTTTTAACAAGAGGTTTTGTTTTTTTTGTTTTGTTTTGTACATTTGTTTGCTTTAATATACAAAGGTAACCCCTTTCAATTATTGCCTATGGCACTGATGTGTAAACACAACAATCTTATAAGGAAGAATAACAAAATACACCTACATGGAAAATAAGTCCTTAAAGAGGAATTACCACCTATTTTAAACTTTATGGCAAATAATTTCCCATCTGGTGACTAGCTACTCAGTAATGCTAGTCGCCAGAATAATTACCTGGTTAATGAGAATTATACCCTGCTCCGGGGCTGACCGGCAGTAAAGAGCACAGACATATTTCCATGGTGATGTCTGCGCGCCTGTGCTGTTAGTCCCTTTTGGAGCCAAGCAGCTCCCAGGAACGCCTCCTAGAGCCTGCCAGGATTAACAGCGCAGGCACGCAGACATCACTATGGAAAGATGTCTGCTCTCTCTACTGTCTGTCTGCTCCGGAGCAGGGTATCATTCTATTTAACCAGTTAATTATTCTGGCGACTAGCAATACTGAGCAGCTAGTCACCAGATGGGTAATTATTTGCCATAACATTTAAAATAGGTGGTAGTTCCACTTTAAGTGTTCGTCCTTTTGTCATTGCTGACAGTTCTCCCACAAACCTCTGGTGTTTTTTAAATGTATCCACTTCTATGCTTAACCCTTTGAGTGCCAAGTGGTATGCAACACATTTCTTTGCAATGCATTGTGTACCCCTCTGGCACTCAGAGGGTTAAGAGGTGTCCAGCACATTGCTTTTCAGTTTATTCAATTCGACATACAAAAGCTAATCACACTGTTGATAATAAAACAATATGTTTGTATATTTTTGGAAAGTGTGATGCTTCTTTCCACTGGCTTTGACTGGATTGGATTAGTCAATCAAAAGATTTCCTATGGATTCACAACCCATGTTCTGCACTATTATTACCATGGTTTAGTTTATGAATCATTGACATTCCACAGGTATACAGCGGAGGAGTTCTTGTATATATGAGTATGCTTATTAAAATAGCTCTAAAGGCTCTTTGCATCATACAATGCTGGTTTATACAGTGCATTACACAGAATGAAACAAAGGGAATTGGGGGTTCCAGGGGCATTAGTAGATACTAGCTAGGGAGGGTATGAAGTGCTGGATGTAATGTTTAAATCCCTAAATGTTATTGCCAGCTTAAAGGGACAGTAATATCTTAAACGAAGAAGAAATAATATTGTAGATAATGCAAAAAGAAATAGATCAGTGCAAGTCCTATCTCTCAAACCTTTATGGTTTGAGAGATAGAACGTTTTAAAGTTCTCCTCTCCCTGCTGTCAGCTGTAAAGCTGACAGCAGGAGATTCGAGTTGGCCAACTCGAAGCTGCTCTTCAGCAGAGCCATGATACTGAAAACTAAAAAGAACTACTTAATTGGTATGTTCTACAAAGTGTGCTTGCAAACCAGGCACACTTTGTAGACCATTCCAATGAAGTGTTTCTTTTAGATTTCGGTATCACGGCTCTGCTCAAGAGCCGCTTGACAGTCCCCAGACCAGGATCTCCTTCTGTCAGCTAGACGCTGACATCAGGTGAAGGGGAGAGAGAGGAGAACTTAAAAACATTCTATCTCTCAAACCATAAACCTTTATGGTTTGAGAGATAGGACTTGCACCGATCTATTCCTTTTTGCATTATCTACAATATTATTTCTTCTTCTTTTAAGACATTACTAACCCTATAACCAGGTCTTAAAATTTGAAGTCCTTTGCTACTAGCCAGACCTGAAAAGTTACTCGCCACTGCAAGCCATAATATACCCACCAGGGCTTAATTTCTACTCGCCAGGGCTAAATTTTCACTCGCCATTGGCTAGTGGCGAATGGAAATTTTGAGCCCTGCTATAACATTGTGTTCTGCTGGTCTTCCTAACAGTAGTGGTGAAGTTGGGTTGAGTAGCATACTAATAATTCAATTGGTGGGTTTTCACAATCGGAAGTGAGTAAGGGACTCGGGACACACACACACACACTGCCTGATTATAAGGTAAAAAGTGCACATTTAGATGCATATGGTATGTATGTGGAGATAGGAGTGTGAATTCTGTTTGGGGCATCTACAGAATGATCCACCATGTAATTATTCCAAGGAACATGAGAGGCAAAGCTGTAAAAATGTGTGATCTTCCAGTTTACATGGTGTAAGGGAATAATCTAATTTGCTAGGATGTTTGTCACAATGCAGTCATGCGCAGTAGAGACTGCCCATGTTCAGGCGCATGATTGCGTTGCGTGAGTGAGGTGACGCAAGACTGCATCTAGTGGAGCAGTGAGATAGCGGCCTCTTAACCCTTTGCATTGTATACCCCTCTGGCACTCAAAGGGTTAACGTAACTGGGACCTTGGCCCGTGTACACAGTCTCTTACACTAGTTTAAACATAAAACGGTATGTATGTATAAATGCTTGTGTGGGCCAGGTAGTGTTGGATTCCATAGAGATGGTCTATAAACAGGAGTGTCATACAAGTAAGAGCCTGGTGATCGGCAGTGTGTTTCCCTTCTCATGTTAACCCAGACGTAGTCAGCTGTTGGACCCCCAGCTCTAGGTTTGTATAACTCCCATCATCCCTAAACAGCCAGTGAGAGTTTTAGTTCCTAACAGCTGGAGGTCCAACAATTCACTACCCCTGAGTTAGGTCATTGTGGCACTTCCAGTGCCTCTCACCTGAAACGTTTTTGTTTCCTTGTTTTGTCTTAAAAGAAAAGTGGTAGTATGGAATATTCAGTTGTAGAAAGATTACTGTAAAGTTTAAGGCAAACTGAAAACTGGATACAGTCTCTGTGTATTCTTCCTGCTAAAATAATTACACACACACACACGCAGTATAAAACAGTGGGACTGGAGTCCAACTTGTTCCTATATTCTGAGTACTTTTTGTATACATCTGTGTTCATTCACACCATCTCTGATTCCTACAAATGTTGCCAGATTCTGAGGCATAGATTATTATTTCGTATTTTTAAACTTCTTTTATTTTTTTAGCCTTCTGCTAAAACACTGACTGTCAAATTACCTTTTCAGGTTTTCTGTGAAGACTCTAATTGACCGCTCCTGCTTTGAGACTATTGATGACTCGGCGCCGGAATTTGTAAATTTTGCCTCTATTCTGGAACAGATCCTAAGTCATCGCCTCAAAGGTAAAGAATACACACAGCAAAAATAACTTTCTCTGTTGTCCAATACAGGTTACTGGTAACTTTGGGTAGTCGATCAGCCCCCTTAATAGGCAGGAACAATTCTGAGAAGTGGCTGCTAGGTGGAGCCTACCTCCTCTCCTTAGCTTGCAGCTAGCCAATCCCCAACCAGTAAGATTTGTTCCTTAGTCAAGACACAAGCAAGAGAACAGTTCTGCTATAGTTTTAGCTTTTTTATTATTTTTCTGTTAGAAATGGAATACCACCATTAGGCGGATTATCATCACTGACAATTACCATCACCCAAATGTGGATAGCTCGGCTTACCAGGTGCTTTTGTGGACCTAAGCCCTGGGGGGAAAATCTTGGTTGCAATTTCTTTCCCCAGGAGTTGCCCACTGAGGCTTCTTATTGATATATGGTAATCTGAAGACAGAAGACCTGCTGAAAAAAAGGTAAGCACCCTTTGAATGCTGATGTCCACATGTCCTATGCTTCCCCTCCGCACAGAGGTCTCTATTGGAGTTCCTATTACATACTCATTCACTCACTGGGTGTATTCTGTATGTCTGTGAGGTGTTTGGAGCAAGTTTCTGTGGTAACTTAACCCTTTTACTGCTGATTAGCACCTTTTGGGGGGGGGGTTGGGCACTTTCCCTGTTGGGTTCAGTGTTTGAGTGGTTTTACATTTGGTATTCACCTCGCTAACTGTATGTTCGCGTTTACCACATAGACGGCATTGCTCCATTCACTTCTATGGTACTTGTAGAGACGGCTCATGTTGTTGGTTTTCCCGTGCTCTGTCATCCGGTCAGTGTTCTGGGTATGGTGGGGGCTTTAGGGAGCTTCGGACACTGTTCGGGTACTCTCTCAGCATAACTACGTTTCCCATGAGTTCCCGCTTTGCGCGCTCATTTCCGATTGGCTTCCGTCGTGGCAGCCATTTTGTGTATTCGCAGATCGAGCATCCTATGCAAGGCTTGAACTCTCCTTCTCTCCTCCGCAGCTTAACCCTTTACCTACCAGGTAAGTCTTAATTTTGTGTTTGTGGAGTGCATTAATTATCATACACGTTTTATTGTGGGTGTTTTGATACTTTGACCGTTTTGACTCTGTGAGAATGTCTACTTCGTTGGACCTTGGGGCTAAATCTAAGACTAAGGATACTGGGGTGTCTGTGCCCCTCATTGCTCATCGCTCCTCATGTCAATCAGTGTTACCTAGAGAATACTTAGGTCATATTTGCCCAGCGTGCACTGCTGCCCCTGAATCCCCTGCTGGGGTCTCCAGCCATGCACTAGAGCCAATATGGTTGCAAGAGTTTAAGGCTACTACTAGGGACATCCAGTCCACCTTACAACTCCTTCCATCCACCTTACAGGGGGGGGGTTTCAATTTGTTGCAGACCCCCACCCCTATCAGATCTTCCCTGCCTAAACCTCTGGGTGTACCTGATGTGTCTGATTCCTTTGAGGAGGAAGTATTGGTGGCCTCTGATGATGATGACTGTTCAGCTGTTCCTTCATCTCAGTTTTTTGGGGACCCCTTCGAGGCAGACCCCATTCCCTCGGCTGAGGGCCTGATCAGGGCTGTGTTGTCCACCCTGAACTTTCCCTTGGTGCAGGAGGCGTCTTCTGACCCCTCTGATGTTTTCCAGGATCCTGTTAGGCCCCATGCCTGCTTTCCACTTAGTCCCGCCCTTGACCTCTTGGTGTCAGAGGAGTGGAAATTTCCAGACAAGAAACCATCTGTATCTAAAAAGTTTGCTAAACTTTATCTGTTTTCTGAAATGGCCCTTACTCAGTGGGTTCATCCCCCCCAAAGTGGATGCCCCAGTTTCCAGGCTTTCTAAGTCAACTGCCTTGCCAGTGGCTGACGCCTCTGCTCTCAAAGACTGGACTGACAAGAAGCTTGAGACTTCTCTCAAGGCAATTTTTGCGACAGCGGGCTCTGCCCTTAGCACTACCTTTGCTGATGCCTGGGTAAATAGGGCTGTGGCTGTTTGGGCTGAACAGCTCACTTCTGCTGTCAGGGAGCCCCTACTTCTGACATGTTGAGTCTTCTCGCTAACATTGCTGAGGCTCAGCATTATGTCTCTGCCACCCTGTTTGATGCTGTGCACATCTAACATGTCTGTGGTAGCCAGAAGGGCTCTTTGGCTTAAGATCTGGTTGGCTCACACGGCCTCTAAGAAGGCTCTGCTGTCTTTGCCTTTTCAGGGTTCTTCTCTGTTTGGGCCTGAACTCAATGATCTCATCAACGAGGCCACTGGAGGGAAAAGTTCTCATCTGCCAGTGGTCCTGAGGAAGAAGGCACCTGTTAAAAGGAATCGACTTTTTCGTTCCTTTCAGGAAGACTCGAGCCAAAGAAACCAGACGGTCCCTCAGGCTCCTCGCTCCTCATCCAAGCCTAACCAGCAATGGAGATCCAAGTCCTCCACGAAGCCCAAGTCTTCAAAATCTTCTTCTGCATGACTCACCGAACCCGGGTCCCCACCCGCAGCTAGGTGGCCGCTTACGCCACTACCTTTCCACTTGGCAGGCCTCTGTGGTGGACCCATGGGTTTTACAAGTGGTAGCCTCGGGATACAGGATTCCCTTTACCTCTCTTCCTCCTCCAAGGGCCTTTGTTTCTCATTCTCTCTTGGGAGCAGAAAAGAGACACCTTTTTGAGGAAGCTATACAGGCCATTCTGGACAAGGCGGTCCTGGAGCCAGTTCCCCCTCAGGAGAGGGGCTTGGGATTCTATTCCAACCTCTTTGTGGTTTCCAAGAGGTATGGAAGCTGTCGCCCCATTTTGGATCTGAAGGATCTCAACTCCTTTGTGGTCAGGTCCCAATACCACCAGGAGTCTCTGCTCACAGTGATAGCGACCATGTCTCCTGGGGAGTTTCTGGCCTCTCTGGATCTTCAGGATGCCTATCTGCACATCCCTATTCATCCAGAGAGTTGGCAGTTTCTCCACTTTGCCTGCGACCGAGGGCACTTCCAGTTCTCTACCCTCCCCTTTGGCCTGACCACGGCTCCTCAAGTCTTCAACAGAGACCTAGGAGCTTTGATATCTGTCCTACATCAGAATGGCATCAGGGTGACTCCATATATGGACGACCTCCTTCTGAAGGCCTCGTCTCCAGAACTCCTTCACCAGCAGGAGCAGTACTGCATTCATGCTCTCTCCTATCACGGGTGGATCATCAACTTGGACAAGTCAGACCTTGTTCATTCTCAGAAGATGGTCTTTCTGGGTCTCCTCTTCAACACTCAGTGGGGGATGGTGTTTCTGACAATCGAAGTGGCTCATCAGATAGCACTAAAGTTCCAAGCTATCCTGTCTGTGGATCCGGTTCCAGCCAAGAAGTTGTCATTCCTGGTGGGGAAGTTGATTTCCACCATAGAAGCAGTTCTGTTTGCCATGGCTCACACCAGGGAACGTCAGAGGTTTCTGATCCTGTCCTGCAAGGGACGTCCAGATCTCCTGGAAAGATCCCTGTCTCTCCCTCATCAAGTGGAGCAGAGTCTCTCGTGGTGGTTCAACCTGAACAATCTCCTGAAGGGTCTACCCTTCTTGGTGCCCTTCTGGACCACAGTGACGATGGATGCCAGCCTCTCCGGGTGGGGAGCGGTGTTTGGACACTTGAGTGTTCAGGGCAAGTGGTCTCAGGAGGAACCTCTCCTTCCCATCAATGTCTTGGAGCTTCGGGCGATATTTCATGCCCTGCATCACTGGACACGACAACTGGCGGATTGCCCGGTAAGGGTGCAGTTGGACAACACCACAGCGGTAGCCTACATCAACAAGCAAGAGGGCACGAGAAGTCTCGCAGCTTGGCTAGCGGTCAAGGTTATTCTGTCTTGGGCAGAGGAGCATGTCCCTGCTATTTCCGCAGTTCATATTCCTGGAGTAGACAGCGTTCTGGCAGACTTCCTCAGTCAACACACAGTGGACAGCGGGGAGTGGGAGCTGCATCCAGAGGTGTTTGACCTCATCATCCATGAATAGACCTGATGGCAACCAGACACAGCAGGAAGTTTCCAACATTCTGCTCTCACCGGGCAGATCCCATGGCTCTGGCAGTGGATGCCTTGTCGATCCCGTGGACATTTCCTCTGGCTTACATCTTCCCTCCTGTTCCCTTGTTGAACAGAGTTCTTTGGAAACTGAGCACTGCCCAGTCATTCTGATTGCTCCATACTGGCCTTGACAGTCTTGGTTTCCTGAGCTTCTGGACCTCTCAGTGGCGGAACCTCTTCGAATTCATAAGGCTTACAAACTTCGGAAGAAGTCTGTTCCCTTCAGGGTCACGGCTCATTCTGCAAGGTCTATTGGGGCTTCTTGACCCTACAAGAACTAGGCCTCAGCTGATCAGTTGTGCAAGGTGGCCACTTGGTCATCTGTGCACACCTTTTCTAAATACTATCGTGTGGATGTGCTGGCATCGGCTGATGCCAATTTTGGGAGGAAGATCCAGGAGGCAGCCTTGCCTGTCTAGGATCTCTTTAGTCTCTCAGTACTCTTTCACTTTTGAGCCCTGTTGGCTCTAGATCGTGTGCTGTGCAACAGTTTATGGGGCTTGTTTTTACCTCTGTTCAGTGTCTGTTGACACTTTACAATTAGTGTTGAACTGTTCATCATCTATAGGTTCATTGGTACTCTGTTGACATTGGGGGCCTACGCCTCGTACTTGCCTTTCTTCCCGCCCTGGGGAACTTTAATGGCTGGACATCCCAAAGTTACCAGTAACCTGTATTGGACGACAGAGAAAATAGGATTTTAGTCTTACCTGTTAAATCCTTTTCTCTTAGTCCATGCAGGTTACTGGTCTCCCACCCTGTCAAGAGACCATGCTTGGCGCTCCTGCGGCAGAACGTGGAGGTCCTTTCGGGTTCATGCTCCTTTACCTTCTTACTTCCTAGTCAATAGTTAGTCTGCAAATCTTACTGGTTGGGGATTGACTAGCTGCAAGCTAAGGAGAGAAGGTAGGCTACACCCAACAGTCACTTCTCAGAATTGTTCCTGCCTATTAAAGGGGCTGATCGCCTACCCAAAGTTACCAGTAACCTGTATGGTCTAAGAGAAAAGGATTTAACAGGTAAGACTAAAATCCTCTTTTATTGTTCTATAGGAAACAAACAATCTAAGCAAATGGAGGGGATTACCTTTAGGTGTCCAGCTCTTTTTTTGGATAAGGTGTGGCAGGCATTATCACTTTTCTATTTGTTTGTTTGTTTGTTTTTTGCTCCAAAAATTACTCAAACAATATTAAGCTAGATATGTACTGTTTTTATGGGAGCACTCTGTGTGACTAAGTTGGGGTATGTAATACATCAAAATCAGGGCCACTGGGCCACTTACAAAAAGGAGCATTTCTTCTGCAAAACAATTACACCCTGTGGTCCAAGTAACATTTTTGAAAATTCCAGTAGCTTTAACCCCTTAAGGACCGGCCACGCACACACGCAGCCGTCACTTCAGGACCAGGGACCTTTTTTTTTTCCCAGAATACGATTCTGGACTCCCTAAACGGCGTGCAGCTGCGCAGGGAGCCCGGAATTCCATGACAAGGACCAGGGAAGTAGACAACGCAATGCTGTGACCACCCTTTGGTCCTTACAGGGTTATTAAACCCCATCTGATAAGGTTGTCACCCTATTATGAAGACTAAAAGGGGTGAATGCTATGCATCTATATAACTGTTCCCCAACAGGGCTTCTAATGCCTTGACTGCTACAGAGATCTCCAATTGCTTTTCAATGTGGTGGAAACCTCTTTAACAATTAAGAGGTTAATTATTTGATCCCTATGGATCTGAATTGTCAGATCTCTGGGAACAGAGACTGATCCTCTGGCTTGGGGAGTTCAGATATAACTTCACCCACTTCAGTCAGATCAGCCCACTCCTGCCCCCATCCTACCATTCCATGTCAAGCTCTTCCAACCAGCCACACCCATCCGATTAAGCCCCACCCATAATTACCTGAAACTTATCATTTGGACCCTCCCTTCTTCAGCTCTACGGTTTCTCTGGGACTAGGCTCAAGAAGGTTCCCAGGTATGGGTATATTCTAGTATTTTGCATTATACATAAAAGCTAAGTGGGGCAATTGTGAGGTAAACTAACTTCCATAGGGAACAAATATAACCCTTTGAGTGCCAGAGATATCCCTAATCCCCATTGATATAAATGAAGCTTATTAACTCATAAAAAATGCAGAGGATCTGCAATGCTTTGGAGACCTCTCTAGCATTCAAGAGGTTAAAAGTCCCACTTGGATAAAAGGGAATCTTTATTGGGCCCCTAAGGTACAGATGATTTGCCCCAGAATTTCTCTACTTTGGTTTTATACATATGGGCCTAAGTCCTGTTAAGATGTTACAAAGTGGTTCTCTTGAGAATGTGCAGACTTGTAGACCAGATGGGAACATTCTGCACTCGTCTTGCTAAGCTTTACCTGCTGTTTGGTGAGGCATGGCTTAAAGCAATCATAAATTAGGATTTCACATTATTCCCTTCGCTGCTCAGTACTTCACAGCCTTTTGCAGTGCGGTACTTTTATGTCTCTCCTGCAGTGAACCTAATACGAGGACATTTCCTGAGTGCCGTGACATTCTTCTATAGACTGTGGTCACTGTGAATGTCAAGTCTATGTGTTATTATGAAGACCAATTACTTTATATTATGAAATCGTTATATTGATTTTTGAGGTTTAAAAGTCTTGATAATTTTAAAGTCACATTATTCAAACTTAAAGGAGAAGTAGCACCTTATAATACTCCCTCTATGGGCAGCAAATTGTAATGCTTCCTATGAATTTAGCCCTTGTGCCTTTGTTCAAGAGATGATATTAGCAGTCAGTCCTGCATGATACATCTATGGCGGCAGATACGACCGGCAGTTTTTATTTATTTTTTAATTTTATATATATATTTTTTAAGTGAGACTGGCACTAACACTTTTTCTGTTTCATCTTTTGTGAAACACAGGAACCATGGGGCAAAGGACCCTCCATAGGAGGGGAGGACACTTATAAAAAGTGCTGTCTGAGGCGGAGACTCTCAGCCTACATCCCCCCACCCAGTTTGAAAAGTGCTATCATAAGCAGTGACACAGTGTAAAGCTCTCTTATCTAGACTCCTGTTACTAGCTTCCTTTTTTCAGGATTAACCAGTGTATAGAATTCTGAAGACTGGTTCTGTGTAGGATGGCTTACATTCATAGCCAGCTTTCCTCCTGACTTCTATGAAGCTTTTATATTCTTAATGGGAGTCTGAAGACTGACAAAAGCATTCTACAAATTTGTAATGCATGTCCTGTAAGTATATTGCTGTTTCTCTATATGACAGTTGCCTTTGGAGCACCCCAAGGCTGGCTTGATTATAAGCAGCATGTTTATTCCTCCTATGTTTGCAATTCATATGCTTACTATGGCTATCGTAGGGTTGTTAACACTTGTATGGTGGGCTAGAGCTTAGTTCAGCTCTAAGGCAAACTTCTACCCCCTTTGGAAGCCAGTTTCCTACAAAATATATCATGGGGTTTGATCCCTATTCTAGAAGCAGTGTGAGGATCGGAGGTTGCAGTGCCCCCCTGCTGTGTACCTAGGCCTCTGCTGCTTGAAGTTGTCATTCTTCTGGGTCTGACAATGGCCAGAGTAGGGTCCAGAGTTGGTAGGGAATGTGGGGAGAGCAAAGAACACAACACCGTAGCACGGGAAGCCATGAGAAAGGTGGATTGATGCAGACTGAAGCAGATCAGAGACCCTTCCAAATCTATCCGCTCTCCTTGCCCTCAAGGACATGCCCATTTCCCCTATTTAAATCATTAGTAATTTTGGTAATGTGTATCTGTCCCTTTGCTGTTGTGAATTTGAAACAGCATTTGATTCATTTTGCTTTTATACATAAGATTTATTTATTTATAAAATGTTTTAACAGGAAGAATACATTGAGATTCCTCTCATTTTCAAGTATGTCCTGGATCAGTGGAGCTAGCATTAAATTACAGTACTGGAGATATTATAGTTAACCAGAGTTAATAATGATCTTATGACATGGACTTAAAGTAGATCTGTCACCACACAACTTTTAGTTTCGTTAAAGGAATACTAACATCTAATCATAAGCTCCACTTATGTTACTGTGACCAGAAAATACTATTGACTTCTATGAATTCTGCTTTTGTTCAAGAGATCATCTCTTCAGTCTGTCCTGATGTCATGTCCATGGAAGTGGCCATGGCTGTTGCTGACAATTTTTTGCGATCTAGAGCAGGCACAGTACATGAGGCTACTTAACTCATTAAGGGCTAGATGGGGTTACAGTACATTGTGACGCAACGCTTGCATACTCTGGTCATTTAAGGGTTAAGATATCCTGTCAAGAGAGCAGAGTCTAAGGTCCTGTGAACAGGATATCACCTGTCATGTCCGCCTCTGTGAACATGACATCCAGGGCTGGTTGAAGTGGTTTTCTTATGAACAAAAGCACAAGGGCTAAATTCATAGGGGCCATTGGAATTTTCTAGCAATAGTAATTTAATTATGGGGGTTAATAGGTGGCATTCTTTAAATATTTGTTTAAAATAACTATAACCTTTTTTTTTTTTTTTTGCTTTTGTTTTGTAATCAGTGTAATGGCTTTGCTGATTTTTGTTAGGTACTCTTTAACCCTTTGAGTGCTGGGTAATGCATTACGAAGTAATGCACTGAACACTTCACTTGCACTCAAGGGATTAATATCAACAGAGCAGAGTTCTCTGACCCATCTAATACAACCTGCAAAGTTACTCACAATGGTCAGGAATCCCCTCCCTCCTTATTGTGCTGCCAGGACCGATCTTCTTTCTTAAGATGGTGGAATAAATGACAGGGATGAAAAATCACTAACATTCTCTCATGATGGAGGCCCCTACTGAGGGAAGCATTTGTAAAGGTGACTGCCTCTTTAATCATTTGAGCTCCAGAGGAGAATGCCACACATTCTCTGCACTCAAAGTCCAACAAGCACAGGTGTGCCTTGAGATGCAAGGCTAATATCCCCTGTACACCAGTTAACCTCAGGTGTACATCTCAGCTTTCTGTGGGTTTTGTCAGTAAGGTGTATGCTGGTCTTCCTAAACACAGAAAGTAATGGATCCAGAAGTAGCGTAACCTTCACTTTTAGGGCAATATTACAACAGGAGCCTCTCACTAAGAGCTTAGGTGGACTTTTCTGTTCTGTTACCACTCATGAGCAGTCCTATTGTTTTCTCTCTTGTGCCTTGTGAGGCTGTTCTTATAAATGGCTCCATAGTTGAAGTTGTTCATGGGAAAGTTGCAGTACGCTGTGTTCACAATTTGCCTTTGTCAGGATGATGATGATAGGAGATGTATTTCAGTGATACCTAGAGAGCTATTGGAGCCCCAGTCCTAGGAATACACATATTACAGATTAAGGGCTGCTGTCTCGGTAGGCTCATCTGCCCTTCATTTCTACCGTTTTCTCAAGAAGGGTGAATTTGATGAGTATAATTTTGTCTTTCAGCAGAACTGTGCCCTACATTTTTCATCTCCTCTCAGAATTTTTAAATTGCACAAATAAAATCTTGATTACCTCTGCAGAATGGTATGTTATGAGAATTTTTTTTTATAATTCTAGAAATGTTATTAATTTACTTTTTTAATGGTTATTAGTAGTTAAGGTGGAATGGTTATGAAATTGATTGTATTTTACATGATGGGCAGCCTGACAAGTGTTACTAATGAAATCTGTTTGCTGTTAGTAAATGGAAAGTTGCAAATCTTATGTTAACCCTTTGAGTGCCAGAGGGTGCGCAGCTCATTGCAGAGCAATGTGTTGCACACCTCTCTGGCACTCAGAGGGTTAAAGAGGGATTCTAGGCATCTCTGCTACAAATATATACAAATCTAGTAACACTGGTTCCCTAGTTTGGTTGTCAGAGCAATGCGTTGCACACCTCTCTGGCACTCAGAGGGTTAAAGAGGGATTCTAGGCATCTCTTCTACAAATATATACAAATCTAGTAACACTTGTTCCCTAGTTTGGTTGTCAAGAAAAAGTTTTTTGGGTGAAGGGAGGGTTTTTAAATGTGGGCTGTGTGGTATGTGATGGATTTCTGCATGAGTTTTTATCTATCATGTAGAACAGCGGTTCTCAACCTTTCTAGTGCCGCGACCCTTTGATAAAATTTCCCAAGTTGTGGGGACCCCTAACAGTAAAATTATTTTTGTTGCTCCTTTATCACTGTAATTTTGCTACTGTTATGAATCGAAATATAAATATCTGATGGTTTTAGGCGACCCCTGGCAAATCGTCATTCGACCCCCTAAGGGGTCCCGACCCACAGGTTGAGAACCACTGATGTAGAAGGTGAACATTGCTAGGGGAAACTATCTACAGTGTAGGGAGCTGAATATGGGTGCGCACAGCGATGTGCACGGCAGTGGCTGGGTGCGCACAGCGATGTGCACGGCAGTGGCTAGGCGCGCACAGCGATGTGCACGGCAGTGACTGGGCACGCACAGCGATGTGCACGGCAGTGGCTGGGCGCACACAGCGATGTGCACGGCAGTGGCTGAGTGTGATAGGGGACTTATGTCGCGATGCAAGAAACGGCATTGGATAAAGGCATTTTTGTGCGCGGATAGATTTTGCACATGTTCTAATCCAGGAAGTTAATACCGAGCGCTTCTTGAATTGCGCATATAAATTCCATTCTACAACAACAATACACAGACGTATAAATTAATTCGCAATAGCAGTTCCTGCATTAGGCGAATTCTCTATTACACTCACACAGATTCATTAATCTTAGCCACGTCCACAAAAAAATAAATAAACGCAGCCGTTTGCTAATCTTGATATTTTTCATGCGCAATTCAACAAAATCACGAGCAAACCTATTCCCTAGTGGTTTTCACATGGGAAATAGCGATTGCGCACGTTTCCTGCATCGTGCCATTAGTGGACAAAGTTTGCTCTTATGGGAGTAACTGTGCTGATAGATGCAATTTTAGGAGTCAGAAAAAGTGAAAGCTCCCCATGGGTTGGCAAGGGGGCTGGACCAATGGCAAACTGAGTGTGTTTCCAGTTATAGAAATATATACAGGGTCTGGCACACTTATTTATACATTAGGGAGGTAACCATGTATTACATACACACTGTTCCATAGAATCAAGTGGATTACAGACAGGTGCTCCCCTCCTCAAAAGTAACAGAATAAAGTATACAAAATTATAATAGAATACCCAAAAATACCAAAGTATACATTTATTAGCCCATAATAAAACATGCTCCTGAAACATAGGAAACATACAGAGATGTGATCTCCGTATGTATCACCCCTAAACACAATAAAAATACATATAGAGCCTGATCACCAGATGCCGGCATCCATATCTATAGCATACACAATTGTATTAGCCATAGATATAAATCAGAAAAGGAGGATCCATTAACTCTTGAAACAAATGTAGGTAACCAAATGTAGCTCTATCTAATCCAATCCCATAAGTTTGCACTGTTCACAGAG
Source organism: Rhinophrynus dorsalis (assembly GCA_037306005.1). Lineage (NCBI taxonomy): Eukaryota > Metazoa > Chordata > Amphibia > Anura > Rhinophrynidae > Rhinophrynus > Rhinophrynus dorsalis. The sequence goes on from CM074723.1 coordinate 421,078,580, forward strand.
ATCCAAACACTTTCCTTTACAGTGTATTTTTCAATTCATAATATTGGGCAGATAGAAAACATGTGCATCAGCTTTTCATACTTCAACGGAACCATATAGCCGTGACCAGCACATTGAGATATTATCACAGTTTTTTATACTACACACTGAGATCGATCATGATCACCCACATAGCTGGTTCCGAATAACATAGTTCATAAACAATCCCACCTCATCCAAGTGGTGTCCACCTTGCAGGGGGTCTTCCACTTGTGGCAGGCCCCCACCCCTATCGGATCTTCTCTGCCTAAACCGCCGGGTGTTCCTGATGTGTCTGATTCCTCTGAAGAGGAATTATTTGTGGACTCTGATGATGAAGACTGCTCTGCTGTCCCTTCCTCTTAGTTTTGGGATCCTTTTGAGGCTGATCCTGTCCCCTTGGCTGAGGGCCTGATCAGAGCTGTGTTGAACACCCTGAACATTCCCTTGGTGCAGGAAGTTTCTTCTGATCCCTCCTATATGTTCCAGGAGCCTGTTAGGCCCCATACTTGTTTCCTACCTAATCCCACCCTTGACCGCTTGGTGTCTGAGGAGTGGAAGTTTCCAGACAGGAAACAGTCTGTCTCTAGGACATTTGCTAAGCTTTATCCGTTCTCTGAAGCGGCCCTAGCTCAGTGGGTTCATCCTCCCAAAGTGGATGCACCTGTCTCCAGGCTTTCTGAGTCCACTGCCTTGCCTGTGGCTAATGCATCTGCTCTGAAAGAGTGGACTGACAAGAAGCTTGAGACTGCTCTCAAGGCTATTTTTGCAACATCTGGTTCTGCCCTGTGCCCTGCCTTTGCTGTAGCTTGGGTGAATAGAGCTGTGGCTGTTTGTACTGAACAGCTCACTTCAGCTGTCCGTCAGGGGGCTCCTACTGCTGACCTGTTGAGGCTTCTTGCCAACATCTCTGAGGCTCAGCATTATGTTTCTGCTGCCCTGTATGACGCTGTGCGTATGGTAGCCAGGACAACAACTATGTCTGTGGTAGCCAGACGTGCTCTTTGGCTCAAGATCTGGTCTGCTGACACAGCCTCCAAGAGGGCTCTCCTGTCATTGCCCTTTCAGGGCATCTCACTCTTTGGGCCTGATCTCAAGGATCTGATTAGTGAAGCCACCGGAGGGAAGAGTACTCACCTGCCAGTGGTTCAGAGGAAAAAGGCACCTGTCAAAAGGAATTGGCTTTTTCATCCCTTTCAGGCTGACTTGCGCCAAGCGACCCAGGCAGTGCCTCAGGCTCTACGCTCCTTATCCAAGCCTAAGGAGCAATGGAAGCCCAAGTCCTCTGCTAAGCCCAAGGCTTCCAAACCTTCTTCTGCATGACTTGCCAAATTCGTGTCCCCACCCGCCGGTAGGTGGTCGCTTACGCCACTACCTTTCAGCTTGGGAGGCATTTGTGGCGGACCCATGGGTTTTGCAGGTGGTGGCTACAGGGTACAGGATCCCTTTCACCTCCCTTTCTCCATCTCAGACCTTCTCTTCTCGCTCTCCTCTGGGAGCAGAAAAGTGCCACCTTGTCAAAGGAGCCATCCAGGCCCTTCTGGACAAGGCAGTCTTGGAACCTGTGCCTCCTCAGGAACGGGGGTTGGGGTTCTACTGCAACCTCTTTGTGGTTTCCAAGAAGGATGGTGGCTGCCATCCCATTTTGGATTTGAAGGATCTCAACTCCTTTGTGGTCAGGTTCCAGTATCACCAGGAGTCACTACGCACTGTGATCCTTTCCATGTACCCTGGGGAATTTCTGGCCTCGCTGGATCTTCAGGATGCTTATTTGCACATCACCATTCATCCAGAGAGTTGGCAATATCTTTGCTTTGCCTGCGACCGAGGGTATTTCCAGTTCTCAGCCCTCCCCTTTGGCCTGAACACGGATCCTCAAGTCTTCAGCAGAGTCCTGGGAGCATTGATTTCCGTCCTCCATCGAGACGGCATCAGAGTTACCCCATACATGGATGACCTCCTTCTGAAGGCATCTTCTCCTGCACTCCTTTATCAGCAGGTGCAGGATTGCATTCATGCTCTGTCCCGTAATGGGTGGATCATCAATCTGGACCAGTCGGACCTTGTTCCTTCACAGAGGATAGTGTTTCTGGTCCTCATTTTCGACACCCAGAGAGAGATGGTGTTTCTCATGGACGAAGTGGCTCATCAGATAGCACTGAAGGTCCAAACTGTCCTTTCTTGTGATCCAGTTCCAGCCAAGAAGCTGTCATCCCTGGTGGGGAAGTTCGCCCGCCAGTGGTTATATTTGAATATATTTATATTAGGTAGAAGTGCTCTCCCACATTTGTATTTTTTTTCAGTCCCATCTCTTATCCATAATAGATGTTCAGATTTGCAGTGGAAATAATTATAACAATGCTATTGTCATTTGCATTCTTCACTTCTGGTAATAACGTCTCCTATTTGTCCTGATTTTACCTTTTTCCACTGCAGAAATTGTCACAAAAAATTAACTGAAATTTCATTCATGCTGGGGCTAACCTTTACTTTTCACTTATCCTTTAACCCATTGAGTGCCAGAGAGGTACGCAACTCATTTCAATGCATTGCATATCCCTCTAGCACTCAAAGGGTTAAGGACGAGAGGATGTGCAACACATTGCTTTGAAATCCTTTGCACCCTCTTCTGGTCCTTAAGCAGTTAACAAATGAATGAACCTAACTGCTTTTCTTTTACTTTCTCTGAATAAAGAATGTGTCAATTAAACTTCTCAAACAATAATGTTTCTTCTTTTTGTCATTTATTGGGCAAGATTTATAGTATTCCAATTTATTTTTAGCTGTCTGCTGACATTTGGTTATCTAATCTTTACAGTCTCATTCCTGTACATGTTCACCATTCTGAATAGAGCTAAGGTGTGATAAATATTTATTAGAAATCCAGCCATTATCAGTTATGACTGTTTACAGTGCTGGCTGACTTGACTGGCCAAAGCTGAATATAATTAAAGGGCAACATCACATGGATCTTCTCGCCCGGCTGCATTGTGAGCTCTGACATATCAGCAGGGAAGCAGTACTGGGGTAAAGGGTAAACCCTAGTGCTCCCTTGTTGGTTCTGAGAGACTGGAATGACATATTTTGAAGTCTTTCTGTTCTGTCTCGTTGGGCTACAAGCACAACACCCCTATAGACACTAGAGAAGGACTGCACACAACCTGATGATAAGTTTGTGAATGTGAGCCAATGGCTTCCAGGTCACATTCCATACTGCTGCCAGTTGAGCAGGTTAGTTTTTGGACCCCCTTACAAACGTATGATATTTGTTCTTCAAATTCATAATTTGTTGTTTAGAGCAGAACTCTCATACCGATACAGCTTACCCCCATGTATTTATCGTATACCTGGATTACCAAAGAAAGGTTTATGAAGTGTGCAATGTGTAGGCATTGATGTATATCAAACCTTGGTATCCGAGTGTTACGTTTGGCAAGCAAGACAAGGAGTCAGACGGTATAGTTAAGATTACCTTTATTAGAATAATAATAACAGTAATGCAAAAAGATAAATAACAGGCAGAGGGTGACCGAAGAGGCTACGCTCTATAAGAAATAGGAGTTTGCCAAAAGATCCACCACTACTGCTAGAAACTAGGCCTCAGCCCACTGTAGTCTCTGTATATGGAGAAACGCCCAACAGACTAGCACTGACTCAGCCTGCAGTCAGTCTAGGAGAGATGTCTCCAATAATGAACGCAACCAAGGAGACTACTTACTCACTCCTGCAGTAAGATAGGAGTCTGACAGAGCCCCAGGTCTGCACTAGGATGGATGTCTGTGGAGCGGGAGCCAACACACATAGGAAACAGACAGAGACCCTAGTCAGCACCAGCTAGGATAGTCAGACAGGCCAGGTCATACATGGAGCGGGTAGTCAGCCAGAACCAGAGGTTTGCACCAGATAAGATATCCACTGAAGCGTTGGTATGCTGGATGCGCAGTGGACAGAGCCCCAGGTCAACACCAGATGGGTAGTCAGACAAGCCAGGTCATTCACAGAGTGAATGTCAAAGCCAAATCGGAATGCTCACAGAGAATGGTCAGACAGAGCCTCAGGTCAGAACCAGGATGGATGGACAGACAAGCCGGGTTGTACACAGGAATCAGGAATACAAATCAGTGAATTGCTCAGAATAACAACGTAAGGGTAACTGATACACAGGCCCAAGAAGTTTATAAAGGAGAAGGCGGGACTAATTAGGTCCCCCAGGCTGGGCCTATAACAGGCGTCCAGGCAAGTTCCTGATTTAGTGCTGCCATTAACAAGGAACCAGACTAGGCCGTAGGCAGAGAGGGACGCGGCTAGTGATGCATTAGTCCAGGACCCTGCTCCTGGCTGAATGGCGCAGGCAGATGTAAGGCACTGTGACATGGACAAAATGAATATGTAAAGCATGGCCATCTTGGCGAATCTTCTGAAAGGGATGGGGATTGCTTTGGAGCCGTGAGGTACAGCTTGTACCACAACGCTATGATTCTACATCATCATAAAAGTTCTACATTAAAGGGGAACATTCATATCAGAAAAAATTGCAACCTCAGTAGCATGATAAATGGAGCTTGCTGTAACGTTAGCCCACATAAATACAACTGCGAAGGGAAGCGTGAACACGCTCCCTGGGGCAGCTGGGAGGGAGGTGGGAAGTCCTGCTCCTTGTGCAGCACATACAATGTGTGGCACAATGCTGAACTGGAACATTTCGGGTCTCTGTAGCTTAAATACTAGATAGGTAAAATTAAAAAAAAACAAAAAAAAAAAAAACGCTTTGAGTTCCACTGGGAGAAAGGCGCTATATAAATACTAATTATAGTTATTATATAATCTAAAAAAAAAGGCGTATTTGAAGATAATGAAAGTTGGCTTAACTTTCAAGAACATGTCAAGTAAGGGTGAAAGTTTCACTTTAAGAAAAGGAAGAATGTTTGAAGGCAAAGATACTTTTATGACAAATATGTATTGTAGAATTTTTCATGCTGATAAAAACAGTGGGACACTCTCTGCTGTTCTTACAACTTGAACTAGACCACAGTATGACATTTTCTTTGGTCTTTTTTTTCAGGAACTTCTGGCCATTGGCTGTAATAATAATAATAATGCTGTCTTGTATGGAATTGTACTTACTTTTGAATTAAGTCCAGTGGCGGCAATACCTGTGCAGAATGAAAAAAGCACAAAATATATTACCGTTCTTTTAATATTATAGAAAAAATAGAAATAAAAAAACACAGGAAATATGTGCAATAATCCTCCTGTAGGGTTTATGGAAATAAAGTCTATTAAAGATTGAAATTACCTGCATTTGGTTTAATTTATGGTTACCAGGCCAAGGGAACATGTGCAGTAGTCTTTCCCTCCTCACAATCTGGGAAAGAAAGTAGATTTAAAATGGTGATGAACTGTGGAATTCCTATATAATTTGGCCAGCAGTAGGAGGCTATACACAATATTGGCATATCTAGGAACTCTCCCGATCTGCCCTGGAGACTCCAGTTTTCCAGACTTGAATACAAGGTCTCTGGGGACAGAGGATGGTTCTCCGGTTTGCAGAATTCCATGGTAAACCCCACCCCCCACCCCTAGACCTGCCCACATTCCTGTTCATTTCAAGGCAAACTCTGGCTTTCCATCTCCCAATCCTGCCCACCTTAATTAAGCTTCACCCATATTATGACTCAAGTCATGTCATTTGGGCATTCCCATCACCATCCCTCATTGATACGTTAGAGGATCTTTAGTTGAAGGTTCTTGGTTATAAATATTGGCTGTAACTGTGGACTGTGGCTGAAACACTGTTGGAGCAAATGTAATGCATACTTTTTTTTAGTGGCCGGAGTTGCTCTATACATAGATTAAGCCCTAAAAGACCGGAGGGGTGTGCAATGAACAAGGGGTCCTCAAAGGGTTAATACTTGGGACTCCTCCTTGAATGCTAGAAAAGTCTCTAGCAACCGTGGTTAAATAACACACATCTCCTCGTGAGATGCAGTAAGGGTTGATGCTGTAGTGATGTGTGTCTTGTGATGTGTGGTGAGCATATTGACTTGGCAATAGAGACACACATTACCATATGAACTAAAAATTAGGGATGCAAGGGGGAGGGAGAATATGCTCATTAGAATAGTGGGGTGACAAGCTGCTGGCGATGTGGAAGGGATGCTCTCCCTTACACATTGCCAGCAATTCAACAACCCTGAAGTCTGAGTGCGTTCTTTCTGCTTCCCCACTGGGCGAGAGGAGAGGATATGCTCAAGCTTCAACATCACCAACCCTTGAAGTGCTATATTTAGGAGCACTGCGTGCCTCTGTGGCACTGAAAGGGGTAAAGAAGTTGTAGTACAAGCTGAAGGTGAGAAGCTAGATAGGGAAATCGGTAAGGCAGAAATCCCACCTACTGAATTCAGGCAGTGTTTGCCTGTGAAATGTATAGCGGCGAAGAGAGATAGAAAATATGTTACTGAACATGTTGTAATAGTTTGTTTGAATGCAAGCTATGCTGGTACATCTCCAAAATGCCCCTCTGGCATCCCCTCACATCATCCACCTTTCACAGTGCTTGTCAATGTGAGGGGATGGGAATTCGCCAAAAGGTGCAGCACACACACATTCTCTTCCCTGACCTTCTCTCTCCTCCCACCCCCATCCCTTTCCCTTACCAACCATTCATCCATTCATAATGCCCCTTCCACCGTCCGTTTTGCTGTTCCTCCTGTCCTCCCCCTCCCACCCCCATTCCTCTCTCTAATGCACCTGTCTAGTTGCTACTACTCATAGGAATAATGTAATTGAAAGGAAGTGATAGAGCTGGAGAGACGAGGCTTTAAACCTTTGAGGGCTAAATGTGTCTGTAACATGTTGCTCTGAAATGTGTTGCGGAGTCATCTGGCACTCAGAGGGTTAAAGCCTCGTCTCCGCCACTCTAGTGCATCCTACATATATACATTATACATACATAATTCCTATGAGTAGTAGCAAGAAAACAGGCGCACTAGAAGAAGGAACGGAGGAGATGGGGTTGGGTGGACAGGCTGAGTGGTGAAGGGGACTGTGGAAGGGGCATTATGAAAGGACTAGCTGGTGTTGAGTGAAAAGGAAGAGTGGGAGGAGGGCAAAGGGATGAAGGAGAATGTGTGTATGCTGCACCGCTTGGCGAATTCACATCCCTTCACATCGTCCGACACTGTGCAAGCTGGCAGTGTGAGGAAATGCCAGCAGGGCAACTTGGAGACTTATCAGCATAACTTGTGTTCAAACAAACTATTACACTCTGTGCAGTAACATATCTTCTATCTTTCACTCTGCAACTATGAATTTCCCAGGCAAACAGTGTCTGGATTCTGTAGGTGAGATTCCTGTTTACTGATTTCTCTATCTAGCATCTCATCTTCAGCTTGTACTACAACTTTCCTACCACTTTCAGTGCCACAGGGGTATACAATCCACATCCCGTGTTACTCAAAGTATTACAGGAGGGCACTTGCAATCTCTGCTCTTTAGCAGAGACAGAAAACTGTCCTTTGGCTCCATAAGGAGCTACAGGCAGATCCCAACATCACCATCCGCAGATTAGCAATGTTAGGTCTGTGAACTAGGAGAGCAGAGGCTGCTATTGGAGCTTAGCGCATGTGGTAAACAGCCACATTAACATATAAGCACACCCACATGAATAAAACAATGGCTCATTAACCTGCATTTCTGTATGGAAATGAGCCATTGTCAATATGTTACTTGCAAAATCGTAAATCTGTCAAAATCGTAGTCAATTCATGACCATAGATTGGTTTCAGATTGACCGGGATATTATGGCAAAGACATGTTAGTGCATATTGGCAATGTGCCTTCGACACAGATCCGAAACAACATTGTCATCCTGAACCCTTATCAAACTTTAGTGCCTCTCCCCCTGGTGCATTCAGTCCTTTAACTTAGTTTTGTCATTTCTCAGTCACTCATTTTTATGATATCTGTTCTGCTTGATTGGGTCTCTTTCTTCAGACATGAACATATTTTGATTGTGTCTCTTCTCATTATATACACATTTTAATATTCAGTCACATAACTTTGCTCAGTGTTCTCCTTTCAAGCTCGAACAACAATTTAACCAGCTTTGATGGCACAAATTTAATTCCCTCTGAAGTAAATGCAATTCTATTTGTGTAGCTCAGAATACATGCAGATAGATTTGTGGTAAGTGAAATACCTAACTTTAGAACTTTACCTAAACCTTTCATACCATTATTTCTTTCATCTACATAGACCAGGGATGGGCAACCACTGACTTTCCAGTTGCTGGAGATTACAACTCCCATCCATTGTCTGGTAGGGTATGATGGGAGATGTAGTCTCCAACAGCTGTAGAAACAAAAATTGCCTGCCTGATACAGACCAAGGCACTTTGTGGTGTGTGTGTGTGTGTGTGTATAGATGTGTGTGTATATATTTTTGTATAATATAATGCTATAGAAGAGAACATGGTCACATGACCACAAATTGTATGGCCGTGCCTGACACACCTCTGATCTGCAGCAAGGAGAAGATATGCATATCTCCTCCACACTGCCTGAGGCTGACATACACAGTGGCGTGATTTTGACAGGAGTAGACAGGGGGCCGAAGGTCCCCTGGCCACTCCTGTAAAAAAAAAAAAAAAAAGAAAAGAAAAACTCTGCAAGGAGTTGGCCCCTCTTCAAAATCTTCTCTTGCTAAAAAAAAATGTCTGACTTTAACAAAGGAGAGAGGCTGCCAAGGTTCCACAGGTCTGCTCATGGGGTTAATGGAGGCCAGCTTGATGCGCTCTGTGTGCCTTTGCCTTTCTCCACAAGCCCTCACTCTGCCGCTGTACTCTCATGCCTTTTACAAACACATGTGTGCAGCACCCGGATACTCGCACTGTTCATGTTCTATTCAGCTAGGCTCGCCACCTGACTGCCCCTCACCTTCTTCAAGTAGGTTAACAAGTGGATAGTAACCCCACTGGCACTCAAGGGGTTAATATCCTCTTGTCAGCTTACTCGTACAAGGTGAGGGGCAGGATCTCTATCTTCTAAACCTGCGAATTCCTCTACATTTCACACTTCTTTTACACAATTGCCCACAACCTTTATGATAACGAAACTCACATAATCCCTCCCTTTTTCTAAAACCATGGCTGCTGTTTGAGACAGACATTTTTTTGTGACTGCTATGTACTCTTGATGTGGTTGGGACGGGGAAGGCTAGAGGAATCTCAACGTAACAGACCATGGAAAAGTCAGGGTATGTTTTGGGGATCCATGACTTCCAGTGATGGATTCTTAATAGAGCCAAGAACTGCAAGTATGCAAATTAATTATTTCCCTCTTTATTCCTAAGTACATTTCTGGTTAGGACGTCACATTTAGTTGGCCCATCGGTTTGGTCTCGTGATAAGCGTGCAGTTCAACTAAACTTTGTCATCAGCCAATTGGAAGTGGGTGTTACAGTAGACTATTTGGCCAGAACGTTTACTTAACCTTTTTGGTGCCAAAGAGGTATCTAATGCATTGCAGCGCACGGTCATTTATACATTTTTTGCAGAAGTCTGAGTTGACTGTACATGCTTCTTCCACATGGTGCCGTTTCTTCACCCTTGAACTGCTACTTTGTTTTGTTCATATGGCCCATGAAGGGCCACACTTGCCATTTCCCTTTCCCTCCAGCCACCAAACAGAACCAGTCACCCCAACAGTCCCAGCATAACCTTGAAATAAAAACACGTACAACTGAATAAGGTGGAAAAATTGTGAGGTCAAAACTTTATTGATTGGATTTTTGACCTATTTAAGGGAGCCCAAGGAGTACCCTCCCCTTTACTAAGTGGCGCCCCAAGGCCACTAAACGCTTGGGCCAAGTCTATGCCCAGCTTGTGGCCATGGGAAGTAAAGGGTGAGATCTTTCAGGCGATCACTGCCTCCCCACCTCTGGTCCTTCTCCATGGCCACCACAAACAACCATACTGGGGGAGGCAAATGAGGCCCCAGTGGCAATCCACTGTGACGCTAGCTCCATTCCACAGTGCTTTCCGGCAATCTCCCGCCCATTTTTCAGGCTGACCTGGCTGCACAGCACAAGCCAGCCTGCCTACCTTCACCATTTTGGCTATGCTGCACTGTCCACAGTGCTTTCCAGGAATCTCCCGCCCTTTTTTCAGGCTGACCTGGCTGCACAGCACAAGCCAACCTGCCTACCTTCACCATTTGTCTAAGCCGCACTGACTGGGCCTTGGAAGTGCCACACCCGCCACAGAGGGGAATCCAAATCCCTAATCTCCTGCTTACCTACAACAGGTAGGCCTTTTTAAACTGTAAGCCCTGCCTACAAACTTCCTGCCTTATTCTTTCCCCACCCCCACAACAGGAGGGGGAGGAAGCCCCTTTCCTTTGTTCCACAGCCCCCTCTCCCCCCTCCGGAACACTGCACAGGAGAGAGGGGGAAGGATGCAGCCTCGTGGCCCTTAAAGGGCTTCCAGCCGCCATTTCAACCCTTTCAAAGTGTCCATCTGCATGTATGTATGTATGTATGTATAATATGTGTGTATGCATAATGATATGTATGTATCTGTCTATACTTGTCTGTGTGTATGTCCCACAAAGTGTGTGTGTATGTATATATGTATATATGTATATATATAAGATAAAATAGAAATTGAGAAATTTAAGGTGCACCATAGGGAACAAATACAATTTCCCATTAATTTAAATGGACTTTTAAACTATTGGATACCAAATAGACTTCTCTAGCATCCAAAGGTTTTATGCTATAATGATCATGTAGTTTTACACCTTCATGTTACTCTACTTTCCCTTTTATACAATGCTCCTATTTTCTTTTAACATATCTGAGCTTTATGATTTGTGGAACATAACTTTGCTTAATAGATCAATGGGAAAAAGTACAGAAAATAAAACAAAATCCAAACACCAATGTGAACCTCACATCAATGGATTAATAGAGAAACTGTTGGGAAACATCACAGTCTATACATCAGTGTTAACTGGCATGGTTACCAAACTAATGGATACACACTGTAGGGATGGATAAAGGATCCTGGACTCAGAGGACTACTGAAACACACCCTGGGAGGTTGAGGAATCTGATTTTATTAAAAATAATCTGTAATGAAACTATTGTATTAAAAAGGTGCGCATACATAGACTATTTGCCTTGTGTATGGACACCTTAACCCCTTCAGTGCCAGAGGCGTACGCAACGCATTGCAGATCAATGAGTTCCATACCCCTCTGGCACTGAAGGGGGTTAAAGGGATAATAATGTTTCACAGAAACAGCAGCTCCAATTAATCTTCATAGTATTTGGGCCTTGGAGAGTGTTATTACAACACTGTCAGAGTAGTAGTTCAAGAGTAATTGAATGATAAAGTATCCCCCTCCCACCCTTTTACCTAGTGGAAGTCACCTCCCCTCAAATGTGGAATCTGGTCTCTTGACCGGACAACTCACAGCAAGGGACAATCTTCTTACTGTGAACATAAGGAAAACCCTGCCCCCCTTGACAGGTTTTTCCTCATGCTCACTGAAGATTGTCCCTCTCTGCGATCCATCCGGACAGTCTTGCTGCTCTGAGATGAGCAGTGTTACATCAGTAAAAGGGGCCGGAGGGAGATACTTTATCATTCAATTATTCTTAAACTACAACTCTGACAGTATTGAAATACCATTCTCCGTGGCCCAGATACTATGAAGATTAATTGGAGCTATCTGCTTTTATTTTGAAACATTACTATGCCTTTAACACTAATTCAAACTGAACAGTTACTCATGCTCTTGATCATGATCACTGTTAAATGTAGGCGTATCTCCTCCGTTCAGCAAACTGCAAAACCTTCCCAAAATATTTTGAAGAGTCCTAGCACTCTTATGTGACTACTGAATTGTAATGGAACATATGACAACTGGTTTTAAAGCCCGCGTACACGGGCCAACACTGGAGGCGCTACAGTCCTGCTCAGTACTGACTGCCTGCACCACGGCTGATACGGAGCGGGGTGCTCCAAATTCAGACCGTAGTTCTCTCTGCGCAGCTGTCTCTACTGCGCATGACGGTTTCTGAAAAACATACTTAGTGAATTATAATATAGGATATGCAGATTACTGCAGTTTGAGGTTATTAAACTGCCAGATAGCAATGAATTTATTGTAGTAAGAATTCAAGATTCCATATAACATCAAGTAAATAGACAACTGGAACAATTCTGGGGAAAACCCCAAAAATTGGTGGGGGGCAAATGAACATTCCTGTTGATCTAAATGGTGCTTTAACCTTTTAATTGCCAGAGGGGTGCGCAACACATTGCAAAGCAACTTGTTGCGTACCATTCTGGCACTCAAAGGGTTAACCTCTTGAATTCTACAGAATCAAAGCAATGCAATGGTGACCCCTCTAGCATTCAAAAGGTTAAAATGTAATTTAAATGAATGGAAATTTAGAGATTTTCTTTCTGCTTGGGATAAATGGTTTGGTTCACACTGCATCAAGCTCGCTTTTACTTGGAGGTTGCCATTAGGACCGTCACAGAAATGTCTGTCTGCAGTTTGCTGTTAGGATTTATTCCAAACAGAACTACTCCAGTGGCTAACTGGTTAACCCCCTCCTACTCACTTAATGTTGAGTCACTTGGCGTTTTATCTACATCGTTTCCAGCATGTCATGCTGAGTTCACATTAAATAGGTCTGTCTGTGATTAGAAGTCATCCTTTTATGTTTTCTGCTGGGATGGATTGTTGAAAAGAATTTAATTAGACAGTATGCGAGTACTTTAACATGAAAAAGAGGTGAGAAATGTGGCCCTTCAAAAATATCTAATTGAATGCTAGCAGATACCTTGGTGATAAATAGAACATTTGGAATGCTTTTATGAGTCACACACCTGCTTTTCTTTCCCTTTACAGTTGCTCAGTGCTTTCCATATATTGATTTCATTATATAAATTAATCCTCAATTGTGCTCCCTGGTTTTTAGCCAGATTGGTAACCTCCAGACTGAATACTGGTGGGTAACCAGAGTTAGATTTACATCTCCGGCATCCCTAGGCAAGGCACTCTAGGTGCCTTTTGCTCTGCCCATAACCACACCCCCACTCTTTGCAAGACCCGCCCCCCACTCCCATCCACTGATTCCTAGAATATGCCCTTGTCCTATAACAAGTAAGAACAAAAAAGTGTTAACCTCTTGTATGTTAGATATATCTTAAATTAATTGTGGAGAGCTCTCTAACATACAATGTGTTAAATAATATCCTGTAATGTGATATAAAACTGGTGCAGAGTCATTGCGATTGCTCTGAACATGCCCACAATTAGGAGTGTGGGTGTGGCCAGCACCTCTTAGGTATTCCTCAAAATGTATAACTCGAGACAGTTGCCTACTTTGCCTACTGGGAAATTTGGCCCTGTGTGTAATACAGCTCAGCTGCTATGACAGCCTTGCCAACGTCCCTTTTCTGCCAGATAGCTGCATGGATTTCCTCTGCCAGTTTGGGGTGCAGAATGCTCAATTTTCCCAGGCCCACCCACAGCCCAAAGCACAAACTGGCTTGGCAGAGCAAGAAGTCTGTTCAAGAGTTGGGGGCCTTTTACAAGACACTTGGGTATTTTCTATGATGGTCCAGTGGGTTTTGTGCTTGCAAACCAAGCACAAACTAAGCACACGTAGAAGACCATTTTAGTGAAGGATTTCTGTTTCTATAACATGATCTCAGGACTCCTGCAGAGCCGCCGCTTGCTCACTGAATGGATTCCCCTGCTCTCGGCTAGAATGCTGACGTCAGTGGAGAGAGGAGGAGAGGGAACTTTGAAAGCGGATATCTCTCAAACCTTTATGTCGCTGGTATCGTTGAATTCAGAATTTTAAGGGCTACAACACGGGGGATAGTAATGATGAAGTATTAATATCCCTTTAAAAGGAGCCTTTACCCCATTAAATGTTAGCGGGTCTCCAGCACTTTGCTTCACAATTCAAGGGGTTATGAGACTCATCTGTGGGAACCTTTGCCTCCTGTGCTGCAGTTGTTTTGACACAGAATTGCTCAGTTTGCTTTCTGCAAACAGCCTTTTTAGAGCAAAATGGCATATCTGAATATTCATTTACCCCAAACAGTATTGGCACCTTAAGTAACCATTGTGGCTATAGAGCTAAGTAAGGTAAACCAATGGTATAGCCAGTGGAACACCAGCAGGGGAAAGGTTGAACATTCTTTCTCTGTCGTCCAATAAAGGTTACTGGTAACTCTGGGAGGCGATCCGTCCCTTTAAGTAGGCAGGAACATTTCTCTAAATGTATGCAGGAGGTGGAGCCTCCCTTCCCTCCTTAGGCTGCAACTAGCCATCCAGCCCCAGAATGATTTGTTCCTTGGTGCGACAACACCAGGTGGAGAACATTCTTCTATAGGTTTAGTTTCTTTTTTAGTTTCTGTCAGGTATGGAATACCACCATTAGGTGGATTACCATGACTGACCAATGCCCTTCAATGTGGCTAGCTCAGTATCCAGGTGCTTTTTTTGGTGGACCTTAAGCCATGAGGGGGAAAATCTTGATTCCAAGTGCTTCCCCAAGAGTTGCCCACTGAGGTAATTCTTGCTGCATGGTAATCTGAAGACAGAAGATCTGCAGGAAAGGTGAGCTACCCTTTGAGTGCTGCAGCTCCACTTGTCCCAGAGTGCCCCTTTGCATAGGGGTTGTGTTTGGGAGTTCTCATTGTGCACTCCTGCACTCATTGGGTATATATGTATGTCTGTTGGGTATTTGGAGCAGGTTTATGTGGTAACTTAACCCTTTGTCTGCTGGTAGGCTTGTTTTTGGGGGGTTTTATGGCACTTTCCCTACTGGGTTAGTGTTTTCTAAGTGTTCACACATGTTTCATGGATGTTTTACATGTTTTTAAGTTTTACTTTAACTCTTATTAAAATTATGTACTCTGCCTTTAAGGCTTGCTTTACCACGTAGACGTCATTGCTCCATTTACCTCTATGGAACAATACTATTTGGGATGCATCTCTGCAACCACTTAACCTAGCAACTTCAGAGTGGGCTCATTTTAATTGTCTACCCTTGCTCTATCATCCGGTTTGTAGTTCAAGTGTGTTGGGGGGCTTCGGGCACTGTTTGGGGTACTTTTTGGGAAAAACTAAATTTTCCATGAGCGCTTGCTTCGCGCCTATTTTCTGATTGGCTCCCGTCGCGGCAGCCATTTTGTGAGCTTTTCTCAGTGAGTATCCTACGCAGGGCTTGAACTCTCTTTCTCTCCTCTGCAGATTAACCTTTCGCCTGCCAGATAAGTCTATATTTAGCATTTCTGTGGTGAAATATTAATCTTACACACTATAATTGGGTGATTTACTGTACAGTTGGTTATTTTGATACTGTGAGAATGTCTGTACTGCTGGAGCTTGAGGCTAGACCTAAGACTAAGGAGGCTGGGGTCTCAGTATCCCCCATTGTGCATTGCTCTCCCTGTCACGCAGGGCTACCTAGAGAGTTCTCTGGTCATTTATTCCCAGCATGTTCTGAGGTTCCTGACAGCAACCCAGGGACTTTCAGCCATGCTATTGAGCCAGCTTGGGTGCAAGAGTTTAAGGCTGTGACTAGGGACCTTAGGTCCACATTGCAACTCTTTCCATCCCAGATACAGGGGGCACTTCAAATGTGGCAGACCCCCTCTACTATCAGGTCTCCCCTGCCTAAACTGCAGGGGGCACCTGATGTGTCAGATTATTCTGAGGAAGAACTGCTGTTGGATTCGGATGTTGAGGATGGTACTGTCTTGGAGTCTTCTCGGTCCCTTGGGGATCCCTTTGAAGCTGATCCAGAACACTCTGTTGAGGGTCTGATCAGGGCTGTATTATCCACATTTAACATTCCATTGGTTCAGGAGGTTCCTTCTGATCCATCTGATGTTTTTCAGGAGCCTGCTAAGCCCCTTACTTATTTTCCTCCTAACCCTACTCTTGACCGTCTGGTTTCTGAGGTGTGGAAATCTCCGGACAAGTCTGCATCTGTGTCCAGGAAATTTGCTAAGCTTTATCCCTTTTCTGAAGCTGAGCTGGCTAAATGGGCTCATCCCCCTAAGGTGGACGCACCTATATCTAAATCTACTGCCTTACCTGTCTGATGCTTCTGCTCTGAAAGACTGGACTGACAAGAAACTTGAAGTTTCCCTCAAGTCCATTTTTGCTACTATTGGTACCGCTATGCATCCAGCGTTTGCTATTGCATGGGTTAACTGGGCTATTGCAGTCTGGACTGAACAACTCACTGTGGCTGTCCGTCAGGATGCGCCTACATTGGAGTAATTGCGTCTTCTTGCCAAGATCTCTGAAGCACAACACTATGTATCTGCTGCTGCTTTTTATGCCATGTGCATGATGGCTAGGGCTTCTACTACTTCTGTGGTAGCCAGGCGTGCTCTATGGCTTAAGATCTGGTATGCTGACACTGCTTCCAAGAAAGTTTTACTTTCTCTGCCATTTCAGAGTTCCTCCTTGTTTGGCCCTGATCTTAAGGAACTGATTAGCGAGGCCACAGGGGGTAAGAGTACTCTTCTACCCTTGGTTTTAAGAAGAAGTTGCCGTTTAAACGTAACCGGTCCTTTAGTTCCTTTCAGACTGGGACGCGTTCATCGAACCAGGTGGTTCCATCAGATCTGCGTTCCTCCTCCAAGCCCAAACAGCAATGGAAGCCTAAGACTGCCAAGACTGCTTCTGCATGATTCACCAAACCCAGGTCCACATCCTGCTGTGGATGGTCGTCTGCGACTCTTTCGCAGGATTTGGGAGGATTCTGTGTCGGACCCATGGGTTTTACAAGTGGTGACAGAGGGATACAAGATCCCTTTCTATTCTCTTCCTCCTTTTTGCTTTCGTCTTTCTCGTTCTCCTCAGGACGCCGAGAAACGCCATCTGTTCAAAGGCGCTGTTCAGGCTCTTCTGGACAAGGATGTCCTGTAGCCGGTGCCTCCTTCAGACAGGAGTTTGGGGTTTTACTCGAACCTCTTTGTGGTAGCCAAAAAGGATGGCGGATGTTGCCTTATTTTGGATTTGAAGGATCTAAACTCCTTTGTGACCAAGATTCTGTATCGTCAGGAGTCTGCGCACAGTGATTGCTGCAATGTCTCCAGGGGAGTTCCTTGCTTCTCTGGACCTTCAGGATGCATATTTACACATCCCAATCCATCAGGAGAGCAGGCGGTACCTGCGGTTTGCCTGCGACAGAGGACATTTTCAGTTCTCAGCTCTTCCATTTGGTCTGACGACGGCCCCTCAGGTTTTCCAATGAGATCTGGGGACCTTGATATCCGTTCTCCATCGGGACGGCATAAGAGTGACTCCTTACGTGTATGACTTGCTTTTGAAAGCCTCCTCTGCGGACCTTCTTCACCAGCAGGTTCAGACCTGCATTCAAGTCCTCACCCATCACGGATGGATTGTCAACTTGGACAAGTCAGATCTTTTGCCATCCCAGCAACTGATCTTCCTGGGTCTTCTATTCGATACTCAGAGGAGCATGGTATTTCTACCGGATGTGGTAGCCCATCAAATTGCCCACAGGGTTTCAGAGATTCTGTCTCAGGATCTGGTCCCAGTTCCATTCGCCATGGCACACACCAGGGAACTCCAGTGGTTTGCGATACAGGTGTGCAGGGATCGACCAGATCATCAGAGGATGTCGGTGTCACTTCCTCCTCATGTGGAGCTGAGCTTGGAGTGGTGGTTGGACCTTTCCAATCTGCTGAAAGGGAGATCCTTTCTGATTCCCTACTGGACCATGGTCGCGACAGATGCCAGCCTCTCGGGCTGGGGAGCTGTTCTGGGTCGCTTCAGCGCTCAGGGGAAATGGTCCACGGAGGAGTCCCTTCTCCCAATCAGCATCTTGGAACTTCAGGAGATATTTCATGCTCTACGTCATTGGGTGTCTCAACTGGAGGACTGTCCAGTCCAAGTATAGTCCGACAATGCCACGGCAGTGGCCTACATCAACAGACAAGGTGGAACAAGTAGTCTCGCTGCTCGGTTAGAGGTCAAGGCCATTTTGTCCTGGGCAGAGGTTCATGTTCCTGTCATTTCCGCAGTGCACATTCCAGGTGTAGACAACGTCATAGCAGACTTCCTCAGTCGTCACACAGTGGACAGCGGAGAGTGGGAGTTACACCCCTAGGTGTTTCAACTCCACGTGGATCTAATGGCAACTAGATAGAACAGGAAGGTTCTGGTGTTCTGCTCTCGGTGGAGAGACTCTCTGGCTCTAGTTGTTGATGCGATGTCCATCCCTTGGACATTCCCTCTGGCCTACATCTTTCCTCCCCTTCCAGTGTTGATAAGGGTGTTACGGAAGTTGAAGATGAAATGTTGTCCGGTCATTCTGATTGCTCCAGATTGGCCATGTCAATCTTGGTTTCCGGAGCTTCAGGCTGTATCTGTGGTGGAGCCTTTCCACTCCCCTTCCGTCCGGATCTTCCTCTGCAGGGTTACCTGTGGAAGGAAGATGTCCTTCGGCTCAATTTGATGGCCTGGAGGTTGAATGCTTGATTTTAAGGAAGAAAGGTTTTTCTTCTGCTGTGGTGACTACTATGCTTGGTGCCCGTAAGCCTGTTTCCTCCAAGATCTATCACCGTGTCTGGTCGACCTTTGTGTCTTGGTGTGCTGATAGGGATCTATCCCTTGATTTTGATCTGCCTACTGTTCTGGCCTTTTTGCAGGACAGTGTGGACAAGGGACTCGGTTTGAGTTCTCTTAAGGTTCAGACTTTGGCACTTTCTGTCTTCTTCCAGAAGCATATTGCTATCCTTCCTGATGTCAAGGTTTTCTTCCAGGGCATTGCTCATATGCATCCTGCTTTCTGAAGTCCTGCTCCTCCGTGGGATCTTAATTTAGTTTTGGGTGTTCTTCAACGTCCTACCTTTGAGTCTTTGGCTACTATTCCTCTGCGTCTCTTGACGTGGAAAATGGCTTTTCTCCTGGCGATTGTGTCAGTTCGCCGTGTTGCTGAGTTGCATGCTCTTTCCTGTAAACCACCATACCTGGTGTTTCATAAGGATAAGGCAGTGCTTTGCACTTCCAAGGAGTTTTTACCTAAGGTGGTCTCCGAGTTTCACATCAATCAGGAGATTGTGGTACCCTCTTTCTGCCCTAACCCCTCCTCTGACAAGGAGAGAGATCTCCATTTGTTGGATGTGGTGCGTTGTCTCAAGTTTTACGTCCATCGTACTGAATCTGACAGGAAGTCTGACGCTCTGTTCGTCATTCCAGAGGGTCCTAGGGTAGGAAGTCCTGCATCCAAAGTGACTATTGTGTTATGGATCAAGTCCGCTATTCGTAGGGCCTACGAGTTGAGGAATAAGCATGTTCCCTCTCGGGTCACGGCTCATTCCTCCACGTCCATTGGGGTCTCTTGGGCCTATAAGAATCAGGCTTCTGCTGATCAGCTGTGCAGGGAGGCCACTTGGTCATCTGTGCACACCTTTTCGAAGCACTACTGTGTGGATGTGCTGGCTTCGGCTGATGCCAGCTTTGAGAGGAAGGTCCTGGAGGCAGTTTTGCCTCTCTAGGATCTTCTTTTTAGGTTCTTGGTGCTTCCTTACTGTTGAGCCCTGTTGGCTCTACTTCAGTGTGCTGTGTAACAGTTCCTGGGGTGTTTTTACCCCTGTTCAGTGACCGTTGACACTTTAGTTTTGTTGGGCCTTCTCTGACCAGTTGGTTCATAGAGGTTCTGTTGACTTTGGGGTCCTTGCCTTCTTCCCACCTCTGGGGAACTCAATGGTTGGACATCCCAGAGTTACCAGTAACCTGTACTGGACGACAAAGAAAAGAGGATTTTAGTCTTACCTGTTAAATCCTTTTCTCTTAGTCCATACAAGCTACTGGTCTCCCACCCTGTCAAGGGACCATGCTTGGCTTTCCTGTGGCAGTATGTGGGAGTCCTTCGGGGTCATGCTCACAGGAGTCTTCTTCCCTTCTACTATCTAGTCATTACTTAGTGTCTCAAATCATTCTGGATCTGATTTGCTACCTGCAGCCTAAGGAGGGAAGGGAGGCTCCACCTCCTGCATACATTTACAGAAATGTTCCTGCCTACTTAAAGGGGTGGATCGTTTCCCAGAGTTACCAGTAACCTGTATGGAGTAAGAGAAAAGGATTTAACAGGTAAGACTAAAATCCTCTTTCCACATATTGGCTGAGTTTTACTTTGCCACAAAGTAACCAAACCTTCCTAATACATTGTTGAATTACCTTACTGATCACAGAACTGCAAATAAGAACATCTGAGAGTTAAAAAAAAAAAAAAAATAGTCTACAAATATTATTTTATGTGTAAATTGGTGGAACACATAATTAATGTTAAAATGTTATGCCAGTTCTGTAGTATGTTTCTTCCACTGTAATGTACAGTGCCTCCTTGGACAAGACTGAAATGAGTACTTTGGAATGTTAAGGGAAGAAAATAAGTGCTTCTATATTTGTCCTCATGTCTATCATTAGCATAACAATGTTATTAAAAAAAAGGTTTAACACTATTCTTGTGTTACTATGACAACAATGAGTTTTTACTCTTAATTTCTTCTACTCTGGTTGATGTCTGGTGCTCAAATCACAACCAGTCTTCTCTGCTTATGTTGCTCCTTTAAATTTCCTTTGGTGGCCTTTACTTTGATCATCACTGGAGAAAAAAATATAAATATATGTTTATATTTAATATATGTTTTAGGGATTTATTTTTTGCTTTTGGCCAATATTGAACACAGGAACCATAGGGTAAGGTTTCCTCCTGTAAGAGGGCAGGGCATTAACCTCAAAAGGTTCTCTGGAGGTGGAATCCTTCCCTAGGCTACATTCCACCAGACATGTTTCAAAAGTGATCTCAAAGGAGATGCATCAGAGCAAATGGACACGGATCAGGGTGCATGCTTTTAAGGAAGCCATTTAACTCCTTCTCTGCTGGGTGATTTCTGAGCAAAAAAAAAAATAAAAAAAATGTATATGAGCTTGAAGACAGGATAATTGAGCTTTTTGAATGCACAGGTCCTGGAAGTATCCTCCACCCCTTGTCTGTCCATCTAGCAGCCAGTTCATAAGGTCTGTGTTGCTAATTCTGCACTCTTCTCTTTGTTTCTGTCAGCTCCAGTCCCCTTCTCCTCCTTATGGGAGGTAACCTCTTTAATTAAAATGTTTGATATTTTAGTCAAATTCCTTTATGAACCTTCACACCTTAAAAAAATCAGGTAATTCTGGAGGCAATATTGGATTGGTCTTTCAGAGCAACAGTAATGTTCCTGCAGCACGTGGTGGCCTCCATTGTATGGAAAGGGCTTACACTTCTATTCTTTAACTAGTCTGAAGTGGGAATGTTTGAGTCTTCCAACTATGTATCTAATGGCCTGTCAGTTGAACCACAAGGTTCCCCTATTTGCTTTAGATCCCAAGACCCTCTTGCTCTTACTGTAGAGGTGATAGTCATTCTGTCACAGTTTCTCCTGCCATAGTTTTTTTTCATTCTCTCTGATACCCAGGATATTAAAGAATGTCAGGATTGAGTAGTCTATAAGCAAGAAGAAAAAGGGAGAACAGGCGAAAGAGGCACCCCTTGTGTTGAACCCAATATAATGCTGGTACCTTCACCAATCACCCAAGTGATTAATACTCACAAAATAAAATGCTGTTCCAACACGTATGTGGGAAACGGTGTAATTGCTTGAGGGGACATATTGCTGCCCCAAATCAGCAGATCTGTAGATCACTATAATAAAGGGCTGCTCCTTCTTAAATCTCTCTCCCCAAACGATCAACCATAAAAAACAAAGAAAGAAAGAGACGGGAGCCTAATAGTGTAATATGGTCAATATAAGTTACAAATCAAAAGATTTTAAATGTACTCACAATTGTAGATGTCAGCTAAAATATAGACTTGCAGTTGCACATCCGGAGAAAATAATCCCATCTCCGTTCGGGGCAACTGTAGGTCAAGTACTCAAGACGTATCCTGATTTCCAGCCGTCTTGAGTACTTGACCTACAGTTGCCCAGAACAGAGACGGGATTATTTTCTCAGGATGCGCATCTGTCAGTCTATATTTTATCTGATATCTACAATTGTGAGTACATTTAAATCTTTTGATTTGTAAATCATATTGACCATATTTCACTATTAGGAGCCCTTTTCTTTGTTTTTTGTTTTTTTTATCAGGATGGAGTAGGCTCATGTAATTCTGATTGCCCCATTCTGGCCACACCAGGCCTGGCTGTCACATCATCAGTCTGTCTGTAGCAGTGCCTTTTGGACTTCCGCTCCTTCCAGACCTCTTAACTCTGGGTCTTCTGGGTCAACCAGAGGTGGAGAATTTGGTATTGACAGCTTGGCTCTTGAAGTCAGAATTCTGAGGGGGATAGGTGACTTTGGGTCTCTTATTTACACTATGACGAAGCCTTGTAACCTTGTGTCATCCAAGGTGTACCGATGAGGCTGGTCCATGTTCTAAAAGAGATGTGAATGCTAGGAGTCATGGCTGTGTCCTTTTCATTGTCGTAGCCTGTCTTCAAGATGGCCTTTAGAAAGGGCTTCTTCTTAGCTCTAATGTTCAGATCTCTGCTATATCTGGGCATTTTCAGAGACGTATTGAATGAAATAAAATCAATGAAAAATGTCAAAGAAGCTGGACCTGATAAAGTCACTACTGAAATGTTGAATGGTCAATCCTTGTTCAGAGACCTTGCTAAACTGTTTTCAAAATACCTGCTATAGAAGTGCCCGCAACATGGAAAAAATGCAAAAGTCATCATACTACACAACAAAGTGATAAGGCAGATCTAAAAACTACCAACCAGTAAGCCTATTGCCAGACATATGCAAGGTTATCACAAAAGTATTATCAAGAAGAATGAACACAATAATTGATGCTGCACAACCAAAAGAACAAGCATGCTTCAGAAGTGGTTTCAGTACAATGGACCATATCCAAATCATAAAACAGTACAAGTTATAGAGTGGCATAATGAATACAGTCATTCATTATGCATAACCTTCACTGACTAGGAAAAAGGCCACTGACTCAGTGAAAAAGCAAGCAATAATCAATGCCCTAATCAACCAAGGAATAGACAATATACTCCAATCAGTATATATGAAAATGCAACAGCATCAATACAGGTCAACAATGATAAAGTTCAGATTAACATAGAAAAAAGGCGTCCTACAACAACACAATCTCCCCAAAACTAATTGGACAAAAAATGACTTCTTAAGGTCAATGGAGATTACCTACATCACGTTTTGCAGATATCATACTCTTTGTTAGTAGTCCCGATGAACTGCAAGATGGCAGTGAATAACTACAACAGGAAAGCAAAATGTTTGGTCTGAAGATGAATATCAACAAAACGCAAGTAATGTTTAACAAATTTACCATACCAAGGAAAATCTCAGTAGATGGACAAGAACCAGAAGAAGTGGACAAGTATGTTTACCTTGCATAAGAAATGTCAACAGATGAAAACACCATGATGAAAGTTAATCGACTAATAAAATTGAAAACGTAGTAGTACAAATTTGTAATTTTGCCTCAAGATAAAAGTTTTGGACCAATATATTCTCCCAGTTCTTACGTATGGCTGTGAAACGTGGACACTGAATGCCAAAGCCATACAAAAACGTAAGATTATGCAGAGAAGTATGGAATGTCAAATTTATTTATAACTTTTTATTACTAAAGAAAGAGTAGGCATTCGAATAATCAACAAAGTGGAGAACTGAGACAGTTTGTATTACAACTTCATACATAGGAAATCGTAGAATGATGCTTATGGGATGACTTCAAAATACAACATCCTGCATCATGTAATAAGCCCAGGGCCAGAAAAGCATGATGGAAAGAAAGAGTGGTAAAGAAGAGTTAGTGACAGAAGAAGAAGAGAGGGAGTGGTCTGAGGTGAAAAAAGAATATCTGGAATCTGAGATGGAAAAGGCAAAAATAAAAAAGGAGGGATGGGGAGAGAAGGTATCCACATGGGCCAAGGGTATAACATTTATGGAATTAAGTGGTATGAACTCAATCCACTCAGCATAAATGTCAGTGAAGGTAGGCAAAGTGCCTTTGGAATATTTGGTAAAATCATTCCATATCTAGGATGGTACAAATACGGGCCTTCCAGTCCAGAAGAGGTGGGGTGGGGGTCCTCCATCTCTTAGGTATACAGACTTGGGCCAATATAACCCAATGTATAAACAAGGATTGTGGGTACGGTGGAGACCTAACTGGAAATAGGGAGAGAAGGAGAGTCTGAAGGGAGGTAGGTAGGTGGAGACCGAATAGTTTTGGAAGATGGGAGCAGACCTCAGCCCAAAACCAAAACAACAGGGGTCAGGACCACCAGATTAGATAAAGTATTCTGCTCCACGACTCCAACAAAGGGATGATGTTCTTGGGAAAATATTTGCAATCTTGGAAAGGTTGTGGTTCTAACACATCATAAGATTGTAGTTAATCTCCCACATGAGAATGTTAGGAATTAATTTAGTATCTGTGAGAATCGAGGAAAACCATTGGGAATCACAGATTGGGATATTCAAGTCTGCTTACCCAGCTGCTCTCTGAAGTGGAGGAGTCGTGTTTCGTGTGGAACCTAAGAGCATGGTCATTCTTGCAATACCCCCCTTGGTGGGAGGAGGGTTCAAATGCCGTTAGGCACCTGGTTTGGAAAGGTCCATGTGGCTGTGCGGTCAGGAAATGCCGAACCTGACAATACTTCCAAAACCCCAAAGGAGGGAGATGATCTGTTCCGCAGAACTCAGTCAAAGAGGGCAGCTTACCAAAAGGTGGGAGATAATCCAGGTCTTGAAGCCCTAGAAGGGTCTGCTCACGAAAAGCACAACTCTGAAGACCAGGTGGGAAGTCTGGATTACTCACTATGGCGCATAAAGGGGAAGGAGGTGGGGCAAGATCAAATATTTAGTTACAGGCCCTCCAGATTGTGAGAAGATGAGATAATAGGGCGTTTTGAGCCAGTCATGGGGAGACTATGGGGGGCAGCCCACAGGAGCTGTATTGGGCCATGGAACCCAAAGATGGTCTCAGAAGTGAGGGCCAGTCCAATGTTAAGGATTCTGTGCACAATTCCCGAAGCATCTAAATTTCTACGGCCGTGCAGTAAGTTGATAACTCTGGTAAACTAAGACCACCCAGCAGAACTCGACAGGAGAAGAGCTTATCCTAGGCTGTCTACTTTTCCTTCAAACTCCAAAATAAGAAGTTGAAGAGAGCAAAGAAGACAAGCCCAGGATATGAAGAGGGAGAGATTTTAGGAGATGCAATACCTTGGGTAAGACAACCATTTTAACTAAAATGCCATGGGAAGGCCATCAGGGCCGGGGCATTTGCCCGAAGGGGAGAATTTAAGAGAGAGCGCCACCTCTTCTTTCATGAATAGTTTGTCCAAGGAGGAAATAACATTGGTGGGAAGACAGGGCGGCTGCGTCTGATCCAGAAAGTCCCAGATAGCTCCATCAGAATCAAAACATCCATTGTAACTTGAGATTTGAGATTGTATCTATGTCCAGAAGGAGTCATTGATAGCATCGCTCATGAACACAGAGGAGCCTTTGGAGTCCCTCATGATGGATGTGGGATGAGATTCTGGATTTGAGTATCAGGGAGGCAAGTGTCCGACCTCATTTATTACCCTGTAGATAACGTCTGTGTTTTTAGCACATGAAGGATTTCACGGTTTGGCTAAGAAGAAGATCTGATAATTGGGCCCTGGCATCTAACAGCAGAAACTGCAAACGAACACACAAAGGAGGTGCTCCTAGTGTAATATCAAAGGGTAACTTCTCCCCTTCCCTTTATTCGAGATTATTATACTCACAATTTGTAGTGCCCAGTGAAACACTTATATGTACACTGGGATTTCAGGTAGGTGGGATTTTTCAAACTGTCCCCACAGCAGTATTCCAAAGGTGCTTGCTTTCAGAAATGTATTGGGCTGCTCCTAACGATCATCCAGCCAGACGCTTTGAAGTATATAGAGAGAAACAAAAACACACAAGGGTGCCCCAGTAGTGCCTGTTAAACTTCTTGGCACCAAATATTATAATAAAGAATGGTACTCACTTATAGAGTGGCTGGTAAATGTCATACGTCATAACCAGCTAGAAATCATGCAGGGAAATATCGCCTGTCCCAGCTCAGGTCACTCCAGTAAATTTTTGAAGTACACAAAAGGACCCCCAGACAATTCCCGAAAGACTCTAAAGATAACAGCTGCTCTAATCTTAATCTTCAATAAAATTTATTTTCATATAAAAATATAAAAACTTCAGAGCCAATTGTAAGGCTAAAATCAATTTGCTGGAGTGACCTGAGGTCGGCAGGCGATATTTCCCTGCTGCTTTCTAGCTGGTTATGACGTATGCCATTCTTTATTATAGTATTATGATTCTTTATTATAATTTTTGGTGCCTAGAAGTTTAACGGGCACTATTGGGGCACCCTTCTGTGTTTTTGTTTCTATCTAACAGCAGATTTAGAATGTCAGGTTTCAGGGGCCGTTTGTGTTACACTTCCAAGGACCAGATGGTGTCCAGAAGCTGTGCCACGTGAGCTCAGCCGAGCTTTTGTTTCCAAGTTCCTTGTGACTTAACCAGGCCATGAATAAAAAATTTGTGCGCTTCCCCCACACAGGTTTTACAGACCTCGGTGGGTGAGTTAATAGAAAACTAAGTCTCTAACCCTGCATTCACTTTCTCTTGGGAATCTGGGTCTGTTAACAAAGTGTCATTAAGCCTCCATGAGGCACAAGAAAGGGAGAAAGACAAAGAGATTGAGGTGTGATTGGAAAGTGTTGCAGGATGAATATCTACCCAAGTGACCAACCCGAGGTGATACTGGCTGAGAACTGGGAGTAGCTGTGATGCGGGTGTGAGAAGAAGGTATAATCCTTAGCAGTTGGGCTGAGGACTCTCCAAACATCAATCAGCTTTAGAGTTTTAAATAAGGACAACACCTTTCTAGCTAGGGCATGAAAATGGTAGGTATGAGGGAGGGGGTGGCCTTGGTGGGGTTGCAGAGCCAAGTTGAGATCTCCACTGACAATCAATAAGCCCTCACAGAAGGACTCTAGAGAGCGGAACACTGACTGAAAGAATGGGAGGTGAGCAGAATTTGGGGCATAAATGTTGGCTAACGTTACTGATGTACCATCTAATGAGCCTTTCAGAAATAGGTAGCAACCCTGAGGGGCCATACAATGGTCTAGGAGTCCAGGGTAAGGTTTTGTGGATCAAAATAGCTACCCTCCTCTTCTTGGTAATGGGAAAGGTCCACATGTGGGGAAAGTGGCGGGGGGACCACTGTGGCAGAGCAGCACTATGAAAAAGAATCTCTTGAAGGAAGACAATATTGGCTTGAAAGTGCTGCAACTCCCTAGAAATCATGAAAGGCTTCTCTAGCCTACTGAGGCCTTTAACATTATTGGAAAGGACTTTAATGGAAGGCGAAGGCATAATAGGGAGATAAGGCAACTGGCCTTCCCCTCAGATGCCAGGAGGGATCTCGCACCAAGCATAGACATATTCTATCATATCTGTGCCTGGGAGCCAAGGCCTCCACACCAGCCCACCTAACTATACAGTTGTCCAGTAGCTCAGCACAGCTAACACTGAAATGAAATGGAAATGTATAAGTGGAATAGGATCCGCTAGCTAATGGTGTGAGGAGGCATGAACACTCTGCAGCATAGAACAAGGAAGGGAGTGAGGTCTTAAGAGTGCTTCAGAAGGCTCCATTTGAGTCTTTGTCATCTGTTTCCCTTAAGTCCTTGACTCTTAAGACTTTCCTGCTGGCAAATGGGTCTGTTCAGTTAGATGATGCATGTCAGGCTTTGTCCTGTCAACCTTCCTTTCTGCTCTTTTTATTATGATAAGCTGTATCTGAGAACTGCTGTAGGATTTCTGGCTCCATCTAAGAGGCAGGAGGTTCATTGTTTGGACATAGAGGTTCTTGAAGTACTTTGTTTATCACACAAAGCCTTTCGGAAAATCAGACTAACTTTTTGCCATTCCTGAGGGCCCTCATATAGGCCAAGCTGAGTCTAGTGTGACAGTGACTTGCATGATTAAGTCGACCATTCACCAGGCCTATGTCCTAAAGAAAAAGCTTGTGCCCTTTAGGGTCACAGCTGATTCCACCACAGCGGTGGGTGCTCCCTGAGCCTACGGAATCAGGACTCTGCAGAGCTGTTGTGTAAGGCAATGTGGTTATCTCATCACGCTTTTGTTAAACACTGCTGTATCAATGTTCTGGCTTCCGGTGAAGCCAGTTTTTGATGGAAGGTCCTGCAGGTCATTGTGCCAATTTAGTTATCCTTCTTATCTTACAATAACCTGCTTTTGACTTTTTCCTTGGTTTGGCGTGCAAGTGTCCATCGACACCTGAAGTTCATATTTATCCCAGTTCATCTCTGTTGGAACTTGTCTGTTTTGAGGGGTTTTCTCTCCCTTCCAGGAACCTTGGACGGATAGCTTTTGTATAGCCCCTTGATTCCTGTGTTCCACATTGGATGAAAGAGAAAAGAGGATTTTGCCTGTAATTACTGATGAATCCTTTTCTCTTAGTCCATGTGGAACACAGGACTTCCCTCCCGGGGAAAAAGAACAGGTTTTTTTTGTTGTTTTTTTTTAAGTTCTAGTGAGAGTGGTCCTTTGGGTCTTCTGGTTCAGGTGACCCCTTTGCTGCTTCACATATTTCTTTGATGTTTGCTATTCATTAAAATTGAGCATGCCTGGTGGGGTTAAAGTAGAGAAGGGAGGGTAGTCTTCCTGGCCATAAAATACGTTATCCCATGGTTCCACATGAGTAAAGGATTTACCTACACAAAAATCTAATTTTTTTTTCATTTGACTTGGTTTTTGAAGATCTGCTTCTTCCTAATTAAAATACAGGATTCTTGTGATATTTTAGTCAAAGTAGTCCCCATAGAGTGACCTTCAATGTGATTATTTTTCTGTGGGGAAGATCCAGATAGAGTGGTGTTTATATTAATATATTAAGATAAATCTTTTGGAGGATTATTGTGTACAATGAGCAAAATATATTTACTAAAGAAAAGCAAATGCCAAAAAAGGCTTTCAAGCTTTGTATAATAAAATAAATGAGGACTAAAATTGTACCTTGGTTGTCATGGTGAAACAAAAAAGTATTGGAACTGATTTTTGCAGTGTTTGATGCATTTGTCTAATATTTTACAAAACACAAAAAGCAGTTTTCCAGATTTGACACTCCATTGTCATTGAAGTTCTTATGAAAAAACACCATTTGAAGGTTCTATACATTGGGAGAGATTCACTAAGTGGTGATAAAGCGGTGTTAAAGGGATAGTAATACTTAAAATGTAAAAAAAAAAAAAAAAAAAAAAAAATGTTGTAGGGTTTAGATGCAATTTCACAGTAGCCTGAAATTGTACAGTGGCGTTGTTGCTACACGATCCTATGGACAGTCTGGTCCCGGGACCATAAATCTCCATAGGATGGTGTAGCAACAGCGCCACTGTACAATTTCAGGCCACTGTGATATTGCACCTAAAAAAATTCAACTTTGAAAATTAATAACTTTTGAATAAAACACCTTTCAGTAGTGGGAGTACTCTTGTTTTACTCAGGGGGATCAACCCTACAACACATTTTTTTTTTACATTTTAAGTATTACTATCAGTTTAAAGTCGAGTGAATCTACCCCTTTGTGTTATACACTGAAAATAAGAGACATACCTAAAACTGGAATCTATTTGATTCTTTGGTTATACAAAATGTACCTATAGTTGGTACCAGGGCTTAAAATGTGAAGTCCTTTGCTCCTAGCCAGACCTGAAAAGTTACTCGCTACTTCAAGCCATAACATACCCACCAGGGCTGAATTTCTACTCGCCAGGGCTAAATTTTTACTCACCATTGGCTAGTGGCAAGTGGAAATTTTGAGCCCTGGTTGGTACATTATTAAAAGTTACAAAATTATTCTTGGCTCAAAAACTGGGCAAAACTAGGGCAAAAGAATTACATAAGATTTATGAAATAATTTTTTTTATTGTTTTCTTAGGTTTTTCTTTTCTTCATAAATACAAAGCATTCTACTCCAGTTTTTCACTTAACCCTTTGAGTGCCAGAGACATAAACAATGATTTTCTTTGCAATATGATGCATACCTCTCTGGCACTCAAAGTGTTAAAATACTATGTGTTTACTAGAGTGGTTTACATGTTGAATAAAACAAGTGTACTCGAATAGCTGAGAGATGATTTTTAAAATTAATTGCAGCTCAAACTTGACCACAAGTTTCATTGTTTCTTCTTCCTGTCTTGGAAACACTTCTATACTAACACAAATATGGATGGAGCTATTCAAGTGAAAGATACTGTGCGTGGGATGGAGTAGAGAGTATATATGTAAATTATTCTGCTACAAGTTGAAAGGTCCGTTTACACAGGCCACAGTTCCACCTCTGTAGGAATGAGCAGTAGAGAGTGCCCGGCCGCGGCTGATATGGTGCAGAGCTCTCCAAATTCAGACCGGAGCCCTCTCTGTGCGACTCCAGTCTGAATTCGTAGAGCCCCGCGCTGTAACAGCCACGGCTCGGGCAGTCTGTACTGCGCATGACTAAAGCATGCGCAGTCGTCTCTACTGCACATGACAGCTTCTGACAAATCTTAGCGAATTATTATATAGGATTAAGGCTTGAGATGGAGATTTTTCTCTCTCCCGATTTGCAGTCCTTAGTCACTCCGGCAGCTTGTCCTTTCAGTAGTACATCAGGCACTCTACCATAGTCGTAGTGTGCATATGTAAAACTAAAAAGAGGGAGGGTAGGACAGCACACAAATATTTCTAAGTGTAGTATCCTGTATATTTATTAAAATACAAGAAAAACAATAAAAGTTTAAAACAGAAAATGTAAAAATAATGCTAAATAATGAAATATATTTGCTAAATAGTATCTTCCATTTGATACTAGAACTATGGTAGAAAATAATGCTAAGATCACCAATGTGGTTGGCAGAGCAGGATGCAAGATGCTGAAAACAACTGCACCAATAATGTAGTGCAGATGTGGATGGTCAAATCAAATGGAACAGCTGCATTGTATGCTTTATGTCACATGCAGAAGTCAAGAGGATGAGAGACTAGCAATAGCATGGATATCTAATAGAAAGATAGTGTCCAGAGGAGTGGTGATGAAGCAATATTAGACTATAGAGAACATATGTTCTAGTTATAGTTGAGATAGTCCCTTACAGTAGCGCATCTTGTCCACAAGTATTCAGCATATGCATAGAAAGTGAAGATGTGAGCTGACTTAATTGTAATGGGGCATATTCAAATTATCAAATAGAAACAAAGAATTTGACGGCAGATAAGAACCATTCGGCCCATCTCATCTGCCCATTTTCCTGCTGTAAAAATCTCAAACCTTTTTTAGGCCTTGGCCTTTTCTTACGTTAAGGACATCCTTATACCTATCCCATGCATGCTTAAATTCTGTCACTGTATTAACTTCTACCACTTCTGCTGGTAGGCTATTCCATTTATCTACTACCCTCTCAGTGATGTAAAACTTTCTTATATTACATCTAAACCTGTGTCCCTCTAGTTTTAGAGTATGGCCTCTTGTCCTAACATTTTTACACCTTTGAAATGTACTTCCATCCTGCACTTTGTTGAATCCCTTCATGTATTTGAATGTTTCAATCATATCCCCTCTCTCTCTTCTCTCCTCCAAGCTATACATGTTCAGATCCTTTAGTCTATCCTGATATTTCTTTTCCTGTAAACCAGTCACCATTTTAGTAGCCCTTCTCTGAATTTTCTCTAGAGTATCTATATCCTTCTGGAGATGGGGTCTCTAGTACTGTACACAATACTGTAGGTGAGGTCTAACTAAAGATCTGTAGAGTGGCATGACTACTTCCCTTTTTCTGCTACTAATGCCCTAGCTATACAACCCATCACCCTGCTTGCATTCCCTGCTGCTTTATTACATTGCCTGTCTACCTTTAAGTCATTAGAAATAATTACTCCCAAATCCATTTCCTCTGTTGTCTCTGACAGCACAGTACCCTTAACAGTATATCTTTCCTTTGGATTTTTATGTCCCAAGTGCATTATTTTACATTTATCAACATTAAACTGCAGCTAACACACTCTTGTCCATTCTTCTAATTTACTTAAATCATTCGTCATTTGGCTTATTCACCCTGGAATGTCTACCCTATTGCACATCTTTGTATCATCTGCAAAAATGAATACCTTACTTTGAAGTCCTTTTGCAGTAACACTAATAAAAATATTAAAAAGAACGGGCCCCAGAATAGATCCCTGAGGCACCCCACTAGTAACACTCCTTTCGTCCGAATATTCTCCATTGACTACCACCCTCTGTCTCCTGTCACTCAGCCATTACCTTGTCCATTTAACTATTTTTGCATCCAGACCCAATCACTGAAATTTATTAATGAGTGTTCTGTGATGGACAGTGTCAAATGCTTTACTGAAATCTAGATAAGCTATATCTACTGCTTCCCCCCCTTGGTCTATTATTTTAGTTACCCAGTCTAAAAAATCTATGCGGTTAGTTTGAAGAGATCTCCCTGCTGTAAACCCATGCTGTTTGGTATATTGCAAGCCATTCAACTTCAAATATTCAACAGTTTTTTCCTTTAGCATAGTCTCCATTAATTTTCCCACTACTGATGTAAGACTTACTGGTCTGTAGTTACCAGACTCTTCCCTGCTGCCTTTTTTGTGAAGCGGTACTACATTTGCTATCTTCCAGTCTTCTGGAACCACTCCTGTTGATAGCGACCGATTGAATAATTCTGTTAAAGGTTTTGCCAGAAAGCACTTCTTCCTCTGTAAACATGCATGTTTTCCATGTCTTATCGTTTCTTTTTTCTAACACAGGTCCCTTCCCTTCATCTTCATCTGTAAATACTGAACAAAAATATTTATTGAGACAGTCAGCTAGCCCTTTATTCTCATCTACGTAGTTTCCATTTTTTGTTTTCAGTCTAACTATTCCTTGTTGCATTTTCCTCCTTTCACTTATATATCTAAAAAATGTTTTTATTGACTGGGAAATGTGTGTGTGCTTCGGCACATCTAATAATGCATTTGGCCTCCTTCAGCCCAGTCTTGTACCGATACGTATCTTCTTCCTTCTGCGTCTGCTTATATTTCTTAAGTGCTTCTTTTTTCCTCCTTTACTATATTTGCCACTTCTTCTGAGTACCACAGTGGCTTTATTTTCCTTTTACTCTTTCTGACATGCCTAATGCAATGCTCTGTTGCGTTTAGCAAAACACATTTCAGATAATCCCATTTCTCCTGGATTCCATCTAAAGATCTCCAAGTTGTTAAAGACAGACTTTAAAATGATTCCATGTTAGAAAAATCAGCTTTTCTAAAGTCTAGACACTTTTTTTTGTGTGCTGCAACTCAGCCTCTGTCTTTATATTAAGCCACACAGATTGATGATCACTGGAACCCAAGCACTCTCCTACAGCTACATCTGATACCAAGTCTCCACTAGCAAATAATAGATCTAGTGTGGCTTCCTTCCTAGTCAGCTCTACTAATTGACTAAGAGCTAATCCTTGTAAAGAATTTAGGATATCTCTATTCCTGGCTGAACCTGCTGCTTGGTTTTTCCAGTCCACATCAGGAAGATTAAAGTCCCCCATAATTATAACCTCACCTTTCACAGTCATCTTAGTTACTTCCTTGACCAGCAGTTGATCCAACTCCTCTCTTTGTCCTGGGGGTCTACAGATCACACCTATACGAGTGACCATCTTATTCCCATATTCTAAAGATATCCAAACAGTCTCTGTGTTCTCCTCCATACCCTGTATAAGATTAACCTTTAAGCTGTTTTTGACATAGATGGCAACTCCTCCTTTGCCTTTCTTGTCTTTTCTAAATAGAGAATACCCTGGTATTTCTACATCCCAGTCAGTTTTTTCATTGTACCATGTCTCTGTAATTCCCACTAAATCCACATCTTCACTAGGTATTATTGCAGTGAGTTCAGGGATCTTTTTCCCTAAACTGCAGGCATTTGTACATATCATAATGTTCTCTGTCCACCACTTTATCTCTGCCGCTTCCTCTTCTCCACAATTGGAGTGTGGCATTCCCTCTCCCTGGTGTACAGCACACTCGGCGTTATTCGGCACAGAACAGTGCCTCCTTCTGGAGTGAAGGATAGCTGTACGCCATGAAGGACTGTTTGGGGGTTATGCACTAAATTGTGGTAAATAGCTGTTAAAGTGGCGATGACTTTGCCAATTCACTAAGATTTCCCCAGCTTTCGAGCTTTTCGTGCATATGCTTTATAGAATAACCTAGGAACTGGAGAAGTGATACCACTGGAGAAGTCATCTCCATTTTGTCACCTCCATATCAAACCTTAGTGCATAAGCCCCTTTGTGTGCTTTCACCACGTGGAGAATGAGAGGTAAGCACACATTATCGTGGTTTTATGGATATGTTGAATGTTTGTGAACAAGAAGCTCTACTGTAAGGGGCCATCTTAACTTTATGTATGTGTGTGTGTGTGTGTGTGTGTGTGTGTATATATATATATATATATATATATATATATATATATATATATATATATATAAATATCCTCTCTATAGTCTAATATTGCTTCATTACCACTCCTCTGGACACACTTTCTTATTCAGTAGAAAAAGCTCTGACTATTGAACTTGCTTCCAGTTAATTTTATTTTTGTTTGTTTGAGAATGATTCTCCTGCACTACTGTTGTGATAGCAATGGTTCACATTTTTTTATTTCTAGTATATGATTTTAGAGAGACAAACTCAATTAAATTGTTCCATTCACAATACAACTTTTATTTTAACCCCTTAAGGACCGGCTGCGCACGCGCGGTGTGGTCACTTAAGAACCAGGGACCATTTTTTTTCGGAATCTGATTACGGACTCCCCGAACTGCGTGTATCCGCGCGGGGAGCCCGGAATTCCATGACGGTCCAGGACCGTCATGGGTCCTTAAGGGGTTAAATAATTCTCTCCCACCACGTTTAGTGGTTTCTGCACATTAATTCAGAAAGAGCTGACTGCTCCCTTGGCCTGATAAAACCCAGTAGTTGAAGTAGCTATTATGATCCTACCCAGCATTCAGACAGGGTAAATGTTTTACCAACAGTGAAAACTTTTGAGTTAAACATGAACTACAGCAATTGTTAAAGATTAGTTTTATAAAAAAAAATTAACAATTACAATATCTTTAAAAGGAAACTGGCAAGATTGTGGAGAATTAAGTAAAGAAGTGTGGCAGGCAAACTTGTTCCAGTTTTTTCCTCTTTTCTGTTTGGTTTAGGTACGTCTGGGATACGTATTGGAATCTGCTGATGTTTTATGTCACATCTTTACATAAAGAGACTCATTTTCCATCACTATCTAACTTCCTCCTTTTGGCCTGGCCTCAACATTCTATTGTTTTCAGTAGTAACCAGGCTGCTTGGTGCTACTTACATAACACTAACTGATCCCCATAAGAAATCCCTGCTAATCTTAAAGGATAGTAATACTTAAAATGTAAAAAAATATGTTGTAGGGTTTATGCCCCCAAGTAAAACAAGGGTACTCCCACTGCTGAAAGATGTTTTTTTTTCAAACGTTATTAAATCTCAAAGTTGACTTTTTAAGTGCAATATCACAATGGCCTGAAACTGTACAGTGGCGCTGTTGCTACACCATCCTATGGACAGCTCTGGTCCTGGGACCATAAATCTCCATAGGATGGTGTAGCAACAGCGCCACTGTACAATGTCAGGCCACTATGATATTGCACCTAAAAAATTCAGCTTTGAGATTTAATAACTTGTGAGTAAAACACCTTTCAGCAGTGGGAGTAACTTGTTTTAGTCGGAGGGATAAACCCTACAACATATGTTTTTTTTACATTTTAAGTATTACTATCCTTTTAATCTTTGCAGAACATCTAATGGACGATATTAATCCATGAGTTTATTAAAGCTCCAAAGTCAATATTTTTGTGGATATCATGTCCATGGACACAGACTTGCTTGTTATTGCAGGACTCCACACTCCTTCTTGTTCTTTGGAAACAATCAGTAGAAGGAGTTTGGGTACGCTAACAATGAATCTTATCTGGCTTCATGATCAAGATATCCAGTACGAATTAAATGGTGGTTTATTATTAAGACATGTTCTTATTGCGTTAAATGTATTTCCAGGGTGTTTCACATTCATTCTCATTATTATAAGAGTAATTAAGATGTTTTTGCAGGACTGCACACAAAGGTGAAGCATATCAAATATCGAAGTAAAATGAAACCTAGTTTGTTGTCCCTCATTTATGAACAAGGCTTCATTCTCATGCCTGGATGTTCTAATTAGCTTATTGACATTTTGCTCATTGGGAATTATTTGTGAATTCTTTTATTTATTTATGGTATCGTAGTTACAGCAAACAGTAATCCTGTTTACTCTTCCAGTTTTCTTGTTTTAACAATGTTAGAAAAGCTTAATGGATTCATATTTATTTTGTTTATTTCAGTAATTCATATGGTGCATGTGTTTTTTAGAGCAGTCATTCATTTCCATTATCCTATTTATCTTTAACCTTTAGAGTGCCAGAGGCAGTCCAAAGCATTGCTTTCTAAAGGAGTAAACAGCCATGTATAGTGTAGTTGTAACGGACCCCGAGGCCGTTTCTGGACGACTACACCAGAACAAGGACCCTCCGTATTCCCCAAGGACTGAGATCCCCGTATCCGCAGAAAGCGGGACATAACTGGGGGGGTTTGAATGGGCGGTCGTATGCCCTCGACCGGTCAGAGTTAAAAGGACATTAAAATTGTAAGGGGAACAGTCGACCGTTTCCTGATTGGCCTCCGACTCGGCAAAGGAGTAAAAGGGACTACATGGGTTTAACATGGGGAAATGTCAGCGGCCACAGGATTGGCAGACCCGAGACGGTAGCTTGCGTTCTTATTGGCCAAAAAGTAGAAGCAGCGGCGGCTAGAGGCGCCACCGAGTCTGAAATGCCTTTGTGCCCAATGTTTACCCCTCCCTGTTGTAGGTCCATCTAAGTGCCGCCTTGTCCTTTTGTCTCAGTACCTACCCCATTGTATCATCTAAGTCAATCATAACAAACCCCATTGTATCACCTAACTTAATCACAACAAACCCCATTGTATCATGATTCCCCCCCCCTCGTTGTCTCGTTGAATAACCATGGGCTGTTCATGTAGAAACAAATGCATGAAAGTGCTGTTTTTTTTGACACAATAAAGTGTTAGTCGTTCTGGACTAGAAAATGGTGTCTTGTCCTCTCGTGGATCCCCGTTCACAGGTGCAGAATAGGAGGTTGACCTGGGGACTGCTTGCTTGCAGCTCTTTCCCTGAGATCATTACAGTGGGTTCACGCCATCCGGTACCAACGACATTCTGCTCACGACTGGAGATAGTGCTTGGTGGGGGCCAATACCCAGCGGAATCCCCCTATTGTATCCGGCCGGGGGAGAGAGAAACCCGGTCCGACAGTCCTGGATCGTCCAGTGATCAGGGCTACCGTTATAGTAGTTTTCTATTTTATGTGGCTGTTGGTTTGCATAAACTATGTTTTAACCACCATATTAGTCCGAAAACCACTATAGAAGTTATTTTATCCTCGTGCTATAGACAACAATATCTGTGTCTGTGACAGGGTGGCAAACATCTTGCTCTGCAGAATTCAGTTAGGGAACATAAGTGTACATAAATGTTAGTTTTCATTATCTAAATACTTTTATTTTCTATAAATAACATTATCTAAATAATAATATATTTGCAGTCAGTACTTAAGATAGACTTGAATAAATAGTAGTTCACTAGAAATAAAAATTGAGATAAGTGTAGAAAGTGATGCTTTTTACTTAACGTGATGGATAATTTTGGAAAACTATTAGTTTTAATCTACAATTTCCTCTGATATAAGGGGGTTATTCATAAGGTTGAAACATCTAAGTTTTCAGTTGTCGGTCAAATGACCATACTTTCATGTATGTGCGGGCTACATTACTTTTTTATAGATGACAATGGTTAATTATATAGTTTTAACTCTTAAAAAATATAGCTATAATGCAAAATCGGTAGTGAGAAAGTGCATAGGCTTAGTGCTACTTACTGATCACAATGAGAACAAACTTAAATATTCTCAAACTGTAGGGGGTCGGTTACACAATGTCCTTACTAATTACATAAAGCATGTTGGGGTTTTTTTTTTGTTTTTTCTTGTTTGTTTGTTTATTGTTTTGTTTATTGAGGGGAGATAATACCAAGATCTCTCCAGTTTCAGAGATCTTGGTCCATAAGTTCTTCATAGAATAACATAAGAATTGGAAAGTCGACCT
The DNA here is from genome assembly GCA_037306005.1 of Rhinophrynus dorsalis. NCBI lineage: Eukaryota > Metazoa > Chordata > Amphibia > Anura > Rhinophrynidae > Rhinophrynus > Rhinophrynus dorsalis. The sequence continues at coordinate 421,117,048 of CM074723.1, forward strand.
GGGTAAGTTAGCTCCTCTTTATCATAACTCATTGCAAAACCCTCCAGTAATTGAAGCAACGCCAAACGCTCTTGGATAATAAACCCTATATACGGTACCTTAATCTGGGCAGAATATCCCAATGGGCATACTAAATCAGTTCTGACAGGACTGGTTCCCCAATACATCCAGAAATTACAGCTGAAGTCTACCAAACCTCAGAATGAACTGGCAGCGGATTTATTGCTCTACGTGCTGAAACAGTGACCACAGATTAGTGAATAGTGTGAATAAGAAATTCTACATGTGAATTAAATACAATAATGAATGGGAGACTATGTATAACTTAGTTAATAAGAGAGAAAAGCAACTTTTTATCTAATTCATATGAAGCGTATTGTAAGGTGAGCCCCAATTATTATTATTATATAATTGTGAGATTAGCCTGTAAAGTGATGATCAGTTAGAGAATATGCATTGAGTAAAAGGGTTAGTAATGTAAAAAAAAAAGTTTTTTGCATTTAGAAGACCTTAAAAAGTTCAGCTAAATGAAAAAAAACCCCCCCATATCTCTAAAGGCATCAGCTGTCAGCAGGAGATCCGTGTTGGTCGACATGGAGGCTCTGCAGCAGAGCTGCAATCGCGTTATTGACAACGAATCCCTTCATTGGAATGGTCTAAAACATGCACATGTTTTAGACCATTCCAATGAAGGGATTCGTTGTCAATAACGTGATTGCAGCTCTGCTGCAGAGCCTCCGTGTCGACCGACATGGATCTCCTGCTGACAGCTTTACAGCTGTCAGCAGGAGACATTGAACTTTAAATACCTATATCTCTCAAACCATAGCGGTTTGAGAGATGTTTTTTTGCATTTAGCTGAACTTTTTAAGCTTTTCTAAATGCAAAAAAAAAATTTTTTTAAATTACTAACCCTTTAAGATTGTAAACTACTTAATAAATGGAGTAAAATAAATGAGATTAAAAAGTAGCCGTTCTGGGGCTAGCCACTTGTGCTATAGGGGCTAAATATCCCCAAATTCCCACTGATTTAAATTTGCCTTTTAACCCTTTGATTGCCAGTAGGGTACACAACGCATTGCATAGCAATGCATTGTATAACCCTACGGCACTCAAAGGGTTTATACCTTGAATTCTAGACCGATCTCCAAAGCATTCTAAAGCAATGTGTTGGTGGCCTCTATAGCATTTGAGGGTGTTAAAAGCTCCATTTCAATAAAAAAAAAAAATATTTATAAAAGGTTACATATTTAAGGACTCCACAAATCCATTACAGGAATAATCATACAACCAAATGCCTAACTCGTTTTGTAAATGTACAGTCTACTTAACCATAGCCTATGATTAAGTAGACTGTACGTTTACGAAACGCGTTAGGAGTTTGGTTGTATGATTATACCTGTAATAGATTTGTTGAGTCCTTAAATATGTAACGTTTTATAAATATTTTTTCAATAAATTGAAGTTTTTAACCATATTATCAACTGTGTTCTGATGCTTCGGGTGGACACCGTTGAGCTCCTCTTCCTGTGTCCTCACGTTTGTGGAAGTCTTGGCTGAGATTGATGAGGGTGCTCCGGTTCCACCAAACACACTGATATGGGTGAGTCCTATGTGATCTTGAATTATGAAAAAGTATTTAAATGAATAGGGCATGGTCCCTTTAAATATCTGGGGATTATTTGCAGCAACCCTTATAGATATGTTTCTCGTTAACTGTTCTTTTTAAATAATCCGATTTCGGGTCTGCTGAAGAGCCTCCTCGAGTCGCACGACTCAAATCTCCTGCTGTCAGCTTTACAAGTGACATTAGGATAAGGGAAATTTTACATATCGGTTTGAGAGATAGGATTTGTGTCAAATAACTTATTTTTTAAACCTCTACAAAACAAGCATCATTTTTTTATGGGACATTACTGTCCCTTTAATCTTCAAAGTATTTGAGCCACGGAGAGTGTTATTTCAGTACTGTCTGTGTTTTAGTTCAAGAGTAACTGAATGATAAAGTATCCCCTCCCACCCCTTTTACAGACATAACTCTTCTCTGCAAGTCAGTCCAGATGGATCACAGCAAGAGACAATCTTTACTGAGCATACGGAAAAACCTGACCTCCTTTGTCAAGGGGGCAGGGTTTTCCTTATGCTGTCATTAAGAAGATTGTCCCTTGCTGTGATCTGTCTGGTCAAGAGACCGGATTCCTCATCTGAGGGGAGGTGGCTTACACTAGGTAAAAGGGGCAGGAGGGGACACGTTATCATTCAATTACTCTTTCAATTACAAACAGTACTGAAATAACACTCTCCATGTTCCCACATACTATGAAGATTAATCAGAGCTGCTATGTTTGGGAAACATTACTATCCCTTTGTTTGAGTACCAGAGGGGTATCCAATGCATTGCATGCCCCTCTGGCACTCAGAGAGTTAATTGCTCCTCACACGGTTCATAATTTCCTGTAGCCAATGGCGAGTGAAAATTTAGCCCTGGCGAGTAGAAATTCAGCCCTGGTGGGTATGTTTTGGCTTGCAGTGGCGAGTAACTTTTCAGATCTGGCTAGTAGCAAAGGACTTCCAATTTTAAGCCCTGGCTCCTCTTATTCATTTCACATATGGTCCATTGCAAGGTAATTTGTTGGAGACCTGTAGCATTTAAGTTCTCAAAAACCCCATTTACATAATTGGGAATTTGGGGAATTGTCATTTCTTTCATATGAATCGGTAGGTTTTCCATAGAACTACATCATACTTCTTTTGAATATAAGGCCTTAAGAGCTGGAAGGTAACAGATGAACATATTTCCATGTGGGCTGGAAATTCAGACAGTTTAACAGTTCTCCTGGGATGCAGTGAATAAAATGTACCTGTCAGAATATGCTCCTCTTTTAGTGAGTGCCTTTGTGAAGGTTGTAATAAGAGGTGTTTTCTGTAGTCTAAACAAATGCAGAAATATTTATAGTCTGTCAAAGGACCACGAGCTGTGAAAAGAAAAATGAATTTCTGCTCTTATAAAGGAAGCCCTCTGCTGTTTTATTTCTCTAATTAAACAAGAATATAATCAGGTCCTGTGCTGAACATATTTTGAACTGCTGTTCCATATCACTCGAGTTCTATTAAGCTGGCAGAAAAACATCAATTTATGTTGCATTTTTAATGGTGTGGAGCCAGAAGTCATTTTCCCCTGCTTATCAGCAGTGTTAAAGGGATAGAAATATTTTAAAAAATCGAGCAGCTCCGATTAATCTTCATAGTATTTGGGGCCATGGAGAGTGTTATTTCAATACTTTCAGTGTGTAGTTCAAGTGTAATTGAATGATAAAGTATCCCCCCCTTGGCCCCTTTTACTAATGTAATACTGCTCACCACAGAGCATCAAGACTGTCCAGATGGATCACAGAAAGGGACAATCTTCAGTGAGCATAAGGAAAAACCTGTCAAGGGGGGCAGGGTTTTCCTTATGCTCACAGTAAGAAGATTGTCCCTTGCCGCGACCTGTCCGGTCAGGTGATCAAATAACACATCTGAGGGGAGGTGGCTTACACTAGGAAAAAGGGGAGGGAGGGGATACTTTATCATTCAATTACTCTTGAAATACAACTCTGACAGCATTGAAATAACACTCTCCATGGCCCAAATATTATGAAGATTAATTGGAGCTGCTGTTTCTGTGAAACGTTTCTATACCTTTAAAGGGGAATTAACACATCTTAATAAAATTATCCCTACTTACCTTACGATGCTCAAAAAATCCTAATGGCCCATCTAATTTTTTGCCTTTGCTCATACAATAGTATTTATAACTCTTTGAGAGCCAGAGGGATACTCACCGCATTGCTTTGCAATGCATTGCATACCCCTCTGGCACTTGAAGGGTTAATCAGTCCTGGATGTTCTGATCATGGAGGTACACATGACAGTTACTGACGTTTTTTAACAAAATGAAGCAAGCAGTGTGCATGGGCCTACTTAACCGTTTAAAAGCCAGAGTGGTGTACAGAGCATTCCAAAGCAATGTGTTGCTCACCCCTCATTTTCCTAAAGAGTTAATAGTACCGTGTGGAACACAGTGTTTGTGGTCTTGTAGCCCTGTTTGCATGTGATGTGTTCACTTCAATAGGCCGAAGATGTAAGACTGATTGAAGATGTTATCTTAATTAATCATCTGGGAAACAAGAAAGGCTAAACACATTGTACCAATTATCTTCAGAGAACTGACTTTTCTGCAAAAAGCCAACCATAGGTGGATATATAAGCATGACCTTTACTGAACATACCCAATTTTAAATGTTTTTTTGTTAGCTATTAAAAGCTAGGTTTCATAGATTGTATTTGTTTTGTTTTTATATATTTTTCCTCAATTTGTCATTGTGTGAATGAAACAAACTCGACAGGGAAGTTTTCCTTAAAGGGATAGTAATACTTTAATATTACTATTCCACATATTGTAGATATTTGAAAAAGAATTTAATAGCCCCCAGGTTCATCTCTCAAACCTTTATGGTTTGAGAGATAACTGAACTCAAAGTCTGTGCAATAACATCTCTCCTACTTGAGAAATCTTAGTGCACTGGCTCCATACTATAACACAGGAATTGGAGAAGTGATATCATCGGAGTAGTCACCTCTTTATTACATCTTATTGCATCTTTCCCCAGGAGGCTGATGTAGGAAACACTGGAGGAATTCTGGGGCAAACCACTTGTACTGTAGTGGACAAATTAAACGTTGTATGTACTTATTTGTTTTGATTATTTTGTATTTGTTCCCCATTGGCTTACTTTTGCCTCCAAACAAGCTAGTTTTGAAAATGAACAGAGCACCATATTCAGGAAGCAGATCCTCTCCCAAGAGAACTGACATCCAGTTGGTAAAAGATGACCTACAGTAGGGATAGGGTCATCTCTTGTCCTGTTTTGATCAGGACAGTCCTGTTTTGGGCTCCCCTATCCAGTTTTGTCACTACTGTGAGGATTTCAGAGGTTTAGAAACTCAAAAAGATCCAGTTTTGACCTGTGCTCAAGCAGAGATATCATGATAACATGCACTATTGGAAGCTTCTGAGGACCACGGTTCTCTTCCTATATAACAAATTGTGATGTGACACTAACACTTCCTAATAATAAACCCTATTTACCTTACTATGAACAGAAAACCCTAAAGCACCCTATGCATTTTGCCCTTGTGCAGATCTCTTTAATCAGTCTTGGATGTCATGTCCGTTGAGGCAGATATGACAAATTCTGGAAGCTTTTTCAAACTAAAGCAGGCAGTGTGCAGTTAACCCTTTACAGACAAGAGCGTTGTGGAGAGCATTGCAAAGTGTTAAGTTCACCATGTGCTTTGAGTAGAGTTTGAGGTCCTGCACTCCTGATAGCAACAGCCACGAGCGCCTCATGATATCCAGAATGGACTGAACATGTTACATCTTGTACTCAGACAAAGGACAACATTAATAGGGGGCATTAATATTTCTGGACATAGTAAGGTAAATGGAGAGTTATTCTTAGGAGGTGTTCATTCTCCTTTAAGTAGCTCCAGGATAAATTTGAGCTCAGAACAGACTTATTCGTCCATCAAAATAAGCACCTTTAGTTTGTAGCTCTGAGCGTAAATAAAGAATTTAATTAAAATAACAGTGGATAGGAAATACATTAACTGCTGCTTCCTGGTAAAGACAACATTATTGTTACAGGTTTCATAACATCAATATGACGTTCAAAAATGATGCACACCCTCCTTACTGCAGGCATATTATGAGATTGTGTTTTACAAAATGCTGTGATAAAAGTCCCTTATTACAATGGAGAATTAGTGGCTACATTTCTGATTCAGGGGGAAATGAATACATTATCTTCACTTGTCTATCTAAACTGTCAATCTCCCTTGAATCTCTCTTCTTCTCTACTTTGTCAGTTCCTTAGTTCCACTCGTCTGTAGATGAAATATGTTACATTTAAAAAACCCTATCCCTGTCTTTCATCTACCAACACAGTTATTTTAAATTCCTTAACACAATAATATTTTACCTATTTGAATGCAATGCATTAGATACCTCTCTTGCACTCAAATGGTTAAGGGACACTAACACTGAATAATATTAAACCTCCCCTTTCCTTAAAGGGATAGTAATACTTAAAATGTTAAAAAAAAAATATGTTGTAGTTTATCTCCCTGAGTAAAACAAGAGTACTCCCACTGCTGAAAGGTGTTTCATTTAAAAGTTATTAATTTTCAAAGATGAATTTTTTAGGTGCAATATCACAGTGGCCTGAAACTGTGCAGTGGCGCTGTTGCTACACGATCCTATGGACAGCTCTGGTCCCAGGACCATAAATCTCCATGGGATGGTGTAGCAACAGCGCCACTGTACAATTTCAGGCCACTGTGATATTGCACCTAAAAAATTCAACTTTGAAAATTAATAACTTTTGAATGAAACCCCTTTCAGCAGTGGGAGTACTCTTGTTTTACTCAGGGGGATAAACCCTACAACATATTTTTTTTTACATTTTTAGTATTACTATCCCTTTAAAGTGAACCTATTGCCTCAAGACGTACTTCTTATTTGTAATTGAAATGCTTTCTAAATGATTACCATTATTTGTTGGTGTAGTCTGTGGCACAAGTGAAAGGGGACATCCACACATAGGGGGTCTTGTGTTCAAAAGAAAAGTGGTATAAATTTCACTGTCTGGAAAAGCTTATGTTGTGTGATATTCTGTGGCTAATTCCAAGTCCAATTTTAAAGGAACTTTTGTACTGAAAAAATGTGTATATTTTATATTTTTATATATATATATATATATATATATATATATATATATATATATATATAATTTACATTTTATATAGTAGGGCTTTTCCTGTTGAGTAAAATAAAGGTGTCCACTGTTGAAAGATGCATATTTCCATAGCTATTACAGTGTAATCTCCATGCTTTTGTATATTAACAGTGCCCTCTAGTTGTCAGATTCTAATTAGTTATTCTGTTGCATTCCATTTGAGTGGAAAGTCCCTGACAAACAATTCTCCATATAATGTGATAGAATCTGCTGAGTTACTTCCTGTCAGAATTATCAGGAAGTAAACACATATTAAATTCAGTTCCTGATTAATTGAAACGTTATAACTTTTGAATCCGTGGTGCGAATGTCCTTGTTTTACTCAGCAGGAAACGCTCTATAACGCTGTTGTTTTTTGTTTTTTTAATAAACTTTACTTTGCTTTTAAAGTCTATTATCTTTAGTAACTGTAATCTAAATACAAACCTGAAAAGGGGATACATAGATACTACATACAGTATGAGAAAAACAAACAAAAAATGTATAAATTGATAAAATGATCTTTTGTACTAAGGGATTCTACTAAGATAAGACCTTCTGTTAAACGATTTCATATAGTTAGTCTTTATGAACAATTTATGACTTCTTATGAAAACATTTTCCTGGAAAACGCACAAGTCTGCACACCCAACCTGGGTGACCAGACGTCAAGGTCAAAAGTATAGGAAATCTGGAGCAAACCAACTGCACCATTGGGGACAAAGGAAGATGCATACTGTTTTAAATGAAACTTTTAATCCCTTGAATTCTAGAGGTCTCCAATGCATTGATTCTTGCATCCAAGGATTTAAATTGCTCTATTTAATTAATGAAAATTTGGGTAATTTTCATTTTTTCCCATATGGTGCAGTTGGTTTGGTCCAGTATTTGCCTCACCTTTATTTTTGTATGTATGGTCATTTAATCCCTGTTATTGAGGAAAAACACATGGCAATAAAGTACTGTATCTCTGCTCTTTGACTTGAGGTGTGACAGGAATTTATTGCCAAGATGTTCAAAACGGTGATAGTTTACACTGCACTGCCCCCTGGGATCTCCAGGTGGCGTCTACTGGGGGTACCAGTGTTTCATGTCTCAGTATTAAGTATCAGAGCCTGTGGCTGTTTACATGATAACTGGTAGCATAGTGGCAGTTCATATTTACCCATGATTATAAGATGAAATATCGATGCATGAGGCTTCATGCGGAGCCTGTGCCCTGAAGGCTCTGTGTCTCTAAAGTGTTCACCAGCATTGACCAGAGCAGCAGGAAATCAATATTGATCTATTTTTCTGCGTCTCGTAGCACAACTGCATTCTGTTTGTAATTGAGGCTTTTAATACTTTTTACTCCTCGTTATAACTGGCCAGAGACAAATGTGCACATGAGACTATGTGCGTTCACCTTGTCTCCAGGCATCTTTATTCAGAGTTGAAAAATATGGTCTCTCGATACAGTTCAGGTTTTTAAAGTACAATTATTTTATTACTCCTTAAAAGAGCAATAACCTGTTATTATGGGAAACGATATCCTATACTGATGTGTAAAACAAATTGTTATTACAAAAGTTGTAATAATTAGAACTGTCATAAAGTTTTGGAGCTGTTACGATCACATTGCAATGAGAATGGTAACCTAAAGTGCAGGTTTCCCACTCACTGCAACAGAAAATCTGTCTGGACACCATCTGGAGCTGTTCCATGCAGTTTAATATAAAAACAACATTTTGATCTTTAATAATTGTTGAATGAAACCTCTCTCCGCTTCTACTTTAGTCAAGAGAAAAAACCAAGCTGTGCATGAGTACGTGTTTTGTATATATATAATTTGATAATGTATTGGGGTTCTTTTAACCCTTTGAGCGTCAGAGAGGTATCGCAATGTGTTTGATACCTCTCTGGCACTCAAAGGGTTAATGACACGGGGCTGTTTTGCCTCTTAATGACAACTTCATATTTCATGTTTCTTTCTTTCAAGTTTGTTAAAAGAAGCTTCACAGTTTTATTTTATTGTTTGCCAATACAAATATTCTCTAATTATTTATTTAATCCTCATTGGGATAGATGTTTTTTTCTGGTACCCAGTATATACTGGCGTCCCCCAACTCTGCCAGTCACAGTGTTTACATTTTACATATTATATAGAGTCGGGTTATCCATTCAAGTCCTGGCAGTGCGAGAGGAAGTAGGCTGTTCCTATAGCATATTCCCCTTCTTGGCCAAAGCATGGGAGCGTGCTGTCACTTCTTATAGCATCCCTGTGTGCTGCCACATTGCAATCCTGTGACTTGCATTGGGTTTAAAGGCATATGGGACTGCAGGGAAGGGAATCCAGCTGTCATTGTTTGGGGCTTCTGCTTGTTCATGGGTTGTTATTTCTCTTTGACAGTGTACCTCATGTATTTTACTCATTTGAACTGTGTGTATATTGGTCCTTTTGTGTTAATGCACAGGAAACGGAAATGTATATACAACAAACACACTACAGTAGTACATACCTCCCAACATTTCAAATTGCCAAAGAGGGACAATTGTGTTGCTGGGGGTATGGCTGGTAGGCGGGGCATTAACGATAATTTTTAGCCTGTTTCATGACCTATTGACACCTCCTTGTGTTACCTAATAAATGACTTATAAGAAGACCAAATGATTTTATTTACACATACTAATTTATAAACACATATACTGACATTTAAAGAAACAATAATGTGAGTTTTATTGCTGTAGAGCAATGTGATACACTTATATACACACCATGCAATCTGATCTCCTAAAAAGAGGGACATTAGAGTGGGAAAGAGGGAATTTGGGTCTAAAAGAGGGACACTTGAGAGGTATGGTAGTAGCGGTCAGTGACCTTGAGTCATCCAACTGTTCGTGGATTACATCTTCTATCATCAAGCCATCAGCAGGGTAAGGGGATTTGTAGTCCAGAAACAACTGGAGAAACACACCTCGGGTGTAGAGCTGCAGTGGATTTGTAGTTGAGCAAATCCCTTTTATTAAAGGGATAGTAATGTCAGAAAAAAAGTATTAACGATATGATAGATACAATTAAAAGAGATTACTGTTATGGTTTGAGAGATATATGAAAATAAAGTTCTCCACTCCCACCCCTTTGTGCTTGATGAGCTGTAAAGCTGTGAGAATCAGATTCTGGTCGCTTGACCAGACTTGGCTCTACAGTAGCACCGACATAACGATATCTAAAGAGAAATACTTAATCGGAATGGTCTACAATGTGTGCTTTCAAGCCAGGCACACGTTGTAGACCGTTCCGATGAAGTATTTATTTTTATGTATCGCTAGCTATGTCGGTGCTGCTGAAGAGCCGCCATGTGGTTCAGGAACCAGGATCTCATGCCGTTGGCTATACAGCTGATGTATGAGAAAGGGGAGGTAGCGAAGAACTTTATTTTCATATATCTCTCAAACCATAACTGTTTGAGAGATATGAATAAATGCAAGTAATCTTATTTAATTGTATCTACCATATAGTTAATACTTTTTTCTGACATTACTGTCCCTTTGACCATACACAACCCCTCAAAGACCAACCTGCTTCTCCATCTACTGTATTTGAAAAAAAATATATATTACTTGAAGCATTGACAGGAAAAGAAATCACAAAAACTGTTAACTTCCTTTTCTCTGTGTCTTCAAGGTCATATAAAAGACTGTGTAAGCTGCTGTTTACTTGCCAACTCGAGCTTTTCCTCTCTTTTCTGTACATGTGAAGTTTGCATTCCCCGAGGCCTGAGGAATGACAAGGACCTGCCCTTCAGTTACAGTTTGTTTTATAAGACTTGGTGTATACTTTTTCTTTTTCTTAAGAGATCTCTTAAGGACATTGTGGAGGACATACTAAGAGTAAATGGAGTAATTATGGGACAAACCAGCTGTGCCATAGGGGACAAATAAACATTGTCAATGCTTTAAATGGGGCTTGAACCCTGTAAATGCTAAAGTGGTCTCCAGCATGACCTCTCTAGAATCCGGGGGGGGGGGGGTTAAAGTTGGATTTTAATCAGGGGGGACTTGGGGAATTTATATTTGTTACACTATAAAGCAGTTGGTTCTCTCCAGAATTCATTTTGTTATACACCAGCCTCATTGATAAGTGTGATATTATTGAAAACTGGAAGAATTAAAATACATTCTAAAACCATATTATTATCCAGTTATAGGACAGCTATGGTCTGCCAATGCCAGTGAAATCAAAAGCAAGTGGTCCACCAGACATTACTGTATATAATTTGCCTCCACCCCATTCAGTGGCTAGGTGGACTTAGCAGCTTTAGTATTTATGCAGAGTTAATGCAATCACAGGCCCACCAAGTAAGCTGTGGAGGCATAGCTTACCTCTCAGTATCAGATACACAGCTGGTCACGGGAATAGAAACGTGACCTCAGAAGTTCTGTGACTAATCCTGACAGGACAGACAACTGTGAGCTCTGGGGTCTGTGTGTGTGCAATTCCCATACATGGCAAACATTTGGTTTAGAAACCAACCCTTGCTGCCTATGGGGAAGAGAGTGCAGCCATTAAAGGCAGTGGCTTAAGCCCAACTGAAGAGAGCAGTTTTCAGTTTCTGCTAGCCTTTAGCACAGGGATAGGTAACTTGAGGCCCTCCAGCTGTTACTGGACTATAACTCCCATCATCTACTTCCAGCTGTTGGTTGGCAGGAGATGAAGAGGTAGTCCAGCAACACTGGAGGGCCTCACATTACCCAAACCTGCTAAAACAGCTGAATAACTATATAAAACTGTATATTCCACTGCATCAAATGAGGAGTCTATTGCCCTTCTACCCCTATTCTTGTGCGCAAAATGTTGCCAGAAGGTGGCACTAAAGGAAAAAAATGTTCTGTGGTTTTTTTGTTTACATTTCTACCACTTCAAATGTGTGGAAATCTTTGAAAACTATACATTTCCTACTGTATTCATTAGCTAGTGCTCATAGGAGAAAAATAACACCCCTCTTGTGTGAGATGACATACTGTAGGGGGTGCAAAAGTACAAAACTACACCCACTACAGTCTCTCATTTTTCTTGCATGTTTTGAGTCATGATTTGCTTAAATTAAAACGGTTATAACTGCTTCAGAAGTGAAGAAAAGGTAGACATAGCATACCATCTTGGAAAAAAGCTCACCCACTACCAAATGAGGGATCATTTGCATTTCTACCCCAAGCTCGTGTGCACAAATGTTTCCCAAAGGTGGCGCAGAAGGAAAATAATTGGCACTTTTTTACATTTCCACCCCATGTAATGTATAGAAATCTGTGAAAACTATGGCCTGTACTAAAATGGTTGTAAGAACTAAGAAGAAGATAACCCACCGCATCAATGAGGGGTCCTTTGTTTTTCTAACCCTAGCCTGGTGTGCACATTGGCATTTTTTTATTTTATTTTTACATTTCAACTCCTTTAGATGTCCTGAAATATATCAAAACCATGGAGTATCCAACTGTATTTATTATTCTACTGACCTTCTATAAAAATGGCACCCCACTGGAATGAGCTGACATGCAGTAGGGGGTGCCTGGAGCATAAACCTACACCTACTATAACCTCTTGTTTTTCTTACACTTTTTCAAACATGACTTGCCTATAGGAAAATGGTCAGAACAACTACATAAATAAAGAAAAGGTAGACAAAGTATACCATTTTGGAAAGAAGCTAAACAACTGCATCCCTTATCCAGGTGTGCACAAATGCTTCCAGAATCTGGCACTAAATCTGCTTTTTTTTTTATTTTTATTTATTTCCACCCCATCAAATATACTGAAATCTTTGAAAACGATGGCATTTTCAATGGTATTCATTAGCTACTGCTCTTATGAGAAAAATGGCACCCTACTTGTGTGGGTTCATACTGTAAGGGGTGGCAAAAAGCACAAAAGACAGCTACCTGTTTTCTCTTTTGAAAAGTGCTGTCTGTACTATTAGACATATGAAGGAAAGAAGATATACCATTTTGGAAAGTAGATAGTTACCGTTATCAAATGAGAGGTCACTTGACTTTCTACCCCTATGCTGAAGTGCACAGATATTACCATAAGTTGGTGCTATAGGAACAAATACAGGTTTTTTTTGGTTTTTTTTACCTTTCTACTACTTCAGAATGCTAAAATCTTTGGAAACACATACTTTTCTTTACACTTCAGTCACTTCAAAGGTACTAAAACAGTTCGCCATGGAGTTTCCTAGTATATTCAGGACCTACTACCAGCCAAAAAAAAAAAAAATTAGGTGCCAGGAGCTTGGCTACCAGTGGGACAAGTGTGGGGATACACTGCTTTGATGTCCAGCCTGATTCCAGTGCACACTGGGGTAGTCTGTGTCTACCTGTGGGCAGTGCAGCAAGGCAGGTGGGTCAGGCTGGGGGGATGTGACTGCCATTGGGCTGTGGAACCACTCTTGGGGGATTGGATCGGAGACAGATAGTGTGCATACCAAAGCAATGCATTGGAATCCACTGTGGCACATACAGGGTTAATTTTTTTGGCATTATTTTTGACTCAGCCCTTGGGGGGGGGCATCAGGACCCCTTCTGATAACCCCCCAATGAGGTCTGAATAAAAAGTTTACATAAAAAAATAATCCTGTGGTGCCACAGTGGGGTATGCATTGAAACCCCCTGTGGCGCGCACACACACTCCGAACTGGTAGGAGTGAGCAGGATTGGGGAAAGCCTTCTAACATCACCAGTGATCATGTCTCTGGTGATCATGTCTCCGGTGATGTGGGGAGGCCTTCTTTGATCCCGCCCATTCTTACCCGGAAGTTCGGATAGAACTAAAGCAGAAGAGTAGGTTGCCAGTATTGATCTCACAGTGCAGCTGGCTGGGAGATCAATAGTTGGGGGGCAGCAGGAAGGGTCCTGATGTGCCCCCCGAACAATGTTTTTTTTTTTTTTTTTTAAATAGATAAATCAATGGGTGAAGGGGGGCTTGAGCACCCCACATGGGCTTGGCACTTTATAGGTTAAACATCCCTTCGATATAATCATGCACCAACATGACCTCTATAACCATTTCAGTGCCAGAAGGGTACGCAACGCATTGCAAAGCAATGCGTTGCGTACCCCTCTGGCATTGAAACTGTTAACATCCTCTCCACTCTAGGGGCTTGTTCAAAAAGGCAACATTAACACCGTGAGTTTTAGAAATTTTATTATTTTTCTGTCAAATATGGAATACCAACATCAGGCGGATTACCAGGACTGACCATGCTCTCTTCAAAGTGGCTAGCTCAGTGTCCAGGACTTTATCAGTGAACCTTTAGTCCTGAAGGGGAAAATCTTGGTATCCAAGTGCTTCCCAGAAGTTACCCACTGAGGTAATTTCTTAACCCATGGTAATCTGAAGACAGAAGATCTTCAGGAAAGGGAATCATCGGATATAGGGGAGCGGACTGGACAGAGAGAGTATCGGAGGCACCATCATAAGACAGATAAGCTTTCATTCTGTTTTTATCTTGCACATGGTTTTTAGCTGTTGAGCAAGTGTGTTAAAGAATAAACCCTACTTTTAGATTGTCTTTTGTTGCGCTCTTATTGCAGATTAACACCATGATGACAGAACGTGAAAAAAACATAAGCTTGGAATCATTGAGGCTGATGTACTTAGTAGAAATGTAGCAAATCTGGTATAATGTTACAATACAGGATAAATACAAATTTCCATCGCTTTAAATTGGGCTTTTTAACTCGTTAAATGCTAGAAAGGTCTCCAACACATTGCTCTGTAATGCATTGGGGCAGTGGTGTAACTAGTCATTGGGGGGCTCCAGCACAAGCATATTTTGGGATGTATGTATATAACAAAGTGACTCCGCACTGGAAGGAACACATTTTGGAATATAACACCTTAGTAGGTGTAGGTGCCTAGTGGAGTATCAATATAATAACACAAGAAATAAAACAACCACTTAATGGCACTCAAATAACACATCCCTAGTCTTACTAGCTACCTAGGATAACAGGACAGTATAAAAACACCAATACTTTAATAGTGACATTTTAAAACCAAAAGAAAATAAAAACATTGTGGAAATACTAGTATATGATATAATATTACACTGTAGCCGACTCTGAATAATTACTAGGATACATTTGGGAATCAACTTAATTGGTTAAATGATGAAACTAACCAAGTAAAGCATGTCAGTATCACAATATATAAGTTGTGTAAAATACCTGCAAAGTGTACTCAGTATAAGTCTATACTATCACTGATCTAGACTGAATGGCCACTGTTGGATAGTCAAACTGACTCACAGGTTACTAATCACTAATGATCAAATCCCTCCGTGAGTCTACTAATGAACGCTGGTGCCTAGTGTTTCAACACCTCTCCAAATTGCTATGTTAAATCACTGGACAGTAACATACTGATCCTATTACCAGTCTTATTATTGACAAGAGCCCTTGTGTTGCTGCATGTTTTGGGTTCTCTAACACACAATATGTTCACAGAGGCTGTGGGAATAACTAGAATCTATTTGACCCTGTAGCAGATAGGGGCCTCTTGGATTGCGGGCCTTGGCACAGCCGTGCCCCCAGTAGGTACCTCTCTGGTTGGATACCTTTCTAGCATTCAAACGATTAAAATCTTCATTTAAGTGAATGGGAAATATTTGTCTTCCAAGGTGCAGATTTGAAAGAACAGTAACCCTTTATTTTGACTTTATATATTATACAGGTACATAATACGTACAGTCAAACTGCCTGCACTTTTTATTTTTCTTCATCTGCATCTTTCATTTACACTTTTATGTCTCTAACTGTAAGCTACTTGGATCATTGCTTCCTTAGTATTTTCCAGTTGATAGACCATCAATGCAGGAGGTAATACAATGTTACAGTCTCTCTACAACACGCAAAGATGAGGATGAAAAAAAAAAACAGACAATTTGAACTTATGTATTATGTATTTAGACTATGCAAAGTCAAAGATTACTGCATCAAGTTCAGCTGGTGCCAAATCACCCCTGTTGATCCAGAAGGCAAAAAAAACATGTAAGCCATTTCCAGTCAGGTATTTCACTGGATCGACATCCTTATCTGATCTGAATCCAACTGTCATAATTCTCAATATTATTCTGTACTAGATAGGTATCTATTTTTTTTAAAGCAGATACAGTATCTGCAAGCACAACATCCTGAGGTAAAGAATTTAATAACTTTACTGCCCCTAGTGTGAAAAATCTCTGTCTTTGCTTAAGTTGAAAACGCCTTTCCTCTAATCTTAAAGGGATAGTAATACTTAAAATGTAAAAAAATATGTTGTAGGGTTTATCCCTCTGAGTAAAATAAGGGTAATCTCACTGCTGAAAGGTGTTTCATTCAAAAGTTATTAATTTTCAAAGTTTAATTTTTTAGGTGCAATATCACAGTGGCCTGAAATTGTACAGTGGCGCTGTTGCTACACCATCCTATGGAGATTTATGGTCCCGGGACCAGAGCTGTCCATAGGATCGTGTAGCAACAGCACCACTGTACAATTTCAGGCCACTGTGATATTGCACCTAAAAAATTAAACTTTGAAAATTAATAACTTTTGAATGAAAAACCTTTCAGCAGTGGGATTACACTTGTTTTACTCAGGGGGATAAAACCCTACAACATAATTTTTTTTTACATTTTAAGTATTACTATTTCTTTCATGGATGACTTCTTGTTCTTCGCTCGGTAAATAGTTCATCAGCATCAGTATGAGACTTTTGTCACTGGTGACCTTACCAGGCATGTCATAGGTCACGCAATCGCACAGAAGTCTCTGGAAGTTTTGTTTCCTGTGCAGTTTTGATCTGCTGTTTATATGGAGTTTAAAGGACACCTGAAAAAACTTCTTGCACAAAATCATATGTTACAATCAGTGAATACTTTATTCATGCAATTCCATTGCATTATATTCTAACCCCCCCAAAAAAAATTTGCGAACAGAAATAAAAAAAAAAAAAAAAAAAAAAAAGTTCTGAACATAACTTAAACTCTTTGAATGCCAGAGGGTTACACAACACATTGCTTAGCAATGCATTGTGCACCCCTCTGGCACTCAAAGGGTTAACCTGTAATCTTTATGTTTCACTCAGCGAGTACTAACATTCGCTCTGGGTGTTGGCTGTCATATCCTGTGTTTGTCAGGGAGGCAAAAATACTTATGGGGCCCAATTATTATGAAGCAAACCAAATGCAATGTAGGGGACAAATCAAGTTCTCATTAGGCTAAAGGGATAGTAATACTTGTATTAAACTTGAGGTCCGAGTTTTCTTTATGCTTTTTTAAACACCTAGCACTATATTTAATCCCCTTTCCCTGTGTCACGCTGCCTCTCTGTCTGGTCTGGATGGAGCTCAGCGAGGGACAATCTTCAGTAAGCAAAAGTAAAATTCTGCCCTCCGTCATCAAGGTGAGCAGGATTTTCCTTATACTTACTGACTGAAGATTGTCCCTCACTGCATCCGACCAGTCCCAGGACCAGATTGCAGATCTAAGGGGAGGCTCCCAGAAAGGGCAGAAGGGGGATCCTTTCTGATTGAATAGCGCTTGAACAAGAAAACTGTAAGTATTCAAATATAGCGGTACATGTTGCAGAATACATACAGAAGACTCTGAGCTGAAGTTTTTATACAAGTATTACTAACCGATTAAATGGTGCTTTTCACTCCTTGAATGCCAAATAAGTCTCCAATGCATTGTAGCATTCGGGAGGTTAAAAGTCCCTTTTAAATCAATAGGAATGTGGAGAATTTGTGTTAGCACTTTATAGTGCAGTTCTATCAAAATCACTTTTCCTTTCTATAGAACACGCCGCTCGTAGGATTTATCAGCATTTTATCAATGTAAATTGTTACTTTACAAATGCAAATTTTATATTATATTTCCCTGCTTAGAGCATATCAGGGAAAACTCCTCAAGTACTGAAAAATCTTTTAAATAATCACTAGTGTAAAAGACTGTGTACATGGGCCTATGTCCTGGTGATGTCTCACTGCTCCGGTCCTGCTCTGTGTACTGACTCCATCTCACTGCTCCGGTCCTGTTCTGTCTACTGACTCCGTCTCACTGCTCCGGTCCTGCTCTGTGTACTCCCGCTGCCTCACTGCTCCGGTCCTGCTCTGTGTACTGACTCCGTCTCACTGCTCTGGTCCTGCTCTGTGTACTGACTCCGTCTCACTGCTCTGGTCCTGTTCTGTGTACTCACGCTGTCTCACTGCTCCGGTCCTGCTCTGTGTACTCACGCTGCCTCACTGCTCCGGTCCTGCTCTGTGTACTGACTCCGTGTCACTGCTCCGGTCCTGCTCTGTGTACTCACACTGCCTCACTGCTCTGGTCCTGCTCCGTGTACTGACACCGCCTCACTGCTCTGGTCCTGTTCTGTGTACTGATGCTGCCTCACTGCTCCGGTCCTGCCCTGTGTACTGAGTCCGCCTCACTGCTCCGGTCCTATTCTGTGTACTGACGCTGCCTCACTGCTCCGGTCCTGCTCTGTGTACTGACTCCGTCTCACTGCTCCGGTCCTGTTCTGTGTACTGACTCCGTCTCACTGCTCCGGTCCTGCTCTGTGTACTGACCCCGTCTCACTGCTCTGGTCCTGTTCTGTGTACTCACGCTGTCTCACTGCTCCGGTCCTGCTCTGTGTACTCACGCTGTCTCACTGCTCCGGTCCTGCTCTGTGTACTCACGCTGTCTCACTGCTCCGGTCCTGCTCTGTGTACAGACTCCGTCTCACTGCTCTGGTCCTGTTCTGTGTACTCACGCTGTCTCACTGCTCCGGTCCTGCTCTGTGTACTCACGCTGTCTCACTGCTCCGGTCCTGCTCTGTGTACAGACTCCGTCTCACTGCTCTGGTCCTGTTCTGTGTACTCACGCTGTCTCACTGCTCCGGTCCTGCTCTGTGTACTCACGCTGCCTTACTGCTCTGGTCCTGCTCTGTGTACTGACTCCGTGTCACTGCTCCGGTCCTGCTCTGTGTACTCACACTGCCTCACTGCTCTGGTCCTGCTCCGTGTACTGACACCGCCTCACTGCTCTGGTCCTGTTCTGTGTACTGATGCTGCCTCACTGCTCCGGTACTGCCCTGTGTACTGACTCCGCCTCACTGCTCCGGTCCTGCTCTGTGTACTGACGCTGCCTCACTGCTCCGGTCCTGCTCTGTGTACTCATGCAGCCTCACTGCTCCGGTCCTGCTCTGTGTACTGACACCGCCTCACTGCTCCGGTCCTGCTCTGTGTACTGACACCGCCTCACTCCTCCGGTCCTGCTCTGTGTACTCATGCAGCCTCACTGCTCTGGTCCTGCTCTGTGTACTCACACAGCCTCACTGCTCCGGTCCTGCTGTGTGTACTGACACTGCCTCACTGCTCTGGTCCTGCTCTGTGTACTGACGCTGCCTCACTGCTCTGGTCCTGCTCTGTGTACTCATGCAGCCTCACTGCTCCGGTCCTGCTCTGTGTACTGACGCTGCCTCACTGCTCTGGTCCTGCTCTGTGTACTCATGCAGCCTCACTGCTCCGGTCCTGCTCTGTGTACTCACGCTGCCTCACTGCTCCGGTCCTGCTCTGTGTACTCACGCTGCCTCACTGCTCTGGTCCTGCTCCGTGTACTGACACCACCTCACTGCTCTGGTCCTGCTCCATGTACTGACTCCGTCTCACTGCTCCGGTCCTGCTCTGTGTACTCACACTGCCTCACTGCTCCGGTCCTGCTCTGTGTACTGACTCCGTCTCACTGCTCCGGTCCTGCTCTGTGTACTCACACTGCCTCACTGCTCCGGTCCTGTTCTGTGTACTGACTCCGTCTCACTGCTCCGGTCCTGCTCTGTGTACTCACACTGCCTCACTGCTCTGGTCCTGCTCTGTGTACTGACTCCGTCTCACTGCTCCGGTCCTGCTCTGTGTACTCACGCTGCCTCACTGCTCTGGTCCTGCTCCGTGTACTGACACCACCTCACTGCTCTGGTCCTGCTCCGTGTACTGACTCCGTCTCACTGCTCCGGTCCTGCTCTGTGTACTCACACTGCCTCACTGCTCCGGTCCTGCTCTGTGTACTGACTCCGTCTCACTGCTCCGGTCCTGCTCTGTGTACTCACACTGTCTCACTGCTCTGATCCTGTTCTGTGTACTGACTCCGTCTCACTGCTCCGGTCCTTCTCTGTGTACTCACACCGCCTCACTGCTCTAGTCCTGCTCTGTGTACTGACGCTGTCTCACTGCTCCGGTCCTGTTCTGTGTACTGACTCCGTCTCACTGCTCCGGTCCTGCTCTGTGTACTCACACTGCCTCACTGCTCCGGTCCTGTTCTGTGTACTGACTCCGTCTCACTGCTCCGGTCCTGCTCTGTGTACTCACACTGTCTCACTGCTCTGGTCCTGTTCTGTGTACTGACTCCGTCTCACTGCTCCGGTCCTTCTCTGTGTACTCACACCGCCTCACTGCTCTAGTCCTGCTCTGTGTACTCACGCTGTCTCACTGCTCCGGTCCTGCTCTGTGTACTCACGCTGCCTTACTGCTCTGGTCCTGCTCTGTGTATTGACGCCGTGTCACTGCTCCGGTTCTGCTCTTTATACTGATGCCGTCTACTGCTCCGGTCCTGCTCTGTGTACTTGCGCTGCGTCACTGCTCCGGTCCTGCTCTGCGTACTCACGCTGCCTCACTGCTCCGGTCCTGCTCTGCTTACTGACGCTGCATCACTGCTCCACGCAGTTCCCTCTGGTTTCTGAGGTCTTGTCATCAGTTTTCAAAAGTCACAGATTTTCAGCTAAGACCCCATTTAATCCTATTTTCAGAAAGGAGGGAAGCAGATGGGAGCACAACACACAAATGTGGCTGCTGTTCCCACAAATATTAATGGACCTAAGGACTGTAAGAATCCTCCATTCACAATTTCTCAAGGGACCTCAAAGGTTCTTAAAACACCTGGTTGTCTGTAAACACACCAAGATAAGGAAACCGCCTCGATGAATAAAAGAGTGGTGTTTAGCAATCTTGGTTAATTAAGCAATTGTCTTATTACTGACAGGACAAAGAGAATTAACCAAATGGTGTCTGAATAGGACCATGTACGCTTACATTTAGGGATCTCTAATTTGGAATTATATTGTACGGACCTAACATACATTTTTATTATATTATGTGGCACGGATAGGGTTAAACAATTTCATTTTTAGGTGTTGGTGTTGTTTTAACCCCTTGAGGACCAGAGAGATGTGGAACGCATTGCTTCACAATGTGTTGCCCACCTCTCAAGTTCTCAGGGGTTAACCCTTTTAAGGTCAAAGGTGTAGTCAACGATTGCAAGCAATGTGTTGTACACCACTTTGTTCTATAGCAGTGATTCTCAACCAGGGTGCTGTGGTACTTTGGTGTGCCACAGACATCAGCTTAGGGTGCCCCATGGTTTCTATGAAGACTAACAAAAATAGATTTTTGAATAAAGATTTATAGAAATTGTTATGCACAATATGTTTAGTTTTGTTATTATGATTATAAAACTTAACTGTATATTTATGTAATGTACCATTCTTATGCCTTTGATAAAGTACATTAAATATGTTAGAGGTTCCCTGAATGTTCTAGATTATGTTACATGTGCCCTGAACAAAAGGGGATCGAGAACCACTGTTCTATAGCCATATGAATGCCAGTGTGGTTGTCTGCAGCACATTTTAAATTAAATCATTGCACACCTATCTGGCCCTCAGTAGGTCAAAAGTTAATAAAGTTGTCATGATTACAATCAACAATTCAAGATGTTTTGCAACAACTGGCTTATCCGTTCTCTGTCTCTTTCTGTTACTGCGATGTACATTTTCCCAGAAAAAGTTCTTGTTTTCTAAATAAACAATAATAATTATAAATGATCTTTTATTCACACATTCTGTCTCATTCTATCTCATTTACTTCTTCATTCTGTCCCTTTCTCTGCCTGTCTGAGTGCTGGTTTGTGCTTACCATAATACAGTTCACCATGAGCGCTGATATACACATTTATAATTTATCAATCTGAGAAGACCAAACAGTGTCATAAATCACTGTCAAAAACCAAACATCGGATATCTGTGTAGCAGATTTGTATTTACCGTATATAAAACATACATTCCTGGAAACCTTCAAAATTGGCTGACCCAGAAATAATTGAAATTATAACCCTTTATGTTCCCCGGAAAGTACATTCATAGCAATATGTCCATATGTGCTCTAATCCAGAGGTGGTGCAATCAGACCACAAGGAACTTTAACATGCTTCAACTTAAAGACATCACTGCCTAATCACACATAAGACAACCAGGACTTCTTTCTCTGCCTTTCTGGTAGAAATAGCACCAATTTAAAGACAGTAGAAGCAGTTATATGGTGCAGATTGTGTTAGGCTGACCAGACCTCACCTTTAACCAGGGACACATATGAAAAATGCATTCTGCAGGGCTGCTTTGATTTCGGTGCAGTCCTGAAATATGCATATTTCCTTTGTGTCCACGGTTAATGGTGAGGTCTGGTCAGCCTAAATTATGTAGTAGAGTAGACTCCTCTCCACACCCTGAGATTTTGGACCTTCACTCTGAGACCCTGAGACTTGGGTCAAACCCTGAAAGTTCCCAGGTATGAAAAAAAAAAAAATAAATAAATATATATATATATATATATATATATATATATATATATATATGGACTGAAGAAGATCATGGGACAAGTTCATCATGAGAATGGTACGTGACAGAGTTGCTGTGTTCTGTCTATAGTCTGGATTCCCTGGGGTCCACTGTTCTGTAGGGATATCAGCATCCTGGTCATACGACTGAGCAATATTGTTTTTAATTTAATGCTATGAGATAAAAGGTGCAATGCTGGAGTAAACCAACTGCATCATATAGAGCAAATACAATTGCAAACTGATTTAAATGGGCATTTTCTCTGTCGTCCAATATAGCTTACAGGTAATTTTGGGAAGGCAACTGTCCCTATAAGTTACCTGTAAGCTAATTTAAGGATTTAACAGGTTAGACTAAAATCCTCTTTTCTCTGTCGTCCAATATAGCTTACAGGTAACTTATCACCTTCCCAAAGTGACCTGTAAGCTATATGGAGTAAGAGAACAGGATTTAACAGGTAAGACTAAAATCCTATTTTAACCCTGTGAATGCCATTGAGGTCTCAAAGTTCTGTTTGTCCTCCATGCTTCAGTTGGTTTTCTCTAGAATTGCTCTACCTGGTAAATAAGGCCCTGGGACTTTTCCACAAGAAAAAAAGCTACAATAGGGGATAAACAAGATTTTAAATGGGGATTTTAACCTATTGATGTTAAAGAGGTCTCCAACACTTTATAGTGCATTGGAGACCTTTCATTCACGTTGTTGAAGTCTCTGTTTTAACCCTTTGAGTGTCAGAGGGGTGCGCAATCCATTAGCCCTGTGGAGCATTAGGTTTGCTCCAGGAGTGCACCTCTTTAGCTTTATCCCTCTGGCACTCAAAGGGTTAAATGTGATTCTTAACCCTTTGAA
Source organism: Rhinophrynus dorsalis (assembly GCA_037306005.1). Lineage (NCBI taxonomy): Eukaryota > Metazoa > Chordata > Amphibia > Anura > Rhinophrynidae > Rhinophrynus > Rhinophrynus dorsalis. The sequence goes on from CM074723.1 coordinate 421,140,377, forward strand.
TCCTAAAGAGTCCTCTAATGCATTGCTTCGCCATCTTATGTATTTCCTTTTTGCCATTAAACCTGCATAGTTAACCATTTGTGTGCCATGGGTATCCAACACATTGCATTGCAGGGCAGCTATAAGAATCACCGAGGTCCCTGGGGAAACTATGAATAAGGGATTGGTTTACATCTAGTTGTAAGCTTCCATTATTCCCTTCCTATATAATGGAAAATCTGTCTCATTGGTGCTTTGTGCACCCAGGACAGCTTCACTGCTCCCTGACCATCTGACAACAGGATTTAATTGGCTCCTTCATGTGAGATTGGACTGTCAAACCCATCTCCTGAGTCAGGAGTTCCCCAGTGAATGCCAGATACGCTCATGTGTTAAAATGTCACTGGTAAAAACTTGACTGCTTTCCAAATTATACCAAATGTGCCAATCGTGTTTCATTAGCATTCATATTTAATTTCTAGCCACAAAATAGGCCTCCATTTCATTTTAATTTTTCTTTAAACTTGGTTATTATATACAGTAACTCCTTAGGTGCTCGAAGTGTTTATTGACAACACTGGGATAGAGCAGGGTGACCAGACCTCACCTTTAACCGGGGACACAAATGAAAAATGCATACTGCAGGGCTGCTTTGATTTCAGTGCAAATCCTGAAATATGCGTATTTCCTTTGTGTCCCCGGTTAAAGGTGAGGTCTGGTGGCCCTAGGATAGAGGTTAAACCCAACATGAACCACAGAATTAGCCAACTGGTACTTATCTCTTCCTCTTGTTTCTCCTCCAGGTCAGATCACATGGTTTGGCTATGAAAGTCCTCGAAGCTTTTGGGATTACATACGAGTTGCTTGCGCCAAAGTGTCTCACAGTTGTATCTGTAGCATTGAGAACATGGAAAACGTCAGTTCTTCTAGAGCCAAGGTAAGAGCCCTCAGTCATTTATGTCTGCGTTCAGAAAGCAAAATAATTAAATCTGGAGCAAACCAGCTGCACCGTTGGGGACAACTAAAGTGTGTTTAAGTTGCTCTACTTTTGTAGAACTGGAGAAACCTCATCAAATTTGTTTAACCCATTGGATGCTAGAGACCTCTCCAATACATTGCTTCACAATGCAGTAAAGATGTCTCTACCATACAAGGGGCTAAAAAAATCCTTGCAAAATTACCCTTAAAGTTCATGGTCATTTAGTGGCTCTCGAGCTGTAGTTGGATTACAGTCTCCATCTTCTTGAGACAGGGAGTGTAGGTCCAGAGTTTATTGTTCCTTTAACCCTTTGCGTGCCAGAGATATAGGATACCCTTCTGGCACTCAAACGGTTAAAAAGGGGACACTGGGATATGACTCTTCCATTATTAATCCTTACTCTCCCTTTGCTGGTGAGTCCAAACTAATGCCTACATTCCTTTGCAGCTGATGAGTGTTATCACTGGCTTTACCTAGCAGATTTCCATTGAAGTCTATGGAGAAATGTAGAGATAAAGTCCTTGATTAAAGTTATGAACTGCAATATAATCCAGTCAGCGTTTTATCCAGAAAGCAAATGTGCAGTAACTTTGAAGCAAGTCAACTGTACCACAGGGTGGGGAAAATTTATTTTGATTCAAATGGGAATTTTAAACTCTGGAATGTTAGAGCGGTCTCTGGCTTACAATGCATCAAAGTCCTTTCTAGCATTCGAGGGGTTAAAATCCCCCTTTAAATTAATATCCATTTTTTGGAAATTATTAGTTTTCCTCATGCATTTCATTTGCCCAAGAATTGCTCTACCCAAAACACGTTTTTTTTTTTTGTTTTTGTTTTTTTTGTATAATTGTTTATTCAGTTATCAAAAATGAAATACAAACAGTGAGCACAACCATGGTTATACAAAGTCACATTAAATCATGCGTCACGGAAACGTACCCCCAGCGCAGTGGGAGTGATACTGGCGGATAATACTGGATACCTTCAAGAGTGCAAAATGAATTGATATTTCATATCAGCCAGGCTATGCCACTAATAAAGAAATCAATAACAAGGAGGGAAGGGGACAGGAAAAGTAGGGAAGAGAAGGGGGGGAGGGTAGGAATGCCTGGTTCCTAGTCTCATTGGGTCCACAAGAGTGGTTGTCCGCTATCACTTATAACCTGAAGCAGCAGACAGCTGTGAGAAGGACAAAACCCCTAAGGGGGAAGCGTATTACCCAACTCATCCGCACATTCAATACTTTCCAAATACATCCTCCAAGGGAGCCATCTGGTAGAATGGGCCATCCTCTTACCCAGGGCTGACATCGCTACATCCTCCACCGTTCGCATCTACTCCACAGAGACCAACCACTCCTGAAATGACGGTGGAAGGGGTCCCTTCCAGTGTCTGGGAATGAGAATCTTGGGTGCATTCAATAAATTAATGGTTAATGACCTCTTCAAAACTCGTGTTTTATTTATTTGTGCGCCATTCTGACTGAAACACAGTCTCCAGCCTAAGACATCACATGAAAGGCAAATCTATAGAATGTGTTGCTCTGGTGGTAGAACATTCTTGGTTCATCTTCTTTTTAAGCAACAGCATTGAACTGTGTTGGTTTTTTTTCAGAACAGTAAAATCACTGGAACCCAGTGTATTGTATCTATTATAGCAATAGTAATCGTGGATTCCTGCTTCAACCTATATGAATTGTTCTTTACATGAAGCAATGTTAAGATGTGACATTTAATGGATGGTAGATAGGGTGACCACATTTCCCTTCTGCCATTCCGGGACGTGGTCACCCTATCAATGCCTTACCTTGAGTCCCTGGTGGTCTAGCGGAGTGCAAAGTGCTCTGTGCCTCCTCCGGCACAGAGCTGAAGCTCCCACGCGCTGTGCTCAGTAATGCAGAGCGCTGGGAGATGATGTCATCTCCCAGCGCTCTGTATTACTAGAGCGCTTGCCTCCAGATCAGGTAAGTTGCATTGCCGCCCTGGATGTCAGCCTGCAAGCGGCGTCCATGATGTGACACACCGCTTGCAGGCTGACATTCAGGGCGGCTTGGCTTCATTCCGGGACACTTCATTGTCCCGGTTGAAGGGGACCCGGGACGCGGGACATGTCCCTGAAATAAGGGACAGTCCCGGACGTTCCGGGACCCGTGGTCACCCTAATGGTAGATGCAATAGATACTATAAAGAGTTGACTTAGCACAGGGGAGGGCTGGCCTGGGAGGCAAGGGGGCAGTTGCCCCCTGGGCCAGTCATATGTCTGGGACAATGGGCCACTGCTGCTCCTGCTTGCTGCTATAAATGGAGATCCACTAGTGATCCCACAGAGCTTGCAATTGAAATTGAGCTACACAAATTATACCACAGAGCTGCAATCCAAATGGAGCTACATTATACCTATTTCCATTGTAAGCTCTATGATACCATTTGTTAGCTTTAGATAAATTGTAAGCTCTGTAGAATCACAAGTGTAGCCCAGTTTCAACTGTAAACCAGTGGTATCACTTGCCTTCACAATTTTAATGCCCATTTTAAAATTAACAAAAGGGGTGGGCCTGGACAGTGGGAGCAAATGATAGCAGAAATGGGCCACTTAATTGTATTTGCCCCCTGGGCCACAAGTCACCAGCCCTCCCCTGACTTGGCAGGAGGGCATACAGTATTACACCAATGTTACTGGATTTATTCAGACTGCAATTTTGGAGCAGGGACAATTTTTTTCACATTTGTGAGTTTGGCAGTGGTTTAACCCCTTAAGGAACAGATAACGTGCTATGAAAGTCATGGTCCTTATACCCTTAATAATAATAATTTTTACTTACTGGGAGCGCTGTAAGCAAAAACGGGGCCTAAAATTGACCGCTCCAAGACTACCTTCCCCAGTTCGGCTATCAAGAGAGGAGGAGCCAAAGCCTCCCAAATTACATTCAAAAATATAAAATATACAGGTTCCTAGTGAACTCAAAATAGCATTTATTAACCCTTTGAGTGCCAGAGGTACACAACGTGTTGCAGAGCAATGCGATGCTTACCCCTCTGGCACTCAAAGGGATAATAGTATTCAGATAGTTACATATGTGCATAGTAAGGAGAGCAGCAGGAACTATATCTTGGCTACACACTCAAACAAGGTACCTTTCCTGGCAAAGCAAACTGTCATACAAGATGGTAATATTTTTATGAAAGTATTTTACCAGGAAGGAAACTTTGAGATTGCGTTTGAACAGATTCTACAACTGGTGTATAAACCAACTGAGCTGTATCACCGGCAGACATATTAGATATTTGTACTCATTTATAAACAGAATACAGCAGGGCCAGGATCAAGGCCATTGTGACATTAGCGTGGCTTTTTGACTTGTAAAGGTTATTTTATTTGATATATGTCATCAATAAAAACAAAGTACATTGTGTTCTGTTTAATAATTTTATTTCCTTGTCTTTGCAGGGCAGAGCCTGGATCAGAGTGGCTTTGATGGAGAAGCGTCTATCTGAATACATTACAGCAGCTCTGAGAGACTTTAAAACAACCAGGTTCTATAGATTTTATTCTTGATGTTCCAACACAAGTCCTAATAATGTTGTTGGGAAGTGACTTGCGCTAAAAACTTATAGAGCAGAGGTTATCAGGCTAAACATAGGAATCTGAATGTTGCTATGTTATCAGTATATCTAATGGATTTTTTAAAGTGGACACGTAAACCTAAGACAAGTTTAATTTAAAAAAAAAAAATATTAAAAATTGCCTATATTTTGTAATGGCCATCAGGGCAGTTTTAAGAACCCTTAGGTACCTGGCAGAACTGTGAGTGGAGGCCCCAAATACAGGTTAACATTTAGGATCCTTAAGATTAGTTCCTCTTTCTTTCTTCTTATTTGTAGGGAAAACATCCACATTTACCTGTTGTGCACCCAGAACTGCCTCACTCCTCATTCACCATCTGACTAAAGGATTAAATTGGTTGCTTTCTGTAAACATTGGAGGCCTCCATGCATTAACACCTTAAGGACCCATGACGGTCCTGTTCCGTCATGGGTTGATATACCCTTAACGACCCATGACGGAACTGGACCGGTATGGAATTCCGGGCTCCCCTCGCGGCTGCACACCGTTCAGGGAGTCCGGAACACAGCCGAAAGAAAAAAAAAAATGCTCTGTGGTCCTTAACGGACCGCAAGGTGTGGGCGCGGCCCATCGTTAAGGGGTTAAAGTGCCCCTGATAGCCAGTTTGTCATGTAAATAGTTGTTATATGTAATAATTGCAGTAAGGTTTTGGTAAGCATCCCAAAAGAAAAAAAACATGTATATTGCTGGAGTGCAACCAATTTTGACCAAAATAGCTAAAACAAAATTACAGAATATTGATACACATCCATATTAACCATTTATACTACAGCATATTACCTCCATATAGTCAATGAAGTACAGAGGTTTTAGTCCTATAATATGGCCATTGTATCTAAGCTTGCCACCATGCCAGGGTACCTCATTATAGGCGAGTCCTAACCTGTATCTGCTTTGTCTTGTGATTGGAATCTCTCAGGCTTTACTCTTTATAATTCAGAGAGATACGGTGGTCGGCATTATATAGTGTCCTAAAGATTGGGGTGGGAGGCACAGGCAGATTAAAATAAAGTTGGGCCATGGGGCACAACAGTTACAAAGGGCAAACACCAATACATTTAACTAGTAATTGTGGTTGTCACAGAACTGCTCCTTTCTGAATAAAACAACCTCAGTGCCCAGTCCAGACTACACCAGGCAGCTTCTCAGGGTTGATTTTACCTCCCAGACGCCCATAGGCAAGGCATTCTAGGTGCCCTTAGCTCCACCCATGGCCACACCTCAATTTCTGACATTACCCCACCCCCACATCCATCCACTGGTTCCTGGCACAGAAAGTGCCCTTGGCATACAATAAGCAAAGTAAAAAAAAAAGCCTTTAATCCCTTGGTTTCTAGAGGGATCTCTAATGCATTAAGAAGCATTGCAAAGCAATGCTTTGAAGAGCTCTTTAACATCTATGGTGTTAAGTAATAGCCTGTAAAGGGTTACAGGAACATTGAGGTTTCTCTTGCCACACCCTCCATTCAGAATGTGGGAGTGGCCAACAGAGCTGAGGTACCCCTCAAAATTTGGAGCCCTAGGCAACTGCATACTCTGCCTATTGGGAAATCCAGTCTTGCATCATCTTCCTGATCATATGATCCTTGCACTGGCACCCGGCAATCTGAGTGTCTGACCAGCAGCACCTCCCGTTCAGGCAGGAAAGAAACTCGACTGGAGACAGGCTAGACTTGTACCAAACCAGAGACCGGACAGACTGAACTTAAACCAGACAAGAGAGTGAGGATTTGTACTGGAACTGGACAGGGGAAGCAGATGGACTCCTCAAGTGAAAGCCATATTTGAACTGGGCCCAGCAAGGACCACAGATTTAACCTCCTGATCTCACAGACACAGGATTCTGACTTGCAGGGGAGAGTTGGCCTGGGGAAAGTACTATGATGTGGCACATTTATACTATTGTGCCAGACCCCCTTCCCAGTTTGTAAAAGAGGCATTCATGTAGTGAATTAATGCAAGTGATACCACGGACCTTACAACTGAAATGGAGCTACACTAGTGATATCACAAAGCTTAGAGTTTGATATTGATCTACTCTGGTGATACATTAAGGGCCAATATTGCAAAGGTCTCAGGTCTATCTCATTCTGAAAGTTTCCAGGTATGCTTTCCCCCTCCTACCTCCTTCTGTTTGCCTCCACCTGTGTCCAGAGCATGTACCTTAGATCATTCATCCAGGGGACAGCATGTTTTAGTTTGCTCCCCACCTCATTGCTTCCAGACCCTGTCTTCCAGTTCACAAACTCTAGGTGTACCACTGGAAGACGGGACCTGATAGGTCCTGAAAAGACAGAGACCCTGGCAGGTCCTGAAAGAACAGAAGGTGAGACCTTTCACTTATCTTGTTGGACCATAATGGGGCCAATAGTTTAAAGTAAAACGGGCCACCGGCTGTATTACAGTTCAGGCACACGGTTGGCTCTCTTCTTCTCTTTGGGACCTGAGCCGCTGCAGACCGTATTCATTGTAACAGGATATCTCCGCCCCCACGCAAACATAATAAAAGGCCCTAGGCACTGTGTGACACGAACTCTCTTCAAATGGTGCACAGTGCAAATTCTGTGAAAAAAATTAAGTAAATTAAATAAAAAATATATGTATATAAATCATTCCTACTATCTTATTTATCCCCTTCTTTCTTTTTTCCCTCTATTTGTTTTTCTTCCTCTCTGCTCAATTCCTCCCTTCATAGCTACCTGCTCCACCACATCCCTCTTGCTCCTTCCGTTGATAAACATTTCAATTAACAGTGTTGGCTGTAAGAGACATCAGAGAGCCTTTGCTCTCCTTGTTGAAATCTAATTTACCGGTGACACCATAGAGCTGAATCATTTGGTCATTAAAGTCATTGCATTATATGAGCCACCTTACATTCAGTCAGTCTTAATGGAGATTGTAAACTCTTCAACCCAAATGAGGAAAATCCTCAGTGAAAGGCTGAAATAGAATTATAAGCCATGTAAAGGGAATTTGGATCAGAAGAAATTGTTTTTTGGTGCATACAATAAATTGCAGTATTTGCATTATTTAAAGAGGAAACAACACTTTATAATGATGTAGGTGATTTTGAAAGGGCTTTCAAAAATCACCTATACTTCCATTACCCATTCTTTATTTAAAACTATAGTTTGAGATATTTAACTTTGTTTGTCAGTTCTAAAAAATAACCAATACTTCCTGGTAGGAAGTGGCAGTTGGGAGGGAGAGTGGGAAGTTTTGTTTCTGGTTCACCAGGATGTGCCAGCTAGTCCTGCCTAATTTGTTTAAACTGACAAATAAATAACGTTAAATATCTCATAAACTGTAGGTGATTTTGAAAGCGGTTTCAAAATCACCAGCCCTTATTAAAGGGATAGTAATGTTTCATAATAAAAGCAGCTCTAATTAATCATCATAGTATTTGGACTTTGGAGAGTGTTATTTCAATTCTGTCAGAGTTGTAGTTCCAGAGTAATTCAATGACAAAGTGTCCCCCTCCCGCCTCTTTTACTGATGTCACACTGTTCAGCCTGAGAAGAAGGGAGGTGCCCAGGTAGACGGCAGAGAGGGACAATCTTCAATTAAGATAAGGGAAAAACCTGAAAAGCTTGTCAAGGGGGGCAGGGATTTCATTGTTTTCATAGGAATAAGAGTGTCCCCTTCTGTTATCTGTCCAGTCTATGGACTGCATT